>OY740788.1:88037022-88517022 GCA_963514005.1 Raja brachyura
ATGAACGGGGCATAGTGGGGAAGGGTGTAAGGTTTGGGGCTAGAGGTTAGCAACAGGACATGACCTTGATTCACATCCCTTGAAGTTTGAACATTTCAGCAAACTTAACTGATGTGTTTGTAATGGTGATAGTGTAGATACAGTGCAGAGAGAAACTGTTTCCGTTGGGGCTCCAAAATAATGAGGCACGGGCTACGAGGAGATTGGGCTTTTGGGGAAAGGCTTGTGAAACGAGCATGGATTGATGGAGCTTGGGTACAGAATTTTGCCGAGAGACTGTATGGCCTCCTCCTCTTACCAGCGATCAATTTCAGTACCGCAGTTCGCCAAGTTTTTATATTAACCGTGTGACCTTATATTAATTTTTTCCGTAGGTAAAGATGCAGAAAACCGTCGGACACACAAAGCCACTGCTGCAGCTGACACTGGCTGTAATCAAACCTGATGGAGTGGCACATCCACTCATCCTGCAGGTAGAGATCTTTGATCTATTACTACCAATTCTCCCCTCTTGCCTGTGTCCAATGGGTTTATTGTACCACTGAACCTGTTAAGTGCCACCCCTGGGTATACCCTGGTCATGGCCAATAGTGAAACAAAACATGGCCGTGAACAGGTTAATGACCTTAGCACACTCATGCTTTTGGTGTTGGTTTATTATTGTCCTGTGTACCAAGATACAGTGGAGTATCGCAGTGTGACATGATGAGCACAACCTTCGTCCTTCCACTCAGGGCAGCCCTTGGGATCGAGGGAGGCTTGCTTCCGCTCAGGTGTTCTGGGTTCTGAGGCAGCTGATGTGGACGGTCCGGTTGGGGCAGGTGATGCTTGGTGGGTCAGCAGGACAAGGGGGCACAGTGGTGCGGCAGTAATGTTGCTGCCTTACAGTGCCACGGACCCGGGTTAGACCCTGACTAGGTGCACCGTTTGTACTTTCTTCCCGTGACTGTTTGGGTTTTCTCCGGTTTCCTCCCACACTCCAAAGACATCCAAGTATGTAGGTTATTTGGTTTTGGTAAAATTGTAAATGGCCCCAAGTATGTAGGATAGTGTTAGTGTATGAGGTGGACGCTGGTCGGTACAGATTCAGTGGGCCAAAGGACCTATTTCCGTGTGGTATCTCTAAAGTCTAAAGAATTAGCCATAGCTTAAGCACTTCCCTAAGCAGTTGCTTTATTGGCATTAGTTTTCAATGGTGTACAGATTAAGATGACCTATGACTCAGAAGTAATAATTGTTTCCCTTCGTCTTAGACTAACCTTTCTGATCATGGCAACGTCTACAATGCAATGCAAAGTGGCCATGTTTGTAACCCGTTACTAATAACCAAAGAAGCCAGTTAAGGAGCCCAATGTGCAACCAGATGGCAGTGTGAGCTCCAACATTAGCTTCTCCAAATGAAGTAATTTTCATAAACATAACTCACCGAGTCCAAGAAACCACCAGATATTCAGATTTCAGTCATGTTAAACAGTTCCTTCTCAACATAGTTCTCCTCTTTAGACTTTAGAGGTACAGCGTTGAAACATGCCCTTGGCCCACCGAGTCCGTGCCGACCAGCGTTCACCCCATACACTAGCACTATCCTACACACTTGGAACAATTTACAATGTTACCAAATCCAATTATCCCTTCAAACCTGCACGCATTTGTAGTGTGGACGTCTTTGGACGTCTTTGGAGTGTTGGAGGAAACTGCAGAAAACCCAAACAGTAACGGGAAGAAACTCGGTAAAGATAGCACCCACAGTCAGGATCGAACCCAGGTGTCTGGCGTTGTAAGGCAACAACTCTATCGTAGTGCCAATGTGCCGCCTCTCTTAAAAAGGCGACCAGTTCTCTGGCACATTCGTTTGGTTTTCATTAAAAACGGAAGTTAAACTCTATACTGAAATGTCCACATTACTTCACGTTGATAAAATAGACGTCTAGGAAACAAAGCTGTTGACCTCCTTTATTGCAGCTCCGAAGGGGACAAGTTTGTATTCAGCCCCTCGCTTCCTTTGGTCAACAGTCAGCTCTTTTGCTGGTGTTAAAATGTAGTTTATCGTCCTGACGCCATGGCTGTAGGTTCTCTATCACTTCGTCTCATCATTGTTGTAGATCTGGCCAGCAACAGTAGTATCATAGAAACATAGAAAATAGGTGCAGGAGGAGGCCATTCGGCCCTTCAAGCCAGCACCGCCATTCATTGTGATCATGGCTGATCGTCCCCAATTAATAACCCATGCCTGCCTTCTCCCCATATCCCTTGATTCCACCAGCCCCTAGAGCTCTATCTAACTCTCTCTTAAATCCATCCAGTGATTTGGCCTCCACTGCCCTCCACTGGCAGGGAATTCCACAAATTCACAACTCTCTGGGTGAAAAAGTGTTTTCTCACCTCAGTCTTAAATGGCCTCTCCTTTATTCTAAGACTGTGGCCGCTGGTTCTGGACTCGCCCAACATTGGGATCATTTTTCCTGCATCTAGCTTGTCTAGTCCTTTTATAATTTTATATGTTTCTATCAGATTCCCCCTCATCCTTCTAAACTCCAGTGAATACAAGCCTAGTCTTTTCAATCTTTCCTCATATGACAGTCCCGCCATCCCAGGGATCAATCTCGTGAACCTACGCTGCACTGCCTCAATCACAAGGATGTCCTTCCTCAAATTAGGAGACCAAAACTGTACACAATACTCCAGATGAGGTCTCACCGGAGCCCTATACAACTGCAGAAGAACCTCTTTACTCCTATACTGAAATCCTCTTGTTATGAAGGCCAACATTCCATTAGTTTTTCTTCACTGCCTGCTGTACCTACACGCCAACTTTCAGTGACCGGTGTACAAGGACACCCAGGTCTCGCTGCACCTCCCCCTTACCTAACCTAACCCCATTGATATAATAATCTGCCCCCTTGTTTTTGCCGCCAAAGTGGATAACCTCACATTTATCTATGTTATACTGCATCTACCACGCATCTGCCCACTCACTCAACCTGTCCAGGTCACCCTGCAACCTCCTAACATCCTCTTCACAGTTCACACTGCCACCCAGCTTTGTGTCATCTGCAAACTTGCTAGTGTTGCTCCTAATTCCCTCTTCCAAATCATTAATATATATGGTAAACAGTTGCGGCCCCAACACCGAGCCTTTTCATTTTTCATTTGACCCTTTTCATTGGTGAAAAAAGATAGAGTTGGTGTTGTACTGTTCAGGGAGTAGAGCAATGGACTGAGCACGTAACCCTGAGGGGCACCAGTGTTGAGGTCATGATGTTATTACCAATTCTAGCCCACTGAGCTCTGCCAGCCAAGAAGCCCAAAGGCCAGTTTCAGATGACGACCCCAACGCCATGGTCGAGAAGTTTAGTAATGGGCTTATTTGATATTAAGGGGTTGAAGGCTGAGCTGTAGTCAATGAATAGCATCCTGCCATAGATGTTCTTATCGTCAAGGTGATCTAGGGTTGAATGTAATGCCAGAGAGATTGTGTCTCTCGTGGGCCTATTTGACCTGTACACTAATTGCAGGGAGTCTGCCTTCCCAACATCACCAGGCGAGCAAGTTCACAGGAGTACTGCAGCGGATGAAGAAAATAACTCGCTTCACCTCAGTTGAGGCAGGGTAACTTGCCAAAACAATGCAGTCTTGTTTCTCTCCGGGGTGGGCAGCATTTAGGGCTGGACAGGAATTAGGGATGGGCACTCAATCCTGGACGGGATGGGTACACAGATCCCCAAATAGTGAATACAAAACAGCTTGAGGAATGGAATAACTTTTGCCAGTACGGGCGATCCATAGGCGACACGGTGGCGCTGCCGTAGAGTTTCTGCCTTACAGCACCATAGACCCGGGTTCCATCCAGACTATGAGTACTGTCTGTACGGAATTTGGATGTTCTCCACGTAACCGTGTGGGTTTTCTCAGAGATCTTTGTTTTCCTCCCACACTCCAAAGACGTACAGGTTTGTAGCTTAATTGGCTAGGTATAAGTGTAAAATTGTTCTTAGTGTGTGTAGGCTAGTGTTAATGTGCGGGGATTGCTGGTTGGCGCAGACTCAGTGGGCCGAAGGACCTGTTTCCGCGCTGTAGCTCTAAAGTCTAAATTAAACGAGAAAGTAAAATGAGGGTTGTACTTTAAGTACAGTTGTGGTCAGCGTTATCCATTGGATGCAGTACTGAGTAATTACAGGTGGCGGCGCCAATGAGGCACTGCCACCTCTCAGCTTTGCCTGCCCCAACCAACAAGCGGCACTCTAACTTAGCTCTAACTTAGTGCTGGAGGAGTGGCTGTAGTAGCCAACATTATTTGTTGTATCCCACATCCTTTCTGTGTTGGGGAAGTGGAATGGGGTCCAGATCTCTTGAAATTGTTGTGGTGGTCATCCCCCACCAAGAGAGGTCCACCTCGCATCTAACTTAATCATCTAACTTAATTCAATGTCCAACTTCAACTTTTTGAAAAATAGGTAATATTGTTTATGATTTTTCTAGCTACAAGAATTTAGACCTCTCTAAATAACTCCAAAACTTCAATAAAACCACGACTAATCAGCAGGAAGCAGCAAATAAACTGAGTCTTGCATGTCCTTTAACAGCCAAAGCTTTTTGGGATCTCCTCTTTACCACAGCTGTACCTTAAAGTCTGTAAGTCCTGGCATGTTCTGAATCATGGCGAAGGTGAAGTCCTGTGAGCTCTCTGGAAGCATGCATTAAATAATCAATAAGCCTCTACCCTAATCTATAAACAGTTAACTATGTTTCGGATCATGGTTCCAATGTTTTGGAACCAGTTGTCCTTGGGGCTGAAAACAAAGATTATTTGTTACATTGGGCATCAAGCTATTCTCAAATGTCTCGGAGAATAAAATATTCATCTTATCTTTCTTACTAGGTGTCCTTGATCAGAGGCCTCATTGTTTACTGATGCTTCTAAGTGAGCCAAAGTCTTTTCCCAAGCTCCTAATTGTTTTTCCCAGTGAGCCTACTTGCTTAACGTTTAATGCTGTTGGCGGACAACTCTATCTTGGGTAAAAGATGGGCAGCGCAGCGATAGAGTTGTGACTGCGCAGCCAGAGACCAGGGTGCTGTCTGTACGGAGTATGTTCTTCCTGGGGCTGTGTGGGTTTTCTCTAGGTGCCACACTCCAAAGACGTGCAGGTTTGGAGGTTAGTTTACTGGTGTAAGGAGCGATCGCTGGTTGGCGGAGACCCGTGGGCCGAAGGTCCTGTTTCCACTCTGTATCCCGCGGATACCATCTTAGACTTTAGACTTTTAAAAGTCTAAAAAGCCTGTTTAACCCTCGCGTTACACTATCTTGCCTAACACTAACTGTTGGTTGCAGGCAGTCCATCAGAGGATTCTGGACAACAGCTTTATCATCGTAATGCAGAAGTACTTAAAATGGAGCCAGGAGGAGTCTCGAAGGTTTTATGCAGAACACTCAGGTGTGGGTCTATCTTATTGCAGATGATGATAGATGCATTCAAACTTACCAATTTCATGGTAAGGCATTGCAATGCTGATATAATTTTGAGTGCAAAGTGAGAGACCAAGAGGAATTAAATGGAGGAATTAAGCCCCATTTTGTCAAAACATGTTGACCAAGGTGGATTGGGAGTTTGTTATACAATGTTTGCACATGGATCAAGAAAAAAAAAATATATTTCCATAGTTATAGAGCTATACGGCATGGAAACAGGCCCAACTCGTCCATGCCGACAAAGTTGCCTAACAGCTAGTCCCACTTGCTGACACCTGACCCATATACTTTCAAACCTTTCCTATCCAAACAATAGACAATAGGTGCAGGAGTAGGCCATACAGCCCTTGCCAGCAGCGCCATTCACTCTGATCATGGCTGATCATCCACAATCAGTACCCCGTTCCTGCCTTGTCCCCATATCCCCTGACTCCGCTATCTTCAAGAGCCCTATCTAGCTCTCTCTTGAACCTCCACCGTCCTCTGAGGCAGAGAATTCCACAGACTCACAACTCTCTGTGTGAAAAAGGAAACCTCTCCTATCCACGTAGTTGTCCAAATGTTTTTTAAATGCTGTAATTACGCTTTCCTTTTCTACTTCCTCTGGCAGCTCATTCCATGTATGCACCGCCCTCTGTGTGGAAAAAGTTGCCCCTTGGCTCCCTTTTACTCTTTCCCCTGTACTTAAACCAACGCCCTGAAGTTTTAGACTCCCCTAATCTGGAGAAATAAATATTGTGAGGAAGGTGATCCATCATTGTTAACGAAAGAGGATAAAACAGAAGGATCTCAACCCGAAACGTCACCTATTCCTTCTCTCCATCAAGGCTGCCTCACCCGTTGAGTTCCTCCAGCATTTGTATCTATCTAGGATAAGAATATTAGTTTAAAGGAAATGACACAGTGGCTGAGGAGACAGCTGAGGATTGGGAATTTTGTTTTGGGAATCAACAATAAATACATAGAATATTGATAGCAACAGCAGATACGTGCAGGTTAAACTAGTGGGAAGGTGGCAGCGGGTGAAATGAGTTTGTCCACTTTGGTATAAAAATAGTTTGTTAATGGTGACCAACGGGAAAGTGTTGATGTAAGTGACACTGGGCAGTTGGGGACATAAATCGAGCAATGTAGATTAGAGTACAAGAAGGAGACATGATTCCAAGTGCAAAGTGCTGAAGAAACTCAGAGGGTTAAAAAGCATCTGGGAGGGATTGGACAAGCGATACCGGGTTGGGACCCTTCTTCAGTCCTGACGGAGACTCCAAATAAGGTTGTCCTATACTCACTGCAGCTTAGAAGAATGAGGGGTTGATCTCTGAGTCGTACAGGTTTCTGAGAGAGGTGCACAAGATGAGTGGTGATCACACGAGGGAGCATTATGCAGTGGAAGGGGTGGTGACTACGGGAGGGGCGATGCTGAGAGAGTGCTGTGTTGAGAGAGCACCACGCAGTGATGAAGGGTCAGCACAGACTGAAGGCCACACTGAGTGATCGTGCACTAATGGAAGGGCAATGCTGAGGGACACCTGTACAGTCCTGGAAATGTGCTGCATTAAAGAATACGGGGGTTGGTTCTCTTAGCAATTATTTCTCCCTGATTTAGATAAAACAGAGCATCTTGTGCAAAATATAGCTGCTACTATTCTGAACGATACGAATGCTTGCATGCTTCAAGATCAGTGATTGGTTGTTACATACTTTTATGTAGGACCATCCATTGGTGGAGGTGCAGTCTTTCAGTTAAGTAAATATTGTTATGTTAAAGGTCCAGATCCTTTGGGTTTTGTCACTGATGAAAGAATGTTTGTTCTTGACTTGCTGCTCCAGGTAGATTCTTCTATCAGCGAGTGGTGGAGTTCATGGCAAGGTGGGTTTTATATTCATTGCAAATCTACTGTATATCCAGTATTCTGACCATGTTCATCTTTTTGCGGGCATGCACGCAATTGTTTTTAACCCCGGCGTTTCACCTCCATTCTCCTTGGCAGTGGACCCATGAGAGCATACATTCTGGCTCACGAGGACGCAGTGACTCGCTGGCGGCAGCTGATGGGGCCCACCAGGGTGTTCCGCGCACGCTACTCTGACCCCCACTCGATCCGTGGAGACTTGGGGTTGACAGACACCAGGAACACCACACATGGCTCAGGTGAGCTACCCAGACATGGGATATATTCCAGCTCAACCTCATTCCCAGAAGCTGGTAGCACTCCCTCTGATAAAGCTCTTCTGTTTATTATGGACACTGGTTTAATGAGGTCACTGGGTCTTGGAAAGTCCATACTGCTGCCTTTATGTGCAAGTGAGCCTTGTGTCATAGACTCGTAGCTATACAGCATAGAAACAGGCCCTTCGGCCCAACATTTCCACGCTGACCAAGATGTCTTCCTGAGCCAGTCTCATTTGCCTGCATGTGGCCCAAGTTCCTGTAAACCTCTCTCCATGAACCTGTGCAAATGTATTTTAAATATTGTAATTATACCTTCCTCTGGCAGCTCGTTTCACATATTCACCATCCTCTGTGTCCTCTAGTTCTCGATTCTCCTTCCCTGGGATAAAGACTATGTGCATTCACCCTGATTCTACACACCTCTATAAGATCACCCCTCAGTTTCCAACTCTCCAAGGAATTAGGCAGCACTGTGGCGCAGCTTACAGCGCCAGAGACCTTGGGCCCGATCCTGACTACGGGTGCTGCCTATACAGAGTCTGCATGTTCTCCGTATAACCGCGTGGATTTTCTCGTGTGCTCCGGTTTCCTTGCACATCCCAAAGACGTGCAGGTTTGTAGGTTAATTGGCTTTGGTAAAATTATAAATAGTCCCGTGTGGGGTTAGTGCTCGTGAATGGGGTGATGGCTGGTTTGCGCGGTCTCGGTGACCCGTAAGGCCTGTTTCCGTACTGTATTTATAAAGTCTAAAGTAAAAGAATAAAGCCCCAGCCTGCCCAACTTCTGTCCAAATCTCTGTCCTCCGATTCTTGGCAACATCCTCATAGATCCTTTCCGTACTCGTTGCAACTTAATGGCATCTTTGTAGTGGGGTCTCCAAACTAAGTGCAATGTTTAGTTTTCACTGGGGGCTGTGTATTGACACTGGATTTTCATTTCTCCATTTCAGACTCGCCTGAGTCGGCAACGAGAGAAATCTCCTTCTTCTTCCCCGAGTTCCAGCAGCAGCAGTGGCTGAGCGCAGAGGAGGAGCTCTATCGTCAGGGCCACTACTACTACCACCCACACCAGCAGGTTCACCTGATCCGTGCCCCGCAGACACCCTTGGTCTGGGGACAAGGGCAGTGACCACAAACCGGCATGGAGCGAGGGAATTGAGGGGAACTGACCAGGCTCTGGGGCCTGGTAACTGATTGGGGTCAGGGGTGAAGGGCACTGACCACCGGCAGGGGTCGGGGGTGATGGGGACTGACCACAGACTAGGGTCAAAGGTCAGAGACACCGACCACAGGCCAGGGTCAGAGGTGAGAGACATTGACTGCAGGTCGGTGTCAAGGATGGCAAGCAGTGACACAGGCTGGGGTCAGGGGTGATGGTTGAGAAAGACTTGCAGTAGTCCCTGCAACTCCAAGCACTGTCATTTATAAACCAGCTTCGTGTCAGCAGGAGATATATTTATATGTTACAGTTAGAAGCCTCTAACTTTTCTCTCAGAGACGGGACACTTCCAGAGTTGACCTTCTCACTGTGATCACTTTGTTTTTACGACTTAAATGGTCAATTAAATATTTGTCTATTTTTATTAAATGAATGAATTCATTCCATGTTGTTCTACACATGCACCTTCCTAGATTAATTAATTAAGTATGGTTTATTTTCTGGGTGCTGAAGGAACCTTTCCTCAATCAGCTCTGGTGCCCTGTACTTTGACTCTCCTCTGGGGCAGTATTTCCAGAATCCATTCCATTCATCCACCCTATTCCACACACTCCTCCCTAGCATTTGAAGATGTGTTCCTCCTGGAAGTTGACAGTGGCGCAGTGGTAGAGTTGCTGCCTTACACCACCAGAGACCTGGGTTCGATCCTGACGACGAGTGCTGCCTGTTCTGAGGTGAAACTATTTCCAGCTAAGCTTTTGATCGGTAGTAATCTAGCATCCTTGATGATTATGAAGGCAAAATCAGTGGTAATTGATGGGACGTCCTGAACTAATACCATATTTATGACAAAGTTACATCCGTGATGTTCAGTGGAGATGTCAGCTTGTTTGCCTGTGTGATGTTATAAAGGCTCATGACTATCTTGGGAAAATAATTTGCATTCATCTTATCTAATCCCATGATTAAATGCATCTCTATATGATTATCCCTCATTCCCCAATACTCCCAAGGAATAAAACCCTAGCCTGTCCAACCTTTCCCCACAGCTCAAGCCCTCGAGTCCTGACATCATCTTCATAATTCTTCACTGTACTTCCCAGCTTGAGAACATGTTTCATATAGCAGGATGACCACAATTGACAATTCTCCCAAGTGCGGCACAACCAGCCTCTTATAACCTGCCACATAATGACCCAGCCTCTGTACTCAATTCCATGACTCGTGAAGATCTTCACGAGTACCTATCTACTTGTGACACCACTTTCACATCTGCATTGCCAATCTTTTATTCTTACCAAAATGGAAGAGTCTCGACCCGAAACGTCACCCATTCCTTCTCTGCAGACATGCTGCCTGACCCGCTGAGTTACTCCAGCTTTTTGTGTCTATCTTCCGTTTCAACCAGCATCTGTAGTTTCTTCTTACACACTAAATCTTTATCCACAGTGTACTGTATCTGCCCTGTGTTTCTCCACTCAGTCAACTTGTCCGCCTTGTGTGCCAACTTAATTTATATTTCTGGGGGGAAAAATGAGTGCCATTTTGGTTCGGGACCCTTCTTCACATTGGGAAGTTGCTCCAGCATTTTGTGTCTATCCGGTAAACCAGCATCTGCAGTTCCTTTCTACACACTCCATCTGCACTAATCTCATTGTTCAGCATTTCTTTGCCTTGTTAATTGTCTAAGTACTTGTCTAAATACTTACTCCCATTGCTTTCACCACTCCTTTAGGCAATGCATTCCAGGTTCCAACTACCGTCTGGATGAAAATAATTCTTCCTCCACTTTCCTCTAAACTTGCTAAGTCATGTTGCAACTTTATAAAAGTTTTGGTTATGCCACATTTAGAGTATTGTGTCCAGTTCTGGTAGTTGGATTACAAGAAGCATGTGGAGGCTTTGTAGAGAGTTCAGTGGTTTGCCAGAATGCTGTATGGATTCAAAGATATTAGCTAAATGGAGATGTTGGGAAAACTTAGATTATTTTCTCTGGAACAACAGAGGCTGAGGGGTGAACTGATAGAAGAATATAAAATTGTGAGGAGTATAGATAGAATCAATAAAATATTTCTCTGGGGGTGAAAGTACCAAATACTATAAAGCGTAGCTTTAATGCAAGAGAGAAAGAATCAAGGAGATTTAGGAGTGGAGTTTATTTACATAGGGATTGGTAGGTGCCTGGAACGCACTGCCAGGGTAAATGGTAGAAGCCGATACGATGGCAATGTTTAAGAAGCATTTAGACGTGAACAGGCAGGGAAATTAATCATGTCCAGTTTAAACTGATATCATGGTCGGCTCAGAATGGTGGGCTGAAGGGCCTGTTCCTATGCTGTGCTGTTCCAAATTCTATGAAAGAGCAATGGCATTGGGCAGACTAGGCTGTTCTTGTGGATGGCTGGTACAGGTTCAATGGGATGAGTGGCCTGTGTATAAATATTAAGGAATTCAGGAATCCTGTGGGTATGTGAGGCAAGGCAATTAGCATGTTGGGCCAGACTTGTAGAGTGCAGGCAGAGTGAGGGGCATGGGTGGAGTAGATAATGGAGGGAATGAGTGAGTTCATTATTTTGGGGTGAAGTGCCGGACCACCAGACGGTGATAAGTAGTATATCTAGGGAATAATACTGAGTGATCGTCAACCTGAAATGTGAGCTCTAATATTTCTCCAAACCACAGATACTGCTTTATCTGCTCAATGTTTCCAACATTCCCTGTTTTAAATCTGTCCATGTAATATCCCACAGGTGAAACATTAGCTGGCCATCTTAAAGAGCATGAGAGGAAACTCCCCCTTTTAACCAAAGATCCTATAGCGAGCAAGATAGACCACTCGACGAAAAAGATGTAGTACGGTCATGGGCAGATTCGTGGGTAATTTTCTGCCCCATTTCCGTAACCGGCTTCCGTCTCCGCACCAAAGATCCCATAGCGGGGCAAAGATACTAGTGCGGAAACGGAAGCCGGTTACGGAAACATCCTCGTAAAAATAAAAGTTCTTTGGTAAATTCAGAATTATAATTTATTAACACAAACTGTTCCCCCGCAACGTTGATTACACTGTGAGTCGGGTCGGGTTACTGAAACGGATGAAAAAAAGGCCCACGTTCTGCTCCGTTGCGTACTACACGTCAGCCCATTGCATTTAGAAGGAGTGGTCTATCCTGCTCCGCTATAGGATCTTTGCTCTTAACCCCTCTGCCCTGCCCAGCCCCTAAATCCATGTTATGTCATACATGTACATTGAAGGTACTAGTGCTTCCAGTCATCACACCAGAGGACAGTAGATATCAGAGAGCCACAGCAGGCAGTCAGCCCCCCCCCCCCTCCCCCAGTGCATGACGATCAGCAAGAGGGACAAGTGTCCCTGTGTGATGTGTGCAGATGCAGTGGAATAAGATGACGCTTCAATTATCAGCACACTGACCCATTGTCTGGGAAAGAAAGGGACAGACTGTATTCACCCATGGGACCAAAATTCAGTTTAGTTTAAAGATACAGCGGGGAAACAGGCTCTTCGGCCCACCGAGTGAACCCACCAAGTTGAATAATGATGAGCATTTGACGGCACTGGGCCTGTATTCGCTGGAGTTTAGAAGAATGAGGGGGAACCTCATTGAAACGTACAGAATAGTGAAAGGCTTGAATAGAGTGGATGTGGAGAGGATGTTTCCACTTGTGGGAGAGTCTAGGACTAGAGGTCACAGCCTCAGAAGGACATTCCTTTAGGAAAGAGATGAGGGATTTATTTAGTCCAGAGTGTGGTGAATCTGTATAATGGAGGCCAAGTACGCTGTATATGGATATTTTGAAGGCAGAGATAGATTCTTGATTAGTACGGGTGCACGTTATCAGGAGATGGCAGGAGAATGGGGTCAGGAGGGTGAGATAGGTCAGCCATGATTGGATGGCAGAGTAGACTTGATGGGCCGAATGGCCTAATTCTGCTCCTATCACTTATGAGTCCATGCCGACCAGTGATCCCTGCACACTAACACTATCCTACACGCACTAGGGACAATTTACAATTTTACCAAAGCCAATAACCCTACTATGTCTTTGGAGTGTGGGAGGAAACCAGAACACCTGGCGAAAACCCACATGGTCACAGGGAGAACGTGCAACCTCCATACAGACAGCACCCATGGTCAGGATCGAACCTGGGACTTTGGCACCGTAAGACAGCAATTCTACCGCTGCGCCGCCGTGCACTGCATGTTTGAAATGTTTCTAAAAATCACTTAAAGTGAAGCAACTTGTACTTTAGTACGCAGAGGACTTTGTGATCATTCGATGAATTGTTGGAGGTCACACCGGCATTTGCATTTTAAGAGTAGAATTATCACTTGATTAGTATCTGCTGTCTCAGCACTGCTAGTTCCCCCCAGCTATAGTAATTACAGAGACGCAAGTGGAACCTGAGCTTCACAGCACAGGCAGTGCTTATCCAGCCCTCTTACAAATACATGGCATTGAATCGGGTATTTCAGCACACCTAGTCTATGATCATCATCAACCACCCATTTACACTGATCCTGGTTGTAAAATTCCCTTCACATTCCCATCAACTGCCCAGCTTCCACGTATCACCTAAAAATTAGGGCCACTTCACAGCGGCTAATGAAGCAAATTCCTGGGACCAGTGCACGGGAAACCCATGCCATCACTGGGAGAACGTGCAAACCACACAGACGGTAATGGAGGTTCGAATTGGACCTTGGTCAATAGAACTTCATGACAGTTGCTCCAACATCCGTGTCACTGTGACTCCCTTTCCACCCTCTCTAGAACAGCTGACCTGGGAATTGGGAAGCAGCTCTGTGGGAAAGTGAGAGGGGCGAATCCTAGGCCAGGTGACCCCACATTCTGTCCGATGGCAGGAGAGTTGCTCACTGGAATGTAACACTTGTTGAGTAAGTTATGTACTGACAGGGGACATTGTATCTCACAGTGACTCTAGTGCCCCTGCAGAGAGGCAACAACTGAAAAATAATATCCTGCTGATGAAGAATAATTTCCTCTTCTGACCTGCTGTTTTTGTTTTGGCCAGGCCACCATTTATCACCAGCCCTAACTGCCCTTGAGAAGGTGGGGGTGCCAATGTCTTGATTTGCTGCTGTCCTTCTGGTGAAGGTGCTTCCACAGCGTTGAACAACTGGTTCCAGGATTTCAATGGTTCATTGGTTTCTTCATTGTTAGGTAGAATGAAACACTTGCATACAGCTCAGTGAGACTATCACCGTAAATACACCAGAAGGAAAGGAGATCAGGGCAGTTTGCCACCTTTAGGGGACAAATAGGAATGGGCAAATAGATGTTGTCTTAACAAACATATTCATGGAGTCATACAGTGCAGAAAACAGGCCCTTTGGTCCACCGTCCACATTGAGGCAGTGCAGCGTAGGTTCACGAGATTGATCCCTGGGATGGCGGGACTGTCATGTGAGGAAAGATTGAAAAGACTAGGCTTGTATTCACTGGAGTTTAGAAGGATGAGGGGGCATCTTATAGAAACACATAAAATTATAAAAGGACTGGACAAGCTAGATGCAGGAAAAATGTTCCCAATGTTGGGTGAGTCCAGAACCAGGGGCCACAGTCTTAGAATAAATGGGAGGTCATTTAAGACTGAGCTTAGAAAAAACTTTTTTATCCAGAGAGTTGTGAATTTATGGAATTCCCTGCCACAGAGGACAGTGGAAGCCAAATCACTGGATGGAGTTACGAGAGAGTTGGATAGAACTCTAGGGGCTAGTGGAATCAAGGGATATGGGGAGAAGGCAGGCACGGGTTATTGATAGCGGACGATCAGCCATGATCATATTGAATGGCGGTGCTGGCTCGAAGGGCCGAATGGCCTCCTCCTCCAGCACCTATTTTCCATGTTTCTATGTTTATGTCCCTGCTGACCATCAAACACCCCTCAATACTAATCACGATATACAAATCTGAAAGAATAAAAGCCCTTCACAAAGTCACCAATAACTTCATTTATTGATGGGGAGAGTACATTCTTAGAAAAAGGCCTTTTCCAGGAAGTTGTTGAGGAACATTCCCAAAGGATCCAGCTTCTCTCGGATGGAGCAGAAATTTTGGAAAGCAGGATACATGTTTTCAAAGTCCTTGTGGACACAGCTGTTGGCCTGGATTATAAAGACAGACAAGGATTAGATCAAAAGCAGCCATTTCTGCACATCCCCAGCATGTCCGGCAGCGACCATCGAGAAGGTGCACATTCAACCTTTCAATGGCATGCAGTTTTGTCGGTGAATTGGCTTCTGTACATTCTTCCTAGGGTGGAACTAGTGCTAGGTTGGGTTGGCGCAGACTCGATGGGCCGAAGAGGCTGTTTACAGGCTGTATCTCTAAAATTGTCGGATGGATGGGTTTTCAGCACCAGAGGATGAGGCTGCAGGAAGAATTGAATAAATGGCCTGTATTTTCACGTTGAGTCAACTGAGAAGTGATCTTAGTTTAGTTTAGAGATAGAGTGGAAACAGGCCCTTCGGCCCATCGAGTCCATGTCGATCAGCGACGTCCGTAGCCCTATCCGAAGCCAACTCGGGTAAACCTGTACATCTTTGGAGTGTGGGAGGAAACCGGAGCACCCGGAGAAAACCCATGCGGTCACACGGAGAATGCACAAACATCGTACAGACAGCACCTGTAGTTAGGATCGAACCTGTTATTTTAGGATCGAGATCCTTTAATGAAGGCCCTCACCAAGTTCCTCTCTCCTAGTAGCCGGTTGTGTTTTCCTTGGAAAAGCATAAGCAATAGTCACTCACCTTGGCCCAGTGTGGTCTTCCCCCATTCCTCCTCATGATCTCCTCGTACTTTGCCCAATACCTCATGCGGGGCACCTCCTTACCATAGGGTCTGCAGGAGATACAGGGATCACACCAATCAACATAGATAAGGCATGCACAATGGCTGCTTTTAGTTTTAAGTTTGAGTTTTAGTGATGCAGTGTGGAAACAGGCGCTTCGGCCACCAAAACAGTGCCGACCAGCGATCCCCGTACACTCGCACTGTCCTACAGACCAGGGACAATTTACAATTACCAAAGCCAAATCAATCTACAAACCTGTACGTCTTTGGAGTGCGGGGGAGAAACCGGAACACCCGGGGAAAACCCACACGGTCACAGGGAGAACATGCAAACTCCATACAGAGAGCACCCGACGTCAGGATCAAACTGGGGTCTCTGGCAGAGCCAGGCAGCAACTCTGCTGCTGCACCACTGTGCCATCCACTGGGCTGATACTGGAACATACACTCACTGAGTGCACAGCATCCAACACTGGGGCATGCACACAAGGTGTACAGTATCTGACACAGGGACATGTACAAGGGGTGTACATCAGCTGATACTGGGGCACATACACAGACAGATACACGCACTGTGGTGTACAGGGAAGATGGACACAAAAGATTGGAGTAATTCAGCGGGTCAGGCAGCATCTCTGGAGAAAAGGTGACCTTTCAAGTCAAAACGCATCAGTCTCATAAGAACCCTTTCTTCAGAAAAAGGTGAATCGACCTGAAATGTCACCTATTCCTTTTCTCCAGAGATGCTGTCTGACCCATTGAGATGCTCCAGCATTCTGTGTCCATCTTTGGTATGAACCAGCATCTGCAGTTCCTTCCACGGTGAACAGGGTCAGTCGTGGGACGTCCTGTCCCGCACCAGGTCTGCTGTCGGTGAAGCTGATTCCGTCGGCTTGCTCCGGCTGCCTGTCCGGTTACCTGTACATGATGATGTTAATGAAGCAGCTGTCTTGCTTGTAGCAGGGGCTGAGCGGGATCTCATCAGCACGAACAAACCGCACCTCGACCGGGAAATGGACCCGAACGTCGGTATTCCTGTCCAGCCATTCCTTCAGCTGAGCCAGAGCGGCATCAGTCTTGTTGCTGCACCAAGTGACCACAGTGTTGATTAGAAACTTCCCCCATTCCTCATCTTGCCCAGGCTCGCTGTCTGAGAAGATGCCAACCCAATAACCCTGGCAATATCATGTCCTAGTTTCATAAAATCAAGCCCAGATGATATTGAACCAGTAGGCAGTCTTATCCAGAGAGGGGAAAAAAAGCACAGTGTGTAATTGGGGAGCTTGTGAGCAGGAGAGAAGTGAAGCAAAATACTATCTCTTTCACGGTGAACGCATGGGGTGGCACAGCTGGTATTGTGCTGGTGCACGGGTTTGATCCTGAGCTCCGGTGCTGCCTGTGTGGAGTTTGTACGTTCCCTCTGTGAATGTGTGAGTTTCACCTGGTTACTGCGGATTCGTCCCACATCCCAAAGACCCGCGGATACGGTGGGTTAATTAGTCTGGGTAAAGACAAGGCCCTGTGTCAATGGGAATGAGCGGTGAATAAAACAATTATTAGTGTAAACGTGTGTTTGTCAGTGGGCGTGGAGCCTGGTCAGAGGGCCTGTTTCTCTACTCTACCCACAGGGGAGTTCTTTGAGGACCAATACAGGGGAAATAGTAGATAAAATATATTTGGGTTTTCCAAAATTTATTTGACGAGTATCTACGGAAATCTCACAGTGTAAGGGCTTATGGGGATGAGGATAAAATGTTAACAGAAGTAAAAGATTGGATAACTGACAGAAAGTAGAAATAAAAGGACCATTTTCAAATTGGTAAGCTGCAGATATACCTGTCAGTACAAGCATGAGAGTCTGTATTAATGACCTGGGTGAAGAGTTAGTGTGAGGAGCTATAGTTTGCTGGTGATATAAGAATAAGAGAGACAGTGAATGGTGAGGAGATCACGGCAACCTTGGACAGGGTCGTAGGCAGTGAGAGGGAAGAATTGTTGGCAGGAGGAACATAATGGGGGCAGAATTGAAGTTGTAATGAGTAGGAAGAAAGCAAAGTCCGAATGTTAATTAACTAGTGTGTGACCATCGGTGTTCAGAGATTCGGCAACATTGTTCTGAGAGCATTTTGAGGTATTTTGGCTCCGAACGCAGGAGAGAGGATGGATCGAAGTATCAATGCGGCTTTGAGGAGACCACATTGGAAGCACAGAGTTAGCCTCCACATCTTATTAAGAGCAGAATGGCTTTCAGTAAGTGCAGTGAAGGTTCATGAGGATAAATCATAGAATTGAGCAGAGGGTTGGGGTGAAAAAAAGGAGGAAGATGTTTAAAGGGTAGTGAGATTGGCCTGTTGTCAATGTCCAGAAGAATGAGAGGGGATCTTGTTGAGGAATCCAATATTGTGAGGAGCATCAGTAGGGTAGATGTGGGAGGAAGTTCCCTGAGGCCGGAGAGTGTGGAGCAGGGGATCCAATCGGTCTGAACAAGGGTCCTGACCCAAAATGTCACCTCTCCATGTTCTCCGGAGAATCTCAGCTGCCTGATCCGCTGAGATATTCCAGCACTTTGTGTACTCCCAAGTGTAGATCAGGAATCATCTGATGGAGTTGGTGTTTAACTGGATCCCTGGAGTTCTCCTACTCAATGTCATGTGGATATTCAGTGGTGGCGTAGACACATGGATATAGCACATAGAACGGTACAGCACAGGGACATGCTCTACAGCCCACAATGTCAGTGCCGGAGCTAACCTCCTGTACCTGCACATGATCCATATCCCTCCATTTGATGCATACCCATGTGTCTATCTAAAGGCATCTTAAACACCACTATCATATCTGCTTCCACCACCACCATTCATGGCCCATTCTAGGCACCCACCACCCCCTGTAGGAAAATAGACAGTGTCGAGGATCAGCTGTTGAATGGCACAACTGCCTTAGGGGTGGTGTAGCCAACTTGTGCTCCTCATATCTTCTCATTAGGCTTCAGGCAGTAACCTTGTGGGGCCCAAACTGTGTGTGGAAACCCCCCAAATACAAATACCATGCGAGACTGGATGAGATGGGGGGACTGGGAGAGTGAGGGAAGAGAGATGGTGAGGGGAATGCGTGAGGTGAGGGGGTAAGAAGGCAGAGTGGAACGGAAGGGTGATGAGGTGTGGCTTTAACGGAGAGAGGTTGAGAGGCTGGAGGCACAATGAGTGGGGCTTAGATGTCCCGCCCTCCCAACCCCGCCAGTCGCACAGAGGGGAGGGGCTACTTACATGGGGATGGCCCAGTCTGACACGTGTTGCTTGAAGAGGCACTCACAGGTGAAAGCTTTGTCACTCCGCTTCACCTGCGTGACCTTTGCCGAATAAACAAGCCAATAGAAAAAGCGAGTGACCCAGGGCACCAGGCGCGGGAAGAGGGTGCTGCAAAAAAAAGGTCAGTGCTCAGGGTTGGACTTCATTGAGCCAGGCTCAAGGGTCAAGGTGCGCAGGTCAAAGCTCAAGCTGGCACATATAAATGTTAGCCTTATCTTCTAGACCATGACCTCAGCATCTAGAATGTGGTCACATTCAGTGGGCAGCCCCCTTCTTCACACATCTGATGCCAAAGTCCAGAGCAAACACTCTCAACACAGTAGTGGCTAGGGATTACCATCAGCAGGGAAAAAATGCTTTAACAACACGCGCACAGACCTGTTAAAAAAAGTTAACAGCCCCATCCTGCCGTGGGAATTCCTGGCAAAGCTGAGGGAAGTTGCAGGCAGACACTGAGCACCTCAAGTATCTCGGATCATGGACGTCAAACAGGAACAGCATCTCACAGCCCAAACATACGGTCTGTTTCGTTCAAGAAAGAACTGCAGATGCTGGAAAAATCGAAGGTGGACAAAAATGCTGGAGGAACACAGCGGGTGAGGCAGCATCTATGGAGCGAAGGAATAGGTGACGTTTTGGGTCTCGACCCTTCTTCAGACTGTCTGGTTTAGTTTAGAGATAAACAGCTAGTGCATGGGGGGATCGCTGGTCAGCGCGGACTTTTTCCGTGTTGTATCTATAAACTAAACTACACTTCCGTCTGAAGAAGGGTCTCAACCCGAAACGTCGCCTATTCCTTCGCTCCACAGATGCTGCCTGACCCGCTGAGTTTCTCCAGCATGTTTCTCTACCTTCACTAAAAAGGATGTAGGTTGTGTGCATGGTGTAATACGGTGACACTCCAGCAGAGGACAGTGCTCAGCCAATATCAAACCCACAGATTTGCTTGATAATGGATGAGAGGTGCCTCTTGTTTTACCGTCCCCACCCCTGCCTACCTTCCCAACCCTCAGCTCCTCTGAGGCAACTCGATTTGTTCGAAAACTGCCCTCAAAACTCTGACCTAGCATTAACCCCGATAAACAGTAAAAACATCAGACACAGCCCTCCCCACCATTGAACGCATCTACATGAAGTTCTGCCTCAAGAAGGTGGCATCCGTCATCAAGGATCCCAGATCTCAGAGTCTGCTGTGAAAATAACCATATAACCATATAACAATTACAGCACGGAAACAGGCCTTCTCGGCCCTTCCAGTCCGTGCCGACCATTTATTTTCCCCTAGTCCCATCTACCTGCACTCAGACCATACCCCTCCATTCCCTTCCCGTCCATATACCTATCCACTTTACTTTTAAATGTTAAAATCGATCCTGCCTCCACCACTTCTGCTGGAAGATCATTCCACACAGCCACCACTCTCTGAGTAAAGAAGTTCCCCCTCATGTTACCCCTAAACTTCTGTCCCTTAATTTTCATGTCATGCCCTCTTGTTTGAATCTTCCCTACCCTCAACGGGAAAAGCTTATCAACTCTGTCTATCCCTTTCATCATTTTAAAGACCTCAATCAAGTCCCCCCATAACCTTCTGCGCTCCAAAGAATAAAGACCTAACTTGTTCAACCTTTCTCTGTAACAGTTGCTGGAACCCATGCAACATTCTAGTAAATCTCCTCTGTGCTCTCTCTATTTTGTTGACAATGGGGCAGGCAGTACTGGAACCTGAAGTCCCACTCCACCAGGTTCAGGAACAGCTACTTTCCTACAAGGTTCTTGTAGAGCACAAGTGCTGGAGTAAGCCAGCAGGCCAGTCAGCATCTCTGGGGAGCATGGATAGGTGATATTGTGGGTTGAGACCCTTCCACAGACCTCATGATCA
This sequence comes from Raja brachyura, assembly GCA_963514005.1. Next base: position 88,057,842 of record OY740788.1, read on the forward strand.
CCTATGCATGCCCCCCAGAGATGAAGCCTGACTTGCCGAGTTACTGCACCGCTTTGTGTCCTTTTGTGCAGTAATCACCCTTTGTATTTCCTTGTGTCCAGGTGCTTATACCGACCTGTACGATTCTAATCCTAACTCAGTAACAGAACACAATGCACAACTTCTTGCACTAATTTGCACTCATTTATTCTGATTGTGGTTGGCACTAATGTCTTGTTTTGCTATCGCAGTCTTTTCTTTTTACTGCCTTGCAGGATTTTCTGTCTAATTTATGAATGTATTTGTTATGAGCATATATGCCTGTGATGCTGCAAGCACCTGGCATATACCTGTGCACTTGACAATACAGAAGGTAGACACAAAATGCTGGAGTAACTCTGCAGATCAGGCAACATCTCTGGAGAACAGGAATAGCTGACGATTCGGGTCAAGGGAAGAAGGGTCTCGACCCGAAACATCACCTATTCCTTTTCTCCAGACATGCTGCCTGACCTGCGGAGTTACTCCAGCATTTTGTGATTATCTTCAGTGCAAACCAGTTTGTTCCCACACATAGGACAATAAACTAGTCTTGAAGCCCACCTTTATACTACGGTGCCCAGTGTTGAAACTACCCACGACCGACAGTTAACTAGAAAATGCTTGAGGTTGGTTCATGTGCGGAGATTTTAAAGATCACATTGAATCTAGTTTAGTTTAGAGATGCAGCGTGGAAACAGTCCCTTCGGTCCACCGAGTCCGCACCGACCAACGATCCCCACATATTAACACTGCCCTACAATTGTACATTTAAAACCAAGCCAATTAACCTACAGTACATATTTAGGGTGCGTGAGGAAACCTAAGATCTCAGAGGAAACACACGCAGGTCACGGGGAGAACGTACAACGACTTTGTCCAGACAGCGCCCATTTTCAGGATCGAACCCGGGCCTCTGGCGCTGTAACGCTGTCGGCTGAGTTACTGCCACCATCACATTGATTAAAACCTGAGATGTTTGTGGTCATCTGAAATGTGGACTGAGGAGTTGAGGTTAACGCTGGCCCTTCTGGAGCATGAAGGCTGGGCTACTGAGGTCGTGGAATGGTTGGCTCAGAGATTAACAACAGGACAGATCGGGAGGACGGAACTGGAGGAACGCAGGGTTTCCAGGGTTGGGGAAGGTCACAGAGAGCAGGAGGCGAGAGAGCTGGAGGGCTTTCAGGTCGGCGAAAGGGTTGGTAGAGTTCCTGCCTCACAGGACCACTGCGAGACGCACAGACGCTAAGCGGCTTGGTATAGGTAGAGTTCCTGCCTCACAGGACCACTGCGAGACGGACATACGCTAAGTGGCTTGGTATAGGTAGAGTTCCTGCCTCACAGGACCACTGCGAGACGCACAGACGCTAAGCGGCTTGGTATAGGTAGAGTTCCTGCCTCACAGGACCACTGCGAGACAGACATACGCTAAGTGGCTTGGTATAGGTAGAGTTCCTGCCTCACAGGACCACTGCGAGACGCACAGACGCTAAGCGGCTTGGTATAGGTAGCGTTCCTGCCTCACAGGACCACTGCGAGACGGACAGACGCTGATTGGCTTGGTATAGGTAGAGTTCCTGCCTCACAGGACCACTGCGAGACGCACAGACGCTAAGCGGCTTGGTATAGGTAGAGTTCCTGCCTCACAGGACCACTGCGAGACGCACAGACGCTAAGCGGCTTGGTATAGGTAGAGTTCCTGCCTCACAGGACCACTGCGAGACAGACATAGGCTAAGTGGCTTGGTATAGGTAGAGTTCCTGCCTCACAGGACCACTGCGAGACAGACATACGCTAAGCGGCTTGGTATAGATAGAGTTCCTGCCTCACAGGACCACTGCGAGACAGACATAGGCTAAGTGGCTTGGTATAGGTAGAGTTCCTGCCTCACAGGACCACTGCGAGACAGACATACGCTAAGCGGCTTGGTATAGATAGAGCTCCTGCCTCACAGGACCACTGCGAGACAGACATACGCTAAGTGGCTTGGTATAGGTAGCGTTCCTGCCTCACAGGACCACTGCGAGACGCACAGACGCTAAGCGGCTTGGTATAGGTAGCGTTCCTGCCTCACAGGACCACTGCGAGACGCACAGACGCTAAGCGGCTTGGTATAGGTAGAGTTCCTGCCTCACAGGACCACTGCGAGACAGACATACGCTAAGTGGCTTGGTATAATTGTAAATTGGCCCCAGTGTGTGTGGGATAGTGTTGGTGTGCGGGATTGCTGGTCTGGGTTGAAGGCCCTGTTTCCACGCTGTATCTCTAAACTAGGCAGGAGTTTGAAGATGAGGAGGAGGGATTTAAAGGTAAGATGTTGTTGAATCCAGAGCCAGGGTGGGTGCTGGGGACAGATGTATGGAGGTTTTGTGTAAGGACACGGGCAGCTGTTATTTCCATCGATGGGCTGTGGATGTCATTACCATGCTGTAGCTGTTCCTCCATCTGCCACTGTTTCGGAGGGCAGTTTAACATCAGCCATGTACGGTGGCACAGTTGCTGCCTCACAGCACCAGACATCCCACTTTGACCCTGACTACAGATGCTGTCTGTACAGAGTTTGTACGTTTTCCCCGTGACCACGTGGGGTTTCTCCGGGTTCCCTGTTTTCCTCCCACATTACAAAGATGCGCAAGTTTGTCGGTTAATTTGCTTCTGTAAATTGTCCCTTGTGTGTAGGATGCGATCCTGGGACAACATAGGATTTAGTGTGGGTTGATGGATAGTCACCATGGACTTGGTGGGTCAAAGGGCCTGTTATTTGCTGCATCTTTAAAAATAAACTAAACCAAACATGTTTGTGATCAGAATTCACACACAGGCTAGACTGGGAAGGCGATACATTTACCATATATAACCATATAACAATTACAGCACGGAAACAGGCCTTCTCGGCCCTTCCAGTCCGTGTTGACCATTTATTTTCCCCTAGTCCCATCTACCTGCACTCAGACCATACCCCTCCATTCCTTTCCCGTCCATACACCTATCCACTTTACTTTTAAATGTTAAAATCGATCCTGCCTCCACCACTTCTGCAGGAAGATCATTCCACACAGCCACCACTCTCTGAGTAAAGAAGTTCCCCATCATGTTACCCTTAAATGTCTGTCCCTTAATTCTCATGTCATGCCCTCTTGTTTGAATCTTCCCTACCCTCAATGGGAAAAGCTTATCCACATCAACTCTGTCTATCCCTTTCATCATTTTAAAGACCTCAATCAAGTCCCCCCTCAACCTTCTGCGCTCCAAAGAATAAAGACCTAACTTGTTCAACCTTTCTCTGTAACTTAGTTGCTGGAACCCAGGCAACAATCTCCTCTGTACTCTCTCTATTTTGTTGACATCCTTCCTATAATTAGGCGACCACAATTGTACACCATACTCCAGAATTGGTCTTACCAATGCCTTGCACAATTTTAACATTTGAGTCTTTCAGGGATTTTCTTCCCTGAAATACTCGAATGGATTTTCCATGAATCTATTTTCCTTCCAATATTGTTCAATGAATTTCAGATCCCTGGGAGTCTGTTTTGGAATTTGAACTGTCCCTGGGGCATTGGTCCAAACCTTTGGGAATTGGATGGATATGGAGGGGTTGCAATGGTTATATCTTGGTGTGTGATCTTCAACCTGCACTTCAATGGGCTTGGGGCTCACGGGTTGGGATCGGAGACCTGAGACACTACCCAGCGAGTTTGGTGATTTAAGGGTCGGGAGTTGACCTTTGACCCCAGGCTGGTGGGCTGGGCGATTCTCCGACTCACCTGATCCACAGAAGCAGCTCCAGCAGATAGTAGCCAACGGCGTAGTCCCACAGCCAATTGGAGGTGGTCTTGATCGGCTATTAGAGACAAACCACAGTGTGAGAGAGAGAGAGTGCGAGAGGGAATGGGGGGAGTGCGAGAGAGAGAGAGGGGAGGGAGAGAGAGAGGGAGAGTGGGGAGAGAGAGAGAGCGGGTGAGAATGTGAGTTGGAGAGAGAGAGAGAGAGAGATAAAGGGGGAGTGAGGAGGAAAGAGAGAGAGAGTGAGATAGGGGGAGTGAGGAGGAAAGAGAGAGATGGGGCAGTAGGCCCACACCTTGGGAAGGCATGTGAGGGACCTTCCCTGTTATCCCTCATGCACAGAATGCCCGGGGCTCTTGCAGCTAATGTCCGCAGCATTGAATCCTTGTGGACCCCTTCCCCATCTTGAAGCTATTATTGATGGCCACACAGCACGGCAACAGACCCTTCAGCCCAACCCATCCATGTCGATGAAAATTGTCTGTCCAAGCTAGTCCCATTTGCTCATGTTCAACTCATACCCTTATACACCTATCCCATCCATGTACCTGTCTAGATGACTTTTGAGTAAACTCAGATTGTTTTCTCTGCAGCAACAGGTTAAGAGGAGACCTGTTGGAAGTGTATACAACTATTAGAGGCAATAATAGTATGCACTCAGAATCTTGTTCCCAGGGTGGAAATGCCAGAGAAGGCATAGGTATAATGTGAAAGGAGGAAAATTGAAAGGAGATGTGCGGAGACTTTAGCTTACACACGGTGGATGGCTAAAACACATTGCTAGAGATGGTGGTGGAACCAGAGAAGATTGGGGCATTAAAGAGGCTTTTAGATGGGCACACAGATATGCTGGGAATGGAGGGATATGGATCACGTGCATGTAGAGGACATTGATTTAGCGTTGGCGCAGACATGATGGGCCGAAGGGCCTATTCCTGTTCTACTTTTTATATTGTTAATGTACCCACCTACAGTGCATTCAGAAAGTATTCAGCCCCCATCACTTTTTACAGATTTTGTTACATTACAGCTTTATTTTAAACTGGATTAAATTCATGTTTTAAATCATCAATCTACCCACAATACCCCAGAATGAAGAAGCGAAAACAGATGTTTAGAAATGTTGGCAAAGTAATTAAAAATATCACATTTACATAAGGATTCAGACCCTTTGCTATGACACTCAAAATTGAGCCTTGGTTCATCCTGTTGGACAATAGACAATAGGGGCAGGAGTAGGCCATTCGGCCCTTCAAGCCAGCACCATTGATTATCCTTGAGATGTTTCTACAACTTGATTGGAGTCCACCAGTGGTAAATTAAATTGATTGGACATGATTTGGAAAGGCACACACCTGTCTATATAAAGTCCCCCAGTTGACAGTGCATGTCAGAGCAAAAACCAAGCCATGAAGATGAAGGAATTGTCCGCTGACCTCCGAGACAGGATTGTGTCGAGACACAGATCTGGGGAAGGGTATAAAACAATTTCTGCAGCATTGCAGATCCAGAAGAGCACAGTGGCCTCCGTCATTCTTAAATGGAAGAAATTTGTAACCACCAGGACTCTTCACAGAGCTGGCTGCCCGGCCAAACTGAGCAATCTGGGAGAAGGGTCTTGGTCAGGGAGGTGACCAAGAACCCGATGGTCACTCTGACAGAGCTCCAGAGTTCCTCTGTGGAGATGGGAGAACCTTCCAGAAGGACAACTATATCTGCAGCACTCCACCAATCAGGCCTTATGGTAGAGTGGCCAGACGGAAGCCACTCCTCAGTAAAAGGCACATGACAGCCCGCTTGGAGTTTGTCAAAAGGCACCTAAAGGACTCTCAGACCATGAGAAACAAGATTCTCTGGTCTGATGAAACCAAGATTGAACTCTTTGGCCTGAATGCCAAGCGTCACGTCTGGAGGAAACCAGGCACCGCTCATCACCTGGCCAATACCATACCTATGGTGAAGCATGGAGGTGGCAGCATCATGCTGTGGGGATGTTTTTCAGCGGCAGGAACTGGGAGACTTGCCAGGATCGAGGGAAAGATGAACGGAGCGAAGTACAGAGAGATCCTTGATGAAAACCTGCTCCAGAGTGTTCTGGACCTCAGACTGGGGCGGAGGTTCACCTTCCAACAGAACAACGACCCTAAGCACACAGCCAAGACAACGCAGGAGTGGCTTTGTGACAAGTTTGTGAATGTCTTGTTTTCGCTTTTTTATTATGGAGTATTGTGTGTAGATTGGTAATAAAAAAATGAATTTAGTCCATTTTAGAATAAGGCTGTAACGTAACAAAATGTGGAAAAGGTGAAGGAGTGTGAATACTTTCTGAATGCACTGTATAGCACAAGCTCTGGCAGCTTGTCCCACATGCTCATCACCCTTCATGTGAAAATGTTGCCACTCAGATCTTCTTTAAATCTCTCCCCTCTCATCTTGAAGCTGTGCCCTCTAGTTATAGAATCCTCTATCCTGAAGAATGACTGTGATCATCCACCTTATCTATGCTCCTCGTGATCTTATTAAACTGTGACTAGGTCACCCCTCAGTCTCAGTTCTGTCAGTTCAGTTTAGTTTATTGTCACGTGTACAGAGGTACGGTGAAAAGCCTCCTACACTGCAGGGAAATCAGACCCAGTCTATCCAGCCACCCCTTGTTACTAAAGCCCTCCTGTCCTGGGAACATCCTTGTCAATCTCTTCGATGTTCCCTCCCCTGCTCCCCCTACCCACATTATGTCTCTGGTCCTGAGCAAGTTCTGTCCGAAAAGCGGAGAAGCCCCACTCACGCCTAAACTCTTGCTTGTACATGGGGAGGGTGGATTGAAGCTGGGTTGGGTCTAGGGTAGAGAGGATGGTGGGTCATTGTAGGAAGGATGTTGAGAGGTTTCTAGGTGGTGGATTGCTGCTGGGACAGTGCCTTCAGAAGGAAGTCTGGTAATGTCACAGCCTTCTGTAAGACCAGCATTCTGAGTCTAGCCCAGTCACAATAGAATAAGGGAAACTCCCAAATGTATAGTTTGTGAATCTTTCTTTTGTCTCGTCTCGCTCTTTCTCCTGCTTTGTCTTTATCCATTTAATTCACATTCTCTCTCTCTCTCTCCCTGTTTCCCTGTCTCTTTATGACCCACTATTTCTAGTGTGGGTGGTGGGGTTAGCATGGAAGGTTGTCCACTGCTCAGCATAGATAAGTGGGGCCAAATGGCCCGTGTGTTCTTGCTCCCTACTCTCATTCTCCCTCATTCCCCCTCCCCCTCCCCCTCTTTTCTCCCTCTCCCTCTCCATTTCTTTTCTCCCTCTCCCTCTCTTCTCTCTGTCTCTTTTCCACTACGAATCTTTCCCTCTCTATTTTCTCTCTCCCCATTTGTTTCTGTTTTTGTCTCTCTCTGCTTCTCTCCCACACCCCTCCTCTCTCCTTCCCCCCCTCCTCTCTCCTTCCCCGTCCTCTCTCTCTCCAGCCTACTCTCTTTATTTGTCTCTGTCTCTGCTTGTCTGTCTCTGCTTGTCTGTCTGTGTCTCTCTCTCTGTGTGAGTGGACACCACGAACTGGGCATTTTGCAGAATAATAACCATTGATGGTGTAACATCCACAGTGTTTGTGTAATTAAGTGACGAGGGAAGCGTGCGATCGCATCAGGTGGGCTGATTTCAATCTACCTCCTGATTCTGGAGAATTGTGATTGATCTTGAAACGGATCATTGATTCATGAGAATGACTCATCTACCGAGATGAGAAGATCATTTTTCACACAGAGAGTGGTGAGTCTCTGGAATTCTCTGCCACAGAGGGTAGTTGAGGCCAGTTCATTGGCTATAAGAATGAGTTAGATGTGGCTAAAGGGATCAGGGGGTATGCAGAGAAGGCAGGTACGGGATACTGAGTTGGATGATCAGCCATGATCACATTAAATGGTGGTGCAGGCTCGAAGGGCCGAATGGCCTACTCCTGCACCTATGTTTCTATGTTTCTATGACCCTACCGCTCACTGTGAAGGTCCTGCCTTTGTTTGGTTTCCAAAAAGCAACACCTCATACTTATCTGAATTGAACACCATTTGTCGTTCAGCCTAGTTACCAAATTAACTCAGCTATTGCTGTAACCTTCTTTATTGTCTACAATACCTATTTTAATATCTTCTACAAACTTGGTATTGCAATCTTGCACATTTTCACCCATTCCTCACGGACCTCCAGTGCAAGAAGCAACCTTCCACCATCACACTCTGCTGTTTACAATCAGATAATGATGTCCAGTTAGCTATCTCTTCCTGGGTCCACGCCATTTGACCTCCCAGACTAGCCTACCTTGTCAAAGGTCTTGCTGAAACGCATATAGGCAATGTCCACTGCTCTGCCCTCATCAATCCTCTCAGTCACTTCTTCAAAAAAACGTTCATAGATTTGTGAGACAATATTTCTTCATACAAGGCCGTGCTGATTGCTATTGAGGGAGTGCAGCACTGGTCACCAGGTTAATTCCCGGGATGGCGAGACTGACGTATGATGAAACTTGGCTTGTATTCACTGGAATTTAGAAGGATGAGAGGAACTCTTATAGAAAGATATAAGATTCTTAAGGGATTAGACAGGCTATATGCAGGAAAAATGTTCCTGATGTAGGGGGAGTCCAGAACCAGGGGTCACAGTTTAAGAATAAGGGGTAGGCCATTTAGGACTAAGATGAAGGAAAACTTTTTCACCCAGAGAGCTGTGAATCTGTGGAAATCTCTGCCACAGAAGGCAGTGGAGGCCGATTCAAGAGAGAGTTAGATATAGCTCTTAGGGCTAATGAAATCAAGGTCTATGGGGGGAAAAAGCAGGGACAGGGTACTGATTCTGGATGATCAGTCACGATCATATTGAATGGCGTTGCTGGCTCAAAGGGTCGTATGGCCTACTCCTGCACCTACTTTCTATGTTTCTGATTATCCCTAAAAAAGTCCTTGTCTCTCCAAATGCACGTTGATCCGGTCCCTGAAGAATTCCCCCAGGATCTGACCTACCGCTGGCTTATAGTCTCCTGACATCTCCTTACTGTCTTCCTTAAATAATAATACAAAGTCAGCCACCCTCTAGTCTTTTGGAACGTCACCAATGGCTACAGATGAACCAAAGGTCTTTGCAAGGAACATGCAATATTTTCCCCTAGCCTCCCAGATGTTGGAAGAATGGATTTGGCCAGGCAGTGGGGGTTTATTCGCCTTGATCGCCAATAGTTCCACTTTGCTAATTCGTAAATGATCCAAGACACCACATTTCATAAAACCTTTGTTTGTCTGCTTCTTTGACCTGGCCAGAACGTCAACACATCTCATTAACCACGGCTCCCTTCACCCTAAAAGGAACAGGTTGTCCCTGAGCTCTTGCGATCATTATCTACCTGTAAAAGCCTTCAAATTGCCCCATGTTCCTTTGCCTGCTAAGAGTCTCACCCTGCAAGGTCCTGTTGAATGCCACCAGGATTAGCCTTGCCCTAATATAACCATATATAACCATATAACAATTACAGCACGGAAACAGGCCTTCTCGGCCCTTCCAGTCTGTGCCGACCATTTATTTTCCCCTAGTCCCATCTACCTGCACTCAGACCATACCCCTCCATTCCCTTCCCGTCCATATACCTATCCACTTTACTTTTAAATGTTAAAATCGATCCTGCCTCCACCACTTCTGCAGGAAGCTCATTCCACACAGCCACCACTCTCTGAGTAAAGAAGTTCTCCCTCATGTTACCCCTAAACTTCTGTCCCTTAATTCTCATGTCATGCCCTCTTGTTTGAATCTTCCCTACCCTCAATGGGAAAAGCTTATCCACGTCAACTCTGTCTATCCCTTTCATCATTTTAAAGACCTCAATCAAGTCCCCCCTTAACCTTCTGCGCTCCAAAGAATAAAGACCTAACTTGGTCAACCTTTCTCTGTAACTTAGTTGCTGGAACCCAGGCAACATTCTAGTAAATCTCCTCTGTACTCTCTCTATTTTGTTGACATCCTTCCTATAATTAGGCGACCAAAATTGTACACCATACTCCACAATTGGTCTTACCAATGCCTTGCACAATTTTAACATTACTTCCCTACTCCTATATTCAATGTTCTGATTTATAAAGGCCAGCACACCAAAAGCTTTCTTTACCCACCTATCTACATGTGATTCCAAATGTAAATGATTCGACTGTAATCGTGTATTGTCATTCAGCTGACGCAGTAAAAAGCTTTTCACTGTACCTGGGTACACGTGACAATAATCTGAACTGTAAACTGTGGGACCTTCACTTGTGGACCTGTCCTATCTTTGTCCATAACTATTTAAAATGAATGGTATTATGGTCACTGGACCCAAAGTGCTCCCCCACAGTCTCTCCAGTCACTTGCCCTACCCCGTTCCCCAAGAGGAGGCCCTCTCCAGTGTGGCCCTCTGTACATTGATTGCAGGAACCAGTGACACCGAAGCTCGGAGAGCAAAGGTATGGAGCACCGTACCTTGTCCGTGTGGTTCCCGTAGAATACCGTGGTCTTCTCCGTGTGAGGAAACCAGAGGAAGCGGAAATACTCCGACTGTTTCAGGTGAGTGTCCAGATCATTCAGAACCTGCAGGTGTTCAAAGGCAGACAGCGGGTCAGGCAGCATCTTTGGAGAACATGAGAAGGTGACGTTTCAGGTCGAGACCCTTCTTCATTTCTGCGTTTACAGACAATTGTCTAACCAGTCTCTGCACGCAGAGATAATTATTTACACCACATCCATTCTAGCTGAACAAATTGTCAATCTCATCGCTTTTTATACGAGTTTGCCATACACAAATTGGATGCATTCCAACATTACAGTGCTATCTATATAACAAGACCATTCAGGCTGAAGATACATTCAGATTGAAGAAATATTCTCTTTTCCCCTAATGTTATTTACTCCAAGGCAAAGCCGCCCTCTAGACTGGCACCCCACCCACCGCCCTAAACATTCACTCCCTCCACCACCAGTACACAGTGGCTGCAATGTGTACCTTGTACCAAATGTCCTGCAGTTACTCACCCAGCCTAATCCCACAGCACCTCACCTCAATCACCGAGAATAAGGAATACCTGCTGTCCTTTGCACCTGCAATCTGAGGAAAGCCCATCAACACCTCCACTACCTTAGAAGATCCAAGAGTTTCGGTATGTCAACGAATGCTCTCGTGAACCTGTACAGGTGTCGTAGCAGAGAGCACATGGACTGGATGCTTCATGAGCTGGTTCGACAACCTGAACGCCCAGGAACAAAGACATTTGCAAGAAATAGTGAACACTGCCCAGTCCATGACTGGTACCATTGAAGGGAACTACAGGAGTCGCTGCCTCAGACAGACAGCCGGCATCATCAGAGACCCACACCACCCTGGCCACGCTCTCATTTCACTCCTGCCATCAGGAAAAAGGTTCAGGGACCTGAATACTGTAATGTCTAGATTTACAGGGTACTATATTTACGTATCTGTGGTGCTGCTGCAAGTAAGAAGTTAATTGTCCCGTTTTGGGACATATGACAATAAAACACTCTGGACTATTCTTGAAGTCTCACACCATCCCAACTTGGAAACAGATTCCAGCTCTGTTGTAGCCACTGGTCAAATTTCTGCAACCCCCTCCCCATCAGCAGCTAGAGGTTTAGAGAAACGCCATGGAAACAGGCCATTCAGTCCACTGGGTCCGTGCTAACCAATGATCACTCATACACTAGTTCTACCCTACACACTGGGGACAATTTACAGAAGCTAATTGACCCACAAACCTGCATGTCTTTGGAGTGTGGGATGAAACCAAGATACCCAGAGAAAACCCACGTGGTCACAGGGAGAATTTACAAACTCCATACAGACAATGTAGTTCGGATCAAACCCGAGTCTCTGCTGCTGTAAGGCAGCAAATCTACTGCAGTGCCACTGTGCTGGCCCTTGCTACCACTGTAGAAAGACTACAGTGGTTCACCAGCACCTTCTCACCTGATTCTCGAGGGCAGTCAGCAGTGGACAGTGAATGATGGCATTCATCAATGCCTACATCTCAGAAACAAATGTTATTTTGTACTTCTACATAGTGGATATGTGTCACAGAGGGTTATAGTCATACAGTATGGAGACAGGCCCTTCAGCCCAACTTGCCCACACCGACCAGCTTGTCCCATCTTCACTAGTTCCATCTGCCTGCGTTTGGCCCATGTCCCTCTAAACCTGTCCTATCCATGTACCAGTCTAAATGTGTAGGAATGAATTGCAGAAGCTGGTTTTCACCAAAGATAGACACAAAATACTAGAATAATTCAGCAGGTCAAGCAGCATCTCTGGAGAAAAGGTATAGACTTGACCCGAAACGTCACCTATACATTTTCTTTCTCCAGTGATGGTACTTTTTTCTCCACTGAGGTCCTTCAGCAATTTGTGTCTATCTACCAGTCTAAATGTTCCTTAAATGTTGTGATAGCACCAGCCTCAACCACCTCCTCCGGCAGCTCGTTCCATAAACCCACGACTCTTTGTGTGAAAAAGTTACCCCTCAGGTTCCCATTAAATCTTTCCCCCCCTCACCTTAAACCTATGAAACGTGATTAGCTGCCGGGTCAGGGGGTTTGAAGCTCCTGGTGGCCAAGAGTGTTGGGCGGAGTGGCCGTGTGTATTGTACTCTGAGAGTCGCAGATTCACTGTCTGATTTCATTACAAGGAAAGATAACGGACGGACGCAGACTTTGGAAGTTTGCAGTAACGAGAGCTAAACTCTCAGAGAAATAGAGCGGAAGCAATTTAATGCAAAATCAGACGGCAGAATCTCACAGCAGTCGGAGCCCGAGGCAGACTGAGCTCCATCAGGTTTATGTGGGTCACTGGCCTCAGGGTGCACATGACTATAATGCACAAACTAGGACAATGAAGGCAGGAGAGTGTAACTAACTAGGAGCATCTATGAGGCTGTCTCTGCCTCACACTATTTATTCATGAGTGCTCTGGGTGTACAGACAGGCACAGTGCTCATTGACAGTGACACTCATAGATGCAGATGGACTGGCATTATTGTGCAAATGTACGTGCACTTGTACCTTACGTATACACCTTATCTATACACCCCGCCACACTCAAACACAACCTTTTGTTCACACTCATGGGGACCTTTAAATCACTGTCTTCTGTTTGTGCTTTGTGTCATAGCTTGCTGCAGCATGGAGACAGCCCTGTAATCCACAGTGTCTGCAGAGACGTTGATGCCAATCTAACTAACCTCATCTGCCGGTACATGATCTGTGTGCCTCCATTCCGTGCCTACACACGTGTCTGTATAAATGCCTCATCTGGTTTACAAACTGACCCCACAGCCATAATCCTAGCTCAGGATTGGAAGCATGGCAGCATCCTGGGTCCCACATTCTTCCTATAGTGTGGTGAGCAGAGCTGCAGGCAATGCCCTAGGTAGTGCTTTAACCACAGGTTTATACAGGTGCAACGTGATTCACTGACATTTACACCCAATGCACTGATCATTGAAGGCACATTCCATACATTTTAAGCAAGCCAATGTCATCACCCTTTAACACACAGACTCCCGAAGCAGACTTTCTATTCCAAGCTGTATCTTGGGAAGAGGTTCCCAGGTGAACAGAGGAAAGGATTCAAGGAGACATAAGAAACTGCAGATATTCGAATCTTTTGAAGGAAAGAACAACTGCTGTGGGATTCCGTGGGTCAGGCAGCATCTATGGAGGGGAATGATTTTAGAATTTAGGGATACAGTGTGGAAACAGGCCCTTCGGCCCACCGAGTCCATGCTAACCAATGATCACACCCTACACTAGCACTATCCTACACACACGACGGACACTTTTACTATTTTACCAGTCCAATTATCCAATAAACCTGTACGTCTTTGAAACGCGGAGGAAACGGGACATCCCAGAGAAAACCCACGCAGGTCACGGGGAGCTCACGTACACACACACACGCACACACACGCACACAGACACACGCACAAGCCTAAATACATGTATTTGCACACACACACTAACACAGGCATGCTCACACACACAGACAAACAAACACACACACATACATACACGCAAGCCTACATACATGTATTTGCGTACACACGTGCACACACACATGCAGGTGTAAGCCTACATACATTTGCACGAACACAAACACATGTGCGCACACACACACTCACACACTCACACACTCACACATTCACACTCACACGTTCACACACTCACACACACACACACTCACACACACACTCACACTCACACACACACACACACACACTCACACACTCACACACTCACACACACACACACTCACACGTAAGGGGTCTCACTCGAGCTGTGGGCCATGTTTACTCCAGTTGAGGGTGGGGCTGTGCGGGTCTGATCGATGCAGGGCCAGTCGGCCACAGTCGCGTCCCCCAGCAAGTGGCAGTAAGCAGGTTATTATTCATGTGTAACCAGCTGACGCCAGGGCCCTGAGAGCTGCTGGAGGAAGGATGTTGGGGGATGCTGGTGAGAGACAGCGATGATCAGCTCCTGGTCTCACTGCAGGGATGTATCTGCAGTATCTGCCCAGATCATGCAGCAAGCCACCTGCAGGACGTGGAGCCATCTCATTAATCAGCCTGCAGACAGCTCAATTACACCATTCATCAGTGAGACTGACTCTGCCGCTGCCAGTCCTTTACAGCCCCACACTGGCCCTAGTGGATGGAGTTCAGATGTTGTATGTAACTGTATGAACACTGAATGTTCCTATTTTGATAATACCCCACCAGTCCACCTTCATTTCACCCCCCTCCCCCCCACCACTTCCCCACTCCACCCTGGTGCACGAACACTTCGTCCAATATCTCCCACCCAACCCAGTCCGTTCCTTTTCCCTCCGCCTTACGCTCAACTCTCAGTCCTATAACTTCTTCCATCTCCCTGTTTCCCCCCTGTTTCCCCTCCCAGCCATATCCTTGTCTCTGGCTTTACATGTCACTCCTTCTCTTTCCGTTTCTTTCCTTGAATCAAAGGCCAAAAGGAGGCATGAGGACACAGGAGACTGGAGATGTTGGAACCTTGAGCAAAAACTAATTGTTGGAAGAGCTCATAGAGTCAGGGAACTGCAGATGTTTGTTTACCAAAAAAAGACACAAAGTGCTAAAGTATCTCAGCGGGTCAGGCAGCATCTCTGGAGAACGTGGATTGGTGACATTTTACGTCGGGACCCTTCTTCAGGCTGTTCAGTCCCAACCTGAAACGTTGCCTATCCATGTTCTCCAGAGATGCAGTCTGGCTCACTGAGTTATTCCAGCATTTGTGTCTTTGTTGGAAGAATTTGCCAAGTCTGGCAGATTCTGGAAAGGAAAATGGACAGGCTACATTTTAGATCAAGGTCCTCCTTCAGACTGATGATTTGAGGAGAGATAGAAAGAAGTGGAAGGAAGGGACTGGGCAAGGGGTGGCAGGATATAGGAGGGTTCAGGTGAAGAGGGGTAGATTGTGATACGAGTAAGCTGGGGACAAGAAGAGTGGGGGTAGTAACCAAGGCTGGAGGTGGTGAGTGGAGAAGACAGGAGGGAGTAAATGGTGATCAGAAAGGTAGGTAAGGAGTGAAATGTAGAACCGGAGAGAGAGAGAGAGAGATGTTAGGTGGGAAGGATACAAAGTCATGACTGTTTTAGACCTGGTAAGAAGTTTAGAAGGATGTGGGCGGACCTCATTGAAACTTACCGAATAGTGAAAGGCCTGGATAGAGTGGATATGTAGAGGATGTTTCCACTAGTGGGAGAGTCTAGGACCAGAGGCCGCAGCCTCAGAATAAAAGGACGTACCTTTAGTAAGGAAATGAGGAGGAATTTCTTTCGTCAGAGGGTGGAATTGATTGCCTCAGACGCCTGCGGTATCAAGCCATCAGGTATTTTTAAGGCGCTGGTTGATAGATTCTTGATTAGTATGGGTGTCGGGGATTTAGGGAGAAGGCATAAGAATGGGGTTGAGAGGAACAGATAGATCAGCCATGATTGAATGGCGGAGTAGACTTGATGGACCAAATGACCCAATTCTGCTCCTCGAGCAGATGAGCTGTCGGTGTAAGGAGATGTGATGATGTGGTGATGATCTGAAACTCACTGTTAGAGTGTGTCAGCATTTTCACAGGGTTGGATAGAAGGTGGAGTGTGGATACTTTGCAGGGCCAGGGAGCCAAAGACAGGGAATGGGACTGACAGAATGATTCCACCAGCAGCCAGCATTGACTCAAAAGGCCAAATAGTCTCTGCTATAACACCATAAAAGATAGAAAGTGCCAGTGAGCTGAACGAGGGCCATGGTGGCAGGTGAGACCAGGGCTGCTCTGTGATAAATGGGCTTCTCAATCTCTTCTGAAATCTCCTCATTTTAAAGCATGATTGAGTTTCTTTCTCCAGCATTTGAAATTCATCCTTAACTTTTGTAAGAAATTGTAATTCATGTTTTTGATTCGGCTCAAATAGTAAATGAGAAAGATTCGTAAAACAGTGGCAATGAATCCTTTGCCTTGTCACAGTTCAACTTTGAAGAGAAGCTTCAATGATTGTAAATGCCACACGCCCGGATTTGACTCCGACTATGGGTGCTGTCTGTACGGAGTTTGTACGTTCTCCCCGTGACCACGTGGGTTTTCTCCGATATCTTCGGTTTCCTCCCACACTCCAAAGACGTACAGGTATGTAAGTTAATTGGCTTGGTGTAAATGTAAATTGTCCCTAGTAGTTGGATAGTGTTAATGTGTGGGGATCGCTGGTCGTTGCAGACTCGGTGGGCCGAAGGGCCTGTTTCCATGCTGTATCACTAACCTAACCAATGTTGAATCTGTAATAAAGAAATGCTAGTATTTATTTCGAGAGGGCTTATATACAAAAACAGGGATGTAATGCTGAGGCTCCATAAGGCGCTGGTCAGGCCACAGTTGGAATATTGTGAGCAGTTTTGGGCACAATATCTGAGGGAGGATGTGCTGGTTCTGGAGAGGGTCCAGAGGAGGTTTACAAGAATGATCCCAGGAATGAGGTTAACATCAGATGATCGTTTGACAGTACTGGGCCTGTACTCGCTGGAGTTTAGAAGAATGAGGGGGGATCTCATTGAAACGTACAGAATAGTGAAAGGCTTGGATGGAGTGGATGTGGAGAGGGTGATTCCCCTCGTGGGACGGTCTAGGACTAGAGGTCACAGCTTCAGAATTAAAAGATGTTTTTTAGGAAGATGAGGAGGAATATCTTTAGTCAGAGGGTGGTGAATCTGTGGAATTCATTGCCACAGAAAGCTGTGGAGGCCACGTCAGTGGATATATTTAAAAGGCAGAAATGGATAGATTTTTGATTAGCATGAGTGTCAGAGGTTACGGGGAGAAGGCTGGGGAATGGGGTTAGTATGGTGAGTTAGATCAGCCATGATTGAATGGCGGAGTAGACGTGATGGGCTGAATGGCCTAATTCCACTCCTATCACTAATGATCTTCTGATTTCCAAGGCCAGATGATCGGTGACTTGGAGGGAACCTGTGAGGATAGGTGGCTGGACTCTCACTGGATGGAGACAGTCATCGCTTGACACTTCTCCAGTGTGAAGGTTGCTTGCAACTTATCAGCCCATGCGTGGATGTTGTCCAGATCTTGCCGCCTGCAGGTGTGGCCGACTTCATTTGCTGATGAGTTGGGATTGCAATTGGACATTGTGCAATCATCTGCAAACTCCCCCAGTTCTTATAACTGAAGGAAGGTCGTTGATGAGGCAGCTGAGAATAGTTGGGCCCAGGACACTATTTTGAGTTTGTCTTTGAGATACAGCAAACAAAACAGGCCCTTGGGCCCACCGAGTCTGCTCCGACCAGTGATCCCCGTGCACTAGTTCTATCCAACACACCTACTCTTGCCCAAAGTTCATCAAGTTCTATGATCTTTGCTCTTGGCCCAGCCAACTCTGTTCTCCAGCGCTGGATGAGAAGAGCTCACCTCCCCCATCCCATCCTCACCACTTTCTACAGGGGCACCATAGAGAGTATTCTGACCAGCTGTATCTCTGTCTGGTTTGGGAACTGTAAACCCTCTGACTGGAAGTCCGTGCAGAGAGTGGTGAGGACAGCGGAAAAAATTATCGGGACTTCTCTCCCCTCAATCGGGGATATTGCGACCAAACGTTGCGTGTCTAAGGCCAGCAGTATTATAAAAGACCCCACACATCTCCATCACGGTCTGTTCACTCTGCTGCCCTCGGGCAAAAGATATCGCAGCATAAGGAGCAGAACATCAAGGTTCTGCAACAGCTTCTTCCCACGAGCCATCAGACTCCTGAATGCCATGTAATGGGCTGCCACCATTGTCTATTTATCCTTTTATCCATGTTTATCCTTCTGTTAATTATCGTGTTGCACGGGGAGCCAAATGCAACGTAATTTCGTTTGGAACTGCATATATCAATGTATTTCTAAACGACAATAAAGTTTGTTTGACTTTGCCTCTCCCTCAGCGCCGCCCCCTTTGGTGGTGGAGGGTACCGTACCTCTGTCAGCGTCTGTGGAAATTGCTGGAGTTCGATGCGGAAGGCGGGCACACACTGGATGGTGACGGACAGAATCACCCCCAGCGCGCCAAGGTGCAGGCGGGCGGCCTGGAATATCTCGCTGTTCACGGACTCCGAGCAATCGAGGATCTCGCCGGCCGCAGTCATCAGGGTCAGCGCCACCACCTGGGGGAGCAGAGGCAAGTTAGATGGACTAGGTGTTCCCAGCCAGAGCACTCGGGACGGGAAGAGTGTGAAGACCCCAGGAAAATACCTCACCAACTTTTTAAAAATTTATTTCAAAATAGACTTCATTCAGGTAATAAATATTTACAATACATGAACCGTGCGGGAAATTCAGCCGACATTTCCGGAGGCTAAACAAATTATTCAATGCAGTTTCTCAAATTTCTCAAATATACATTTCTCAAATTTCACAAATGTGTCCCCTCCCCGTGCCACTCATGTGGCCCTCTGGCGTGGGAAACCCTCCCTTATTTTGAGGGGCGTCTCCACCATACTGTGCCCCCCATGTCCAGCAGGGGAAGGACCTTAGACTGTGGCCCTCCCCCACCGAGCCTTGGCGTTGGCTGCACCGAGCTTCAGTGCGTCCCTCAGCACGTACTCCTGCAGTCTGCAGTGGGCCAGTCGGCAACATTCCCCGACGGACATCTCGCTCTGCTGGGTGGTGAACAACGCTTGGGCAGACCAAAGGGTGTCTTTCACTGAGTTGATAACCCTCCAGCAGCACTCGATGTCAGTCTCTGAATGTGTCCCTGGGAACAGTCCGTAAATCACAGAGTCCTCTGTGACGGAGCTGTTCGGGATACAGCGTGCCAGGGACACTTGCATTTTCCTCCAGACTCTTTGGGCAAATCCACACTCTGCAAAGAGGTGGGCAACCGTCTCCTCTCCATTGCAGCCGTCCCGAGGGCAGCGTGCGCTGGCAGTGAGGTTCCGACGGTGCAGGAAGGATCTGACTGGGAGGGCTCCCCTCACCGCCAGCCAAGCCAGGTCTTGGTGCTTGTGGGCGAGTTCTGGCGATGAGGCATTTTGCCAAATACATCACCAGCTTCGAGCGTGACCTAATGAGTGAGCTGCTGCTGGTGTCTTGGTCTTCTAGGGGGTGTAGAGGAGGGGCAGCAGCATGAACACACTCTGCTGGGTCAGGGTGGGAACAGAAGAACCGGGGTAACTCTAGACTCTAGTCCAGCTAACCTGGCGGCCTGGTCTGGTAGCTTGAATGCCCAAGTACAAAGGAGCCTACAGACAGTTCACCACGGGTGCTGTCTTTGCCACCATCAAAGGGATCTACGGGAAGCACTGCCTAAATAACGCAGCAGATATCAACAGAGACACACACCAGCATGGTCACACTCTCCTCTCGCTACTGCCATCGGGAACAAATACAGGAGGCTGAGACCTGTTAGAAACATAGAAACATAGAAAATAGGTGCAGGAATAGGCCATTCGGCCCTTCGAGCCTGCACCGCCATTCAATATGATCATGGCTGATCATCCAACTCAGTATCCCATACCTGCCTTCTCTCCATACCCCCTCATTCCTTTAGCCACAAACGCCACGTCTAACGCCCTCTTAAATCTAGCCAATGAACTGGCCTCAACTACCCTCTGTGGCAGAGAATTCCACAGATAACCTCCAGGTTCATGAACAGCTTGAACCACCCCACACAAACCTAACTATAAACCTGCCTCAGCAATGGACGACTAAGGACTAGGTTGCACCACATACTTCAGCTTGCATTGTTACAGTCTAGTTGCCCAGTGTAACTAAAAATGTTCTTGTATTTAATGCCTGTAGAGCTGCAGCAAGCAAGAATTTAATGTAATTGATCGCTTGTACACACAATATTTAAACACTCTTGGCCAGTACTCATTGTTGTGGACACAAGGCAAGGTGCATGTCAATTAAAAATCAAGCTACATTTATCAACGGTAGACAAAAATGCTGGAGAAACTCAGCGGGTAAGGCAGCGTCTATGGAGCAAAGGAAATAGGGAACGTTTTGGGTCGAAACCCTCAGATTGAGGGGGGGGGGAGAAGAAAGGAAGAGGAGGAGCCAGTGGGCTGAGGGAGAGCCCAAGTGAAATACTGCCCAAGCGAAATACGAGGTGCTGCTCCCCCAATTTACGGTGGTCCTCACTCTGGCCATGGAGGAGGCCCAGGACAGAAAGGTCAGATTTGGAATGGGAGGGGGAGTTGAAGTGCTGAGCCACCGGGAGGTCGGGCTGGTTAATGCGGAGGTGTTCGGCGAAACGATCGCCAAGCCTACGCTTGGTCTCACCGATGTAGATCAGCTGACACCTAGAGCAACGGATGCAGTAGATGAGGTTGGAGGAGGTGCAGGTGAACCTCTGTCGCACCTGGAAAGACTGCTTGGGTTCTTGAATGGAATGGAGGGGGGAGGTAAAGCGACAAGTGTAGCATCTCTTGCGGTTGCAAGGGAAAGTGCCCGGGGAAGGGGTGGTGCAGGTGGGAAGGGACAAGTGGACCAGGGAGTTACGGAGGGAGCAGTCTCTGCAGAAAGCCAACAGGGGGGGGAGATGGGCAGATGTGGCGAGTGGTGGGGTCACGTTGGAGGTGTCGAAACTGGCGGAGGACTATCTGTTGTATGTGCCGGCTGGTGGGGTGAAAGGTGAGGACCAGGGGGACTCTGCCCATGTTGCGAGTGGGGGAATGGGGAGAGAGGGCAGTGTTGCGGGGTATGGAGGCGACCCTGGTGCGAGCCTCATCTATAGTGGGGGAGGGGAATCCCCGTTCTCTGAAGAATGAGGACATTTGTGATGACCTGGTGTGGAACACCTCATCCTGGGAGCAGATGCGGCGTAGACGGAGGAATTGGGAATAGGGGATGGAGTCCTTACAGGAAGCAGGGTGGGAGGAAGAGTAGTCCAGGTAGCTGTGGGAGTCAGTTGGTTTCTAGTGGATGTCGGTCAGGAGTGTATCACCTGCAATAGAGATGGTGAGGTCAAGGAATGGTAGGGAAATGTCGGAAATGGTCCAAGTGTATTTGAGTGCCGGATGGAAGTTGGTGGTGAAATGGATGAAGTCAGTCAGTTGTGTGTGGGTGCAGGAGGTGACACCAAAGCAGTCGTCGATGTAACGGAGGTAAAGGTCGGAGATGGGGCCCTGGTACGCCGAGAACAAGGATTGTTCGACGTACCCGACAAAGAGGCAGGCGTAGCTAGGGCCCATGCGTGTGCCCATAGCTACGCCTTGTGTTTGGAGGAAATGGGAGGAGTCAAAAGAGAAGTTATTGAGGGTAAGGACCAACTCCGCTAGGCGGAGGAGGGTGTCAGTGGACGGGGATTGGTTGGTTATTGGGTGGTTTTGATTTTCCAGCATCTGCAGTTCCTTCTTCTACATTTATCAACAATGTTTTCATCAATATAACCCGACTTGTTTTGATTTTGTGACCAATTAACTGCTAATTGACTGATAATTTAAAATTGAATATTATAAAAATTAAAATTCCAAAAATTAAAAAATCTAGTTTTTATATTTTAAGAGGTGCCAATACCTTACACCAGTGCATACTGTTATTAAAAGAATAATTGCCGTGCACTCCTGACTTGATACATCCACTGTTGAAGGCAGTCAATAACTGTCTTTAATCTTAACCAGCGAGTCTGACTGAGACTGAAACAGGTGCCGTGGAAACTCCCACTGAGGGGAACAGTCCTGGTGAAAGGCCAGCTACTAGGAACATCAACTGCTTCTCTCTCCACAAACACTGCCTAGCCAACTGGTATTGTTTTAAGAGATTCCAGTGCAAAGGGAAAGGCTGTGTGAGAGGTCAGGTCTGGTGGATTTATCCAGCCTGGGTTTTCGTACACTTCCCATCGAGAAGCAGCTGGTGCCCCAATCGCCCATGGGCGCAGTTGGTACCTGGGTGGCCAGAATGCCATGCTGGATGCCAGTGTTGTGGGTACCAGTTCCAATCACTCCTCCTATGGCCACGTCCGACACCGCGCCGATACTGTCGGGGCAAACGCATGCTGTTAGTATGCGATGTCGGCACAGGATTGGTCCCTGGCACAGATAAGGTGATTGGGCAGGCGGCGATAATTGGACCATAGATGTGATAGATTGCGACCTTTCCCACTTCCTCAGGACTGAAAGAGTGGAGGGGAGAGAGCCAGTACAATGAGGTGGAAGGTACGGGTCAGGAGCTGCCGATGATATGTGGATCCAGGTAAGGACAGATGGAGTCAGGGTGAGCGAGGGAGCAGTGTGGATAACAGAGGCTGGGACATGATGCTGGAGGCAACCAGGGGTTGTGGATGATGGAATATGTTGGGAAAGATCATTGGAGATTGGGATCAAATGAGGGAGATGGGGAGGGCAGATGGATGGAGGGGAAGGAACCCAACAAGTGGAGTATTTGAGTGATGGGTAGATGGTGCGTGTGAAGAATGAAACTGGGTAAGAGAGGTAGTATGGAGTGGGTAAGAAGGGTGGTTGTTGGAGAGACAGTAGGGAGGGGAGGGGTAGACACCGTTACTTGAAATTGGAGAAATATCAATGTTCATGCTATTGGGTTGTTGGCTACCCAAGTGGAATATGAGGGCCATTCCTCAAGTTTGCATTTGGCCTCACTCTGGCAGTGGCAGACGGACAAGTCAGTGAGGGAATGGAGATGGGAATTGAAATGGTGAGGAAACGGGAGCTCCAGTTTGCCCTGGCGGACAGGTGCACACACAATGCAAACAGCGCACACAACACACAGCATACAACACACACACACAATATACACAACACACTCATTACACACACAGCACGTTCAATGTACACAACACAATGTACGTAACACACTCAATGTGCACAACACACACAACACACAGAGTATACACACAACACACAGAATACACACAACACACTCAATGTGCACAACACAGAGTACACACAACAAACAGAATACACACAACACACAGAATACACACAACACACAGAATACACACACTACACTCAATGTATATGCGTATGTATGTCAGCTGTAAATTCATCAAATGTCCCTGTGCCTGTGTGTGGGACATGCTGTCAAGAGCTCCTTGGTGTAGCCGGCCCTCCCTCTCCCACACCCTGGGCCAACCCGCATGCATTCCCAGCGATGGATGGAGCTGATTCTGTGCCTGTGTAATCTGCCCTGTTTGTGTGGAAACTGATGAAGAGCACTTTTATCGAGGCTGATCAGCATCCAAGGATTTTAATGACTCCGAGAGAGCAGAAATCAAATCTTGTCAGATTGCATTTCAGGTCCTGTTCAAAAGACTTTGTGCTGCTTTATGAGACCATTAAATAGCTTGTGTTGCGGGGCTGAAAGTAGCGGTTACAGTAAATGTTCATCCAAGACTGGAAGTAACTCAGAGGTGCTAGTCTTCCTCTCACTGGGCCTCCTCAACGTGATCTGGATTAGTTTTAGGTAGTGGTTTATTATTTCCACTGCACTGAGATACAGTGGAAAGCCTTTATTTGGGTTAAATCAGAAAATACTGTGAATGAGTAACTACCCATACACAAGTGCACAGCATGGTACGGTGGCCCTTGAAACAGGCCCTCCCGTCCACCGAGTGATCGCCACATACGGGTGTCAGAGGTTTTGGGGGAAAATGTAGGAGAATGGGGTTAGGAGGGAGATCTAGAGATAGATCAGCTGTGATTGAATGGCGGATTAGACTTGATGGGCCTAATTCTACTCGTATCACTTGTGATCTTATGATCTACACGCACTATCCTGCACTATCCTGACGCTAGGGATAGTTTACAATTTTTACAAAACTCAAATCAACTTACAAACCTGTATGCCTATGGAGTGTGGGAGCAAACCGGGGCACCCGGAGAAAACCCACACGATGTCGGGGAGAATGTACCAACCCCGTACAGACAGCACCCATATTCACGTTCAAACCCGGGTTTCTGGTGCTGTAGGGCAGCACCTCTACCACTGCGACACTGTGCCACAACTGGCTTTGTTTTTGCAATGGTGCAGTTGGAATGCTCTGTTGCCTCGACAACACGCAATGTTGCACAAATCTGACACAGCAAGCGCATGGTGGACTATTAACTTATTTAATAACCTCTGTTACATACTGATAGTTGCTGAATGCAGACTTATTTCTCTTGCTGTGATAATTAATTGCCAATGTTTCATTGGGGCAGTAACCACATCATTGAGTGTCATTTAATCATTGAAGTCAGTACATGATTCACTAGCACTCTGTGCACAGTAAGGTCACAAACCTGCTGTGAACGTATACAAGTGATTTACACGTTATGCATCACTCTTGCATTCTGATTAGGCAGAGTGTTTTATTGAGGCTGGTTAAGATGGTTGTTTGACCCCTGACCTCTCACCGCAGGCATGAGTGCATGGATGCACGTCTCTCTGCCCAGTAAGGGTGAAAGGTTAATGTCTGCCTGCAAATGAAGAAGGAAGAAAACTCAGGGAAAAAGACTTTAGTCAGGTCTTACCATGTTTGTTCATTAAAGGTCCTCTGGGGAATAGTGATCACAACATGAGATAATTTGGGCAGTACATTGGCACAGTGGTAGACTTGCTGCCTTAGAGAATATGTACGTTCTCCCCGTGATTGCGTGAGTTTTTCTGGTTTCCACCCAAAGACACACAATTTGTACATTAATTGGCTTCGGTAAAAATTGTAAATTGTCCCATATGTGTAGGATAGGTTTACTGGTCGGCACACACTCGGTGGGCCGAAGGGTTTGTTTCCATGCTGTATCTCTAAATTAAATTAAACTAAACTAATTCCAGATACAGTCTGGGCAAGAATCTCAGTTACAAAACTTACTGGGCAGTTACCAAAGTATGAAGGGAGACTTGTTTCTAATGGCCGAGGAAAGTAGGTTAAGTGAAAGAGAGGAGATGAGGAGATAAGCAACCATTTCATCATGATCAGCAGAAATGTATCCCTGATTAGAAAGTGGGACAGTGAGAATAATCAACCAATTGTACTTAACCAAGGAGGTCAAGACAAATACTAAAACATATGAAAGTGGAAGGGACCAGTGGTAGACAGGAGGTGTGAGAATTTTTCAGGAGCCAGCCATGAGAGATCAATAGCACGAAGTGTATTTTTAGTTTAGGTTAGTTTAGAGATACAGCGATGAAGCAGAGCCTTTGGCCCATTGAGTCCGCACTGACCAGCAATCCCTGCACACTTGTGCTATCCTATACACACCAGGGACAACTTGCAATTATACCAAGCCAATTAACCTACAAACCTCGATCTTTGGAGTGTGGGAGGAAACTGGAGATCCTGGAGAAAACCCACGCAGGTCAGGGGGAGAACGTACAAACACTATGCAGACAAGCATCCATATTCAGGATTGAACCTGGGTCTCTGGCATTGTAAGGCGGAACCTCTACCACTGCGCCACCGTGCTGCCAATTAGAATTATGAGAGAAAACATGGACAGTACAATGTTGCTGCCTCAAGGTGCCTGACCCGGACTTGATCCTGACTTTGGGTGCTGTCTGTGTGGAGTTTGCATCTTTTGCCTGTGACTGTGTGGGTTTCCCTTGTGGGCTCTGGTTTCTTCCCACATCCTATGCAGGTTTATAGGTTAATTAACATGTCTAAATTTCCCTGGTTTGTAGGGAGTGGCTGTGAAAGGGGGATAGCATAGAACCAGTGTGAAAGGGTGATCGATGATCAGCATGGATGGAGTGGGCTGGTGGATGGATAGAGATAAAAAGGATGAAGGTAGCAAGAGTAAGTGTGGGATCCATGCGGGATCAATAACGGGAAACAGAAAATGCCAGATCATTTGAACCAACACTTTTCATTAGATTTTAATAAACCAATACCAAATGTCACGGTTGAGGACATTCAAAGCTTTTCAAAGCGCACTTAGCTCTGGGAGTGTACCAGTGGATTGGAAAACCAAATTGTGAAAGGAGGGAAAAAAAGATAGGGGAAGTACTGTTTAGGTTTATGTTTGACATGGCCAAGATGCTGGGGATTGTAACCAAGAAAGAAATAGCTAGTTATTTAGCAGGACTTAATCGTATTGAACCAAATCAACATTGTTTTAGGAAAGAGCTGAGCTAGATCAGTCATGGTCATATTGATAGATGGGGCAGGCTCGAGTGGCATAGTTGCCTCCTCCTGTTCCCTTCCTCTCAGGTGTTTTCAAGATTCAACAGTGTTTTACTGTCACATGTCCCAGATAGAACAATGAAATTCTCACTTGTAGAATTGTTCCCTTTCTCTCTCTTTCTTCCCGCCCAACCCCCAAGCCCCCAAAACTGAGAGTTAATGGCTGGCAAAATACACAGGAAAGAAAAGGACCCTGCAGACAACATTTGGAGAAATCATTTTGACATCTCAGGAAGGAGACAATGTTCTTAAAGGGACTAGAGCAGAGATGAGTGAGAATATATTGGGGCAGGAAGAGTTAATCTGTTCAATGCCTCCCCCGGGTATACTCAGATCATGGCAAATAGTGAAAAAACCCAGCAGTGAACAGGTTAAGTTACGATACGATGGAACGTTATTTATCCAAGGAAAGAGATTGATGGGTAGCAGAGAATATTGAGGAGATCCAGTCGAGGGCTGGTGCATTTTGGTGTTAGTGATCTCCTCTGAGTCTGTTGACTATTTCTGCCCCAGCCCAGCCATTCAACCCGGAGTGGTGGGTTGGAAGTTGTATGGGCAGATTGTGCAGGAAACCCTGCAGTTTGCATACTCACTTGGACAGAGCCAGTCCGAGCAAAGCCAGCTCTTCATTCAGGTCAGACAGCAGCATTCCTGCCTCGACCGTCACTTGTTGCTTCTCCTTATCCACCTGCCAAGGAAGAATATCAATCAGCACGGCCTCATTGAAAGGCAGCTGGTGGAGGCAACCAGAACACAAACATAGGCATGGGAGAAGGCCATTGCACTCCTCGTTCCTGCTCCACGACTCTATAACATGATGCCTGGTCTCCCATCCCAACACCATTTTCGTGCCCAAATGCCCAGATCCCTTTTGTGTACACAAAACTCTACCTTGTGTGGAAAAACCTATTCCACTTTTCGCATGCAGCCTGGGTAAGATGTGCAAGGATTTGAGTACAAGAGCAGGGAGGTTCTACTGCAGTTGTACAGGGTCTTGGTGAGGCCACACCTGGAGTATTGCGTACAGTTCTGGTCTCCTAATCTGAGGAAAGACATCCTTGCCATAGAAGCAGTACAGAGAATGTTCACCAGACTGATTCCTGGGATGGCAGGATTTTCATATGAGGAAAGACTGGATAGACTTGGCTTGTACTCGCTAGAATTTAGAAGATTGAGGGGGAATCTTATAGAAAATTACAAAATTGTTAAGGGGTTGGACAAGCTAGATGTAGGAAGATTGTTCCCGATGTTGGGGAAATCCAGAACAAGGGGTCACAGTTTAAGGATAAGGGGGAAGTCTTTTAGGACCGAGATGAGAAAAACATTTTTCACACAGAGAGTGGTGAATCTGTAGAACTCTCTGCCACAGAAGGTCGTTGAGGCCAGTACATTGGCTATATTTAAGAGGGAGTTAGATGTGGCCCCTGTGGCTAAAGGGATCAGAGGGTATGGAGAGAAGGCAGGTACGGGATACTGAGTTGGATGATCAGCCATGATCATATTGAATGGCGGTGCAGGCTCGAAGGGCCGAATGGCCTACTCCTGCACCTATTTTCCATGTTTCTATGTTTCTATGGGACTGTGCTGTGATGTGAGCATGTGTTATCACCTTTACCTTGAGCAGCTTGTTGAGGTGGCTGAGCTGGACGAGATAGTCATCAGTGCAGACGATGTTGGAGGGCGAGTGCCCACAGCCCACGATCTTCACCCGCTTACTGCGCTGCTGTGCGATCTCCAGGATCTGTGGACCGGACACAGGCAATGAGCTGGGTCACCGCACTTGTTCCCTGGCTCCTTGAATCAAGAAATGTCCCTCTGTGGGAAGATAGACTACGGAACTGGGCATATAACTGGGAAAATGCTTTCCATACTGGTACATTGTCCACATCACTGCCCCAGTGTTACACCCTCTACCTCACTGCCCCAGTGTGTTCACCCTCTACCTCACTGCCCCAGTGTGTTCACTCTCTACCTCACTGTCCCAGTGTTACACTCTCTACCTCACTGTCCCAGTGTGTTCACTCTCTACCTCACTGTCCCAGTGTGTTCACTCTCTACCTCACTGTCCCAGTGTGTTCACTCTCTACCTCACTGCCCCAGTGTTACACTCTCTACCTCACTGTCCCAGTGTGTTCACTCTCTACCTCACTGTCCCAGTGTTACACTCTCTACCTCACTGCCCCAGTGTGTTCACTCTCTACCTCACTGTCCCAGTGTTACACTCTCTACCTCACTGTCCCAGTGTGTTCACTCTCTACCTCACTGCCCCAGTGTGTTCACTCTCTACCTCACTGTCCCAGTGTTACACTCTCTACCTCACTGTCCCAGTGTGTTCACTCTCTACCTCACTGCCCCAGTGTGTTCACTCTCTACCTCACTGTCCCAGTGTTACACCCTCTACCTCACTGTTCCAGTGTTACACTCTCTACCTCACTGTCCCAGTGTTACACCCTCTACCTCACTGTCCCAGTGTGTTCACTCTCTACCTCACTGTCCCAGTGTTACACTCTCTACCTCACTGTCCCAGTGTTACACCCTCTACCTCACTGTCCCAGTATTACACTCTCTACCTCACTGTCCCAGTGTTACACTCTCTACCTCACTGTCCCAGTGTTACACCCTCTACCTCACTGCCCCAGTGTGTTCACTCTCTACCTCACTGTTCCAGTGTTACACTCTCTACCTCACTGTTCCAGTGTGTTCACTCTCTACCTCACTGTCCCAGTGTTACACCCTCTACCTCACTGTCCCAGTGTGTTCACTCTCTACCTCACTGTTCCAGTGTTACACTCTCTACCTCACTGTCCCAGTATTACACTCTCTACCTCACTGTCCCAGTGTTACACCCTCTACCTCACTGTTCCAGTGTTACACCCTCTACCTCACTGTCCCAGTGTGTTCACCCTCTACCTCACTGTTCCAGTGTTACACTCTCTATCTCACTGTCCCAATGTGTTCACCCTCTACCTCACTGTTCCAGTGTTACACTCTCTATCTCACTGCCCCAGTGTTACACTCTCTACATCACTGTCCCAGTGTTACTCTCTCTATCTCACTGTCCCAGTGTGTTCACCCTCTACCTCACTGTTCCAGTGTTACACTCTCTACCTCACTGTCCCAGTGTTACACTCTCTACCTCACTGTCCCAGTGTTACACTCTCTATCTCACTGTCCCAGTGTGTTCACCCTCTACCTCACTGTTCCAGTGTTACACTCTCTACCTCACTGTCCCAGTGTTACACTCTCTACATCACTGTCCCAGTGTGTTCACCCTCTACCTCACTGTCCCAGTGTGTTCATCTCTACCTCACTGTCCCAGTGTTACACTCTCTACTTCACTGTCTCAGTGTGTTCATCTCTACCTCACTGTCCCAGTGTGTTACACTCTCTACATCACTATCCCAGTGTGTTCACCCTCTACCTCACTGTCCCAGTGTGTTCATCTCTACCTCACTGTCCCAGTGTTACACTCTCTACTTCACTGTCTCAGTGTGTTCATCTCTACCTCACTGCCCCAATGTGTTCACTCTCTATCTCACTGCCCCAGTGTGTTCACCCTCTACCTCACTGTCCCAGTGTGTTCATCTCTACCTCACTGCCCCAGTGTGTTCATCTCTACCTCACTGCCCCAGTGTGTTCATCTCTACCTCACTGTCCCAGTGTGTTCATCTCTACCTCACTGTCCCAGTGTGTTCATCTCTACCTCACTGCCCCAGTGTGTTCATCTCTACCTCACTGTCCCAGTGTGTTCACTCTCTATCTCACTGCCCCAGTGTGTTCACCCTCTACCTCACTGCCTCAGTGTCTTCACTCTCTACCTCACTGTCCCAGTGTTACACTCTCTACCTCACTGTCCCAGTGTTACACTCTCTACCTCACTGTCCCAGTGTGTTCACCCTCTACCTCACTGTCCCAGTGTCACACCCTTTACCTCACCGTCCCAGTGTGTTCACCCTCTACCTCACTGTCCCAGTGTCACACCCTCTACCTCACTGTCCCAGTGTGTTCACCCTCTACCTCACTGTCCCAGTGTTACACTCTCTACCTCACTGTCCCAGTGTTACACTCTCTACCTCACTGTCCCAGTGTCACACCCTCTACCTCACTGTCCCAGTGTGTTCACCCTCTACCTCACTGTCCCAGTGTTACACTCTCTACCTCACTGTCCCAGTGTGTTCATCTCTACCTCACTGTCCCAGTGTTACACTCTCTACCTCACTGTCCCAGTGTGTTCACCCTCTACCTCACTGTCCCAGTGTGTTCACCCTCTACCTCACTGTCCCAGTGTGTTCACCCTCTACCTCACTGTCCCAGTGTGTTCACCCTCTACCTCACTGCATCAGTGTTACACCCTGTACCTCACTGTCCCAGTGTGTTCACTCTCTATCTCACTGTCCCAGTGTGTTCACTCTCTACCTTACTGTCCCAGTGTCTTCACTCTCTACCTCACTGTCCCAGTGTGTTCACCCTCTACCTCACTGTCCCAGTGTGTTCACCCTCTACCTCACTGCATCAGTGTTACACTCTCTACCTCACTGTCCCAGTGTGTTCACCCTCTACCTCACTGCATCAGTGTTACACTCTCTACCTCACTGTCCCAGTGTTACACTCTCTACCTCACTGTCCCAGTGTGTTCACCCTCTACCTCACTGTCCCAGTGTTACACTCTCTACCTCACTGTCCCAGTGTGTTCACCCTCTACCTCACTGTCCCAGTGTGTTCACCCTCTACCTCACTGTCCCAGTGTGTTCACCCTCTACCTCACTGTCCCAGTGTGTTCACCCTCTACCTCACTGTCCCAGTGTCCACACTCTCTACCTCACTGCCCCAGTGTGTTCACCCTCTACCTCACTGTCCCAGTGTGTTCACTGTCTACCTCACTGTCCCAGTGTCCACACTCTCTACCTCACTGTCCCGGTGCTTCACTCTCTTCCTCATTCACTGCTCCTGCTGTGTATAGTCCGTCAGGTCAGATTACGCTGCATTAAAGCAGGATCTTCCTCTGGTTAACTGTCCTCTCCTCCCTCATCTCTCCACGACCAGTAACTGTACCTGCCCTCCAAGCTGGCTCTGTGCATTGCCCCATTACTACCTCTCGCCCACGATACACGCAGGACATTGTGCGATTTGCTCACCTGCCGCACCTCTTCCACGGACAGCGGCTCGAAGTACAACTCCGGCTGGCAAGTGTAGGTGTTTGCCCAGTTCCGGAACCGGTAGCCCTCGATGCCTTGGACCTGAATAAAAGTCAAGCAGGAGCAGCTCAAAGTAGATACATCAAGTGAATGTACCTTAGGCCAACCCAATGGCCGTATTGGTGCTGACATTGCCCATTACCCTGGCAGCTTTGCCTGGGAGTGATGGTATGGACATGTTTCCTGCAGCGATGTGCAGACCTTCTTGCTCGAGTCTAATGGCCCTGTCCCACTTAGGAAAGCTGAATGGAAACCTCTGGAGACGGTGCGCCCCACCTAAGGTTTCCGTGCGGTTCCCAGAGGTTCCCGGGGGTTCCGGTCACGCTCCATCAGTCACCAGAGGTTCTGGTCACTTGCCTGAAAAGCCTCAACCGAAGAGGTCAATTAACCCGCAGTGAATAGAACTCAAGAGTGCGGAGGGCACAGCTGTGGTGAAGCCAACAGCAAGAAGCAGAGGGAGCTACTAGAGAATCTGCAGTCGGTGGGTGGAGTGCGGACACAAAGTCAACACTCAGGGTACACAAAAGGCTGGAGAAACTCAGCGGGTGCAGCAGCATCTAAGGAGCGAAGGAGATAGGCGACGTTTTAGGTCGAGACCCTTCTTCAGACTGGTCAGGGATCAGGGAAACGAGAGATATAGACGGTGATGTGGAGAGATAAGGAACAATGAATGAAAGATATGCAAAAAAGTATCGATGATAAAGGAAACAGGCCATTGTAAGCTGTTTGTAGTGTGAAAATGAGAAGCTAGTACGACTTGGGTGGGGGAGAGATAGAGCCAGAGGGAATGCCAGAGCCCGAGGGCTGAGGGAGAGGTGGGAAGGGGAGGAGACAGCCAGGGTTAACAGAATTGAGAAAATTCAATGTTTAAGCCCAGAGGATGCAGACTCCCCGAGCGGAATATGAGGTGCTGTTCCTCCAACTTGCGGTGTTGCTCACTCTGGCCGTGGAGGAGGCCCAGGACCGAGAGGTCGGATACGGAATGGGAGGGGGAGTTGAAGTGCTGAGCCACCGGGAGGTCGGGTTGGTTATTGCGGACCGAGCGGAGGTGTTCGGCATTGGAGCTACAGATGGGAACCATCTCGTCTCGTTGGTTGAAGAATGTACGTGTGGCCCAGGCTAACTGCGCAATCAAGTGAGTAGGAAGGAACTGCAGAAGCTGGTTTATACTGAAGAGTCACAATCAAATGCTGGAGCTACTCAACGGGCCAGGCAGCATCTGTGGAGAAATAGTTTGGCTGACGTTTTGGTCAGAACCCCTTCTTCAGATTGAATGATAGAGGTGGAGACAGAAAGTGGACGGCGTTTTGGGTCAAAACGTCATCCCCCTCCCGCCTCCCCCTCCCCCACCTCTACCTTTCAGTCTGAAGAAGGGTTTCTTCAAAGTGTCACCTGTTCCTTCTCTCCAGAGACGCTGTCTGACCCGTTGAGTTACTCCAGCATTTTGTGTCTATCTGTGTGCAACACTCGGTTCCAGCAACTGAAGTACGTCAGAGATCTGAGACTAGTTCAAATGACTAGTAACTCTTGTAACAGTACTTGGAGCATTGTTAGGGTCTGATGAAGATCTAACACAAGGATGTCAAGGCACTGCTTCACGTCTCCGGCGACTCGGGTTCCATCCTGACCTCAGGCGCAGTCTGTGTAGAGTTTGCACGTTTTCCCTGTTACCCAGTGTTCTAGTTTTCTCCCATGTCCCAGGACCGTGCTTTTGGTAGGTTAATTGGATGTTGTAGATTGCCAACAATGTATGGGTGGGTGGTTGAAACAGGGAGTAGTTGATGGGAATGTGGGGAGAATGAAATGGATCAATGTAAGTTGATGAAGGAGCTGACTCGATGGGCTGAACGACCTGTGTCCATGCTGTATCTCCCTGCAACAAGTCACCTCCATAATATCATGTGTTTAAAGGGGTTCTACATGTTTGTCACTGCCTGGTATACTCATGGTAAGGAGGGCATAGCTGGCAAAGGTCAAACTCTCCAATATTTCCTGGGCACTAGCTTAGTCTCATTTGCCTACATTAGGTCACCTTCCCTTCCGCGCCAAGTATCTATCCTAAAACCTTCGAAATGTTTTAATTTCATCTGCCTCCACTCCTTTCTGTGGCAACTTTTTCCAGATATTCACTGCCCTGTGGAAAACGTACCCCTCAGATATCCTTTAAATATCTCCCCTCTCACCGTATGCCTGTGCCCTCTAGTTTAGGCTACCCTGCCTTGGGAGGGGTGCCTCTGATGATCTGTCTTACCTATGTCCCTCATAATATTATAAACTTAAAAGGTTGTTTCTCAGCCTCCTACGTTCCAGTGAGAACAAACCCAGTGTATCCAATCTCTCCTGTTACAGCCACTGCCTCACAGCACCAGAGACCACACTTTGATCCTCACCTTGGGTGCTGTTTGAGTGGAGTTTGCACGTTCTGCCTGTGACCTCATGGGTTTCCTCCGGGTCCTCCAGTTTCCTTCCACATCCCAAAGACGTGTGGGTTTGTAGGTTAATTTGTGTGTGGGGAGTGATCTAACAGTGAGATCACGTTGGACTAGTGTGACCAGGCGACCGATGGTCGGCATGGACATCGTGGGCTGAAGGGTCTGTTTCCATGCTGTACTTCTAAAACAATTACTACAGCCTTACTTTCTAGGCAACATGGAGCATAAATGATAGAACAGTACAACACAACAACAAGTCTTTTGGCCCACTATGTTTGTGCTCAACATGATGCCAAGTTATACTGATCTCATCTGCTTGTACATGATCCCTATCCCTCTATTCCCTGCACTAGTTGCCTATCTAAAAGCCTCTTCATTGCCACTAGCGTATCTGCTTCCACCACCACCTCTGGCAAAGTGTTCCAGGCCCCCACCAGTCTCTGTGTAAAACCATATCTTGGTGAATCTCTTCAGTACTCTCTCTATTGCTACCACATCTTTATTGGTGACCAGAACTGTACACAATACTCCAAGTGCAGTTTAACTAATGTTATGTGCAGTTGCAACATAATGTTCCACCTCTTACACTTAACAACTCAGTGTATGGAGGCAAACATACCAAATGCTTCTTCACTACCCCATCCACCTGTGTCAACACTCTCAACAAACTATGCCCTTGTTTTTTGGTGCCCCTGCCATTTACCCTCCATGTTCTGCCATGAATCTAACTTTGCAAAGTACATTACCCCGTACTTTTATGAATTAAATACCGTTTGCCACCATTCTGCCCAATCTTCCAGTTGATCCATGTCCCACTGTACCCTTGGAGGACCTTCTTTGCCATCTACAACTCCACCAATGTTTGTGATGTCTATCCCACCTTCTTCATTCTTATCTGAGTCACTTGCTTGGCCGATCTATGTTCTCATTCAGAATCCCAGCACCGACCCTTGAAGTACGCCCCTGGTTACAGATTTCAAGGCAGAGAAATGCCCACCCACCACTAGGCTCGGGAGACGGAGGTGGTTTTAGATCTAATTTGCCCAGTTTCCGGAGCTCTGAGAAGCTCTTCTGTAATCTGTTTTTGGGGAAGTTATTACCAGGGACAATGATGAGGACTGTAATCTTTTGAATCCTTTTCGAGATGCGAGGAGCTTTGATAAGACCTGTATTTCATGTGTGGGATTAATTTGCCTTCACAATGCTGTTCGTCAGGGAATTCTTGGATTGAAACTGAGCAGCAACAGTAATGTACTCCCGAGACAGGATGATGTGTGGTTCTGTGATATTGCGTAGGAAATGGAAAATGGGAAAGTGGAAATGGTTATTTGGGTTTATAAATCAGTTTCAGTGCATGATCAATCTTCGAATGTGTAATTAAATGACAGACAGAGTCCTCTGGGAGGCAGCTCGTTGCGGCACTTGTTTATTTCACTTATGTTTCCGCTACAATTTCAAATTCATGAGCAAGGTTACAGAAAACTGGGACAATGCTCACAGGTGACTCAGTGAGATAAACAGCAATCCCAATGTGCTGAAACTATTTCACTTCAAGCCACTGGGTTGGACGTTCGTAGAGAACAGGAAACAAATCCAAATTCACAACTTTCAGTTTCTGGTTTAATTTTTTAATTTTAAACTGAGAAGCAGCTTGACAAAGAAATACAAAAATGTTGCGTTCCATGCAGAGTAAAGCTCTCTCTACACTGTGCTTTCACACACTCCCTGGGTCAGATATTGTCCTTGCCTGCGTGTCCCTGGAGAGGGAACATGCGGTGTCCATGGGGACTCTGGAGCGTGTTACAGGGTGTCGAGAACATTGTGGATATATATGATAACATTGTAATCTGATGACTTTGATTAATGTTTGCAAAATGTTCCATAGGTTTGATCTTATCAGTATTCTGTAGCTGTGATTAATAGAATGAAATGTCCTTGTTAAGGAAAAAACGAGTCAGATGCAGAATCAATCTCCCTTTATTCTGCTCCATCACACACTCTCGGGGTCAGATACGGAGTGAAACTCCCTCTACACTGCCCCAACACACACTCTCAGGGTCAGATACCGAGTGAAACTCCCTCTACACTGCCCCAACACACACTCTCAGGGTCAGATACCGAGTGAATCTCCCTCTACACTGCTCCATCACACACTCTCGGGGTCAGATACCGAGTGAATCTCCCTCTACACTGCCCCAACACACACTGGAAGGACAAGTGTGCAGACACGCACAGTATATGGGGCCCCATTTTCCCTGAGCTTGGAGGCTAAGATGCCATTCTGGAGCACATGTACCAAGGCGCAGTGAGAAACCTTGCGTGCTATCCCAGTCAATCCTGCCACATATGAGTACAATCAGGCCGTGCACATATACAGCATGCAACCTGAAGCCCATGGGGGTGTAAGGCACCAACTGGACCCCTGCAACACCATGCCACCCTTAGTTTAGTTTAGTTTATTGTCATGTGCACCGAGGTACAATGAAAGGCTTTTTGTTGCTTGTTAACCAGTCAGCATGAAGACTGTACATGATTTACAATCGAGCCATTTGCAGTGGTATAGATACATGATAAAGGGAATCGCGTTTTTAGTAAGATAAAGTCAAGTCTGGTTCAAGGTAGTTCAATAGTCTTCCATGAGGCAGATAATAGCTGGGACCACTCTTCTAGTTGCTGGTAGCACGGTTCGGTTGCCTCCTTCAATGTCATTTAACCATAGAGAAATAAATCAACAATTGGGGCTAGAACAGTGTCTGAATCTGGAACTCCAGTCAGTGACACTGCGCCCAATGTTACGCTACCAATAAAATCAACAGTTCAATTGATTTACAAAGCAATAGATAGAAAAAATGCAACAAGATGAAGTAGTGTTATACAGAGTCTCAACAGTGCTGATATTTACTCTCATGGTCCCATTCTGAAGACATTTTGCTATTTCCATTCCCTGCTCCAAATATTAAATCCCGATTCCAACCACAAATTCCCAGATCCTATTCCCAGGTCACAGTCCCAAATCCCATTCTAGATCCCAGTCCATATCCCGACCTATGGCCCCATTCTCAGATTCCAACCTGGATCTTAATCCTAATCCCTTCCCTATTTCCAGTCCCAGATCTCCGTCAGTCCCTGAAAGTCTACTTCCTTGGGATGCCGTCCCTGGAAGCAGCATGTTTTCTCAATCAAAATCCCTCACAACTTCAAGCTGCCCTCAACATCCTCAGCCAGCGGGGTGATTACTCAAACACTCTCCTGCCCAAGCCGATATCTTGTAACATAATCCATGTGGATCTGAGGATAGATTCTACACGCCACCCTTGCACATATTCTAACTCTTTCCTGATGCTACATGCAGTCTCAGTCTTTCCCGGACTAGGCAGGATGAACCTTACCATGCTTGCTCAACGTGCGATCACAGCCAGGAACACGACTGCAGGAGAGAGGGAGAGAGAGCCTGGAGACGAGCAAACTGTCACCCAAATGAGAGGCAGTCGCTGGTGTGACTGCACTCTTGTTGCAGGAGGAATGCTCCTGACATTCCTGATGGCGATAATGTAGATAATGAATAACTGGCCGGCTTAACTCAATGCTAGGTTTACCGCTGCCGATGGTGTCACGTGGCAGACCAATTGGGGAGGGGGCATTCACCAGATGGGCACTCAATTGTCCATCATGTACTCTGGCCACAAAGCCCAGTTCCATCTCAGCATGTCTGTTTATGCTTATTCACTGAACATAGAACATAGAGCAGGCCCTTCATCCCACATTGTCTGTGCCAAACATGATGCCAGTTTAAACAAACCTTCCTTGTCCGTACATGATCCATATCCCTTCATAATCCCTAATCCCTTCATATCCATGTCCCTATCTAAAGGAGTCTTAAATGTATCTCCTGCCACCACCTCCCCTGGCAGAGCATTGAAGGATACTCTCAGTGTATTAAACTTGTCACACTCATCTCCTTTATAATAGCCTCCTCTGACTGTAAAGCTATGTTCTCTAGCCTTTGTTATTTCCACCCCAGAAAAAGGTTTTGAGTGTCTACTCTATCTCTGCCTCATCATTGTATATACTTCCATCCGGTCACCGCTTAGCCTCCGACACTCATGGATAGCAATGCAAACTTATCCAACCTCTCCCTATAGCTGATACCCTCTAATCCTGGCATTGTTCCGATGAGCCTCTTCTGCACCTTCTCCAAAGCCTCCACATTGTTTTTGGATTGCCTCCAATGGTAGTGTATCTCTACACTGTACAGTCTCAGGAGGGACAGACAATTTTGAAGCTGAGGAACCATCCCTCACGAACATCCTCAGTTAACCAAAGAAGTCTAACTGAGCCATCCACATCTTTCCTGTAATGAAGCAACTAGAAATGAGGAACTCAGGGAATTCCACCACGAGTTCAACCCTAGACAGTAGAAGCATCCGTAAAGTGAAGGAGACAACCTGAAACCTCACCCAGCCATGTTCTCCATGGATGTGGCCTGACCTGCTGAGGTATTCCACCACTCCGTTTTTTGTAAGCCAGCATCTGCAATTCCCTGTTTTTATATGTTTCCACAGAAAGGTTTATTCAGTTACCGGCCGTGTACAAATAAATGGACCTTGCGCGGCCCAACATGGTCAACATGTTGACCTGATCTTACTCAACATGGGCAAGTTGGGCTGAGGAGCCCGTTTCCATGCTGTGTGTCTTTACGTCTCTGTGAACAGCTGAAGACATTGGGTCTGAAGTCATTTGAGTTTAGTAAGGTGAGTGGTGATCTTATCGCAACATATAAGGTTCTTGATGGGCATTAGAGGGTAGATGGTGAGATGCTACAACTTGCTGCAAAGTCTTGAATGAAGGGATAGTGTTTCAAGATTTGGAAGTGACCCTTTGACACTGAGGTGCGTAGAAACAGTTTGCAGATGGTGTGAAGTTTCTGGAATGTTCTATCCTGGAGGATGGAGCCTGGATCATTGGGAGGATTTTAAAAAGAATAAAACTTTAGAAAGATGGTGGAATTGAGGGTGATTGGGAAATGGCAGAGAAGCGGAGATTAGGTCGGAGGCGTGTCCACTGGTGCGGTGAGAGTTCTAAGGTCATTCCCTTTGTTCTGATTATGGGGGTTGTCATTACTTAGCTTTTCAATAATGTTTTAATAAGTAATTTATTTCATGGTGTTTTCGGTGTTGAATAGTTATTGAGTGATCTTGCATCACTCCATCTCAAGGGGTGGGGTTGAACAGTCTCCGATCACAGCTCAGGGCTTTTCCAATGTTCCCAAGGATTAGTGACCTTGGATCCTAGCCTGGCTTGGGATCTGGCCAACTGGGCAGATGTAATGAGGCAGCAGGGTGTCATGGTCATAGTGATGGACTCAAACATCGCAGAAACAGGCCCTTCGGCCGAACTTGCCCGTGTCGACCAAGGTGTCCCATCTACACCAGTCCTATTTGCCCGCATTTGGCCTATATCCCTCTAAACCTTTCCTATCCCTGTACCTGTCCAAATTCCTTTTAGATGTTGTTTCAGTACCTGCCGCAACAACCTCCACAAGCATCTCATTCCATAAGCCCACCAGCCTCCATGTCAAAAGTTACCTCTTTAAAATGCTTCCCCACTCACCTTAAACCAATGTCCTCTGGTTCGTGATTCCCCTTCACTGGATAAAAGACTTGGTGCATTCACTTTACCTAGTCCACTCATGCTCTTATGCACCTCTATAAGATCACTCCTCATCCTTTTGCGTTCCAGGGAATAGTCCGAGCCTGGCCAACTTCTCTCTATAGCTCAGGCCCTCAAGCCCTGGCAACATTCTTGTAAATCTTCTCTGCATTCCTGCTGAACAACAGCCTTCCTATAGCAGGGCGACCAAAACTGGACACAATACTGCAAATGTGGCCTCACCAGGTGGGGTGGGGACAACAGCTGATAGAGTAGGTGTGACAGAGTGGGTGTGATGAGTGTGAGGGGACGGCTGTAGTGTGCAGGTGTGTGTGGCAGTGTGACAGAGGTGGGTGGGGGAGGCTAGTGTTAGGTGACAGAGGTGGATGCCGGTGTGCACTGCAGTGTTGAAGATGTGTGTGTGGCAGCTGTGTGTGGGGTCGGGTGTGTGTGTGAGGTTTAGTGTTAGTGTATGATGGCAGGAGTGTGAGGGCAGGTGTGCAAGGGTGCATGCGTGTAGCAGTGTGGGGGCATCCGTGTGTGTCAGGTGTGAGTAGATGAGTGTGCAGGCTAGTGTTCCTGGCGGTGTGAGCACGACTGTGCTGTCCTCGAGAAGAGTTGAATGTCGAATTCTGGGAGTAGGAGCCACTGAATGGGAGAGCATGGGAGTGTGGGAAGGCCAATCCATGCACACTTACACCCACATACACACACTCACACTCCCCTGTATATACCCCTTACACACACCCGCACTTCACACTCACTCCCCCAGGTACATCCTCTTTCACTCACACACACACTCCCCTGCATAAACCTTCTTACACATGCACACTCCCTCTCACACACTCACACAAGCATGACACACACTGCCCCACATGCACCCTCTTACACACACGCATCATCTCTCTCGCGCAAGCATCACAAACCACTTACCCACACACACACACACACACACACACACACACACACACTCACACTCACACTCACACTCACACACACACACACACACACACACACACACACACACACACACACACACACACACACACACACACACACACACACACACACCCCCCCGCCCCCCGCCCCCCGCAGAGCCATGTTCTCACTCATTCACTTCAGGCACTTCAGCCCCAATTTAGGGATGGGTCCTGCTGATCTGGCTAGACGGTGGAAGAGGAGGTTTCCTCAACCACCACCTCCATGGGTCTAATTCCCTGATCTGTCCTCCACATGAGCTCCTGGCCTCACATTAGGGTGTGCATGGAACCCCCTTGATGGGATAGGGGAATCATTCATGGAATGTGTGACAGTGGCCTTTCCATATTCAACCATTCCCAACTCCCTACTTCGGGAGAGGGGGGTATTGAGGGAAGTACTGTGGCTGGGGTGGGTGGAAGGATCATTAGTGACTGGCATTGGGCAGCAAGAGGGGCAAGAGTCTCCTGGCTAAGTCCAATATAAAGCCGGTAAACACGTCAGGGTAGTCCGATTGCCATGTTGGGTGAGTGAGATGACCCATTAAACTGCTGGTTAATATTAATCTACAGGTGACCTTAGATGAAGAATAATTAGCCCATGTTTTCTTTCAACTTTGGAATTAATTAACTTGATTGAGGTAAAGGGTCTGCACGTCTTTCCACACACCAAGTTACTCATTAAACCCCCGCTGGTTGTCAGGATGTAACTTAATGCCCATCGCACGAGACTGCCTGGGGACGGGAGCGTGAGGGACGGGAGCGTGAGGGACGGGAGCGTGAGGGACGGGAGCGTGAGGGATCGCCACGGTGAACGAGGTGCAGGGGAACACCACCACCTTCAGGTTCCACCACTCTTCGTATGTAACACCCAACCCGACCTGGAAATTATATCGCCATTCCTTCTTTGTCACTGGATCTAAATGTTGGACGTCCCTCCCCATCCCCACCATGATAGCATCTTCACCAGAGAGATTGCAGTGTTTCAAGGAAGCAACTTAATACCACTGCCTCAAGGGTATTTAGGGCTAGGTGATATACGCTGACCTGAGCAGTGAGGTCTACATCCAAAAGAACAAGAAAATGATGAACTTTAATGAACGTTGAGATTTTACAACTGGAACATACTGTCCCAACTTCTGTACTTCATTCCCACTGATGAATGCCAGTTTGCCAAAAGCCATTTTCACCATCCATTTCAGGAATCAATGTACTTGTACTCCGAGAACTCTGCGTTCTACAATACTCCCCATGGCCCTATCATTCACTGTGAAGGTCCTACCTTGGTTTGGCTTCCTAACGCCTCACATGTATCTGAATTAAACTTACTTTATCATTCCTTGGTCCACTTGCCTAGCTGATCAAAATCCTACTATAGTTCTTGACAATCATCTTCATTGTTTACAATACCACCTATTTTGGTGTTATCTGCAAACTTACTAATCAAGACATACATTCTCATCCAAAGCATTGATACAGACTCCAAACAGCAATGGGCCCAGCACTGATCCCTGAGGCACACCACTAGGCCCAGATCTCCAGTCTGAAAAACAACCTTGCATTGCAGCCCTCTAATTCCTACTATTATGCTCATTCTGTATTGTTGGGTATCTCTCCTTGGATCATATCTGATTTAACTCTCCAGACCAGCAGCCTATCATGGTGAACCTTATCAAAGACCTTGCTGAAGTCCATATAGACTATATTTACAGCTCCGCTCTTATCCACCTTCTTGTTACTTCAAAAACAATCACATTTGTGAGGCCCGATTTCCCATGCAACAAATCACGCTGCCAACCTCAACTCTCTGCCTGTCTGTCCAAATCGATGTATATCTTATCCCTCAGGATTCTCTCCACTAACTTTCCTTCTGTAGATGTTAGGCCTAGTGGTCTACAGTCCTCAGGTGTTTCTTGGCAGCTCTTCTTCTGTACAGGTACAGTGTTAGCAACCCTCCAACCTACCCCACTGAGTTTCTCTAGCAGCTCTCCCACTTTGCCGCAGATTCCAGCACCTCCACTCTCTT
Organism: Raja brachyura; assembly: GCA_963514005.1. The sequence goes on from OY740788.1 coordinate 88,100,596, forward strand.
GTACCATGCATTTAAATAGCACATGGAAACATCGTAATCCTTCCCACAGTGTTGCACGGGTTTGACACAAAGCCTGGAAATTAAATATTAGATGTTTGATTCAAGCAACAGTTCTTAAGGACTGCATTAATGGAGGAGAAAGGCATAGAGGTTTAGGGAAGGATTCCTGAGCTTTGAGCTCAGGCAGCTTGAGGTCCAAGTGGCAGCGGTGGTGGCAGGGATCGCTGGTCGGCGCGGACTCGGTGTGCCAAAGAGCCTGTATCTGTGCTTTATCTCTAAACTAAACTAAACTGATTTCTAAATCACAGGCTGCAGGATCTTGTCTCACTCTAGTGATGGTGGAGGACGATACAACTGCAGTGTTTGTAAAGCATTTGGAAAAGTACCTGATCTAGCAAGGTGTAGTGGAATATGTGCCTAACATGGGTAAATGTGAATGAAGTAGATTGACATGTATGTATCAGGCATCGTGGATGAAGAGCGCCAATTGGGGAAGTTTCTGAGCCATGCAATTCCACAATGATTCAAGGTGCACACTCCAGGGGCATTGGACATCTTGCCTTTACTCAAGTCACCAGTTCAAGATTCTCATGCTCTCTCTGGTGAATGTTAAAATTCCATCACTGTTCCTAAAGAGGAGCTGCGGAGATGATTAGGCCAGTATTTAGTCCCATTTACTCTCCGTTCTTACAAAAGTTCTAAGAGCTGAATTAGGCCATTCGGCCCATCATCCACTCCACCCTTCAATCATGGCTGATCCACCTTTCTTTCTCAGCCCCATTCTCCTGTCAATCTGTCAATCTCCGCCTTAAAAATATACATTGAAGACCTCCACAGCGTCTGTGGCAATGAATTCCACAGATTCACGACCCTCTGATTAAATGAATTCCTCCTTATCTGCTTTCTAAAGGTACATCCTATTATTCTGAGGCTATGTCCCCTGGTTCTAGAATATTCCAATTGGTGGAAACATCCTCTCCACATCCATTCTATCCAAACCTTTCACTATTTGGTTAGTTTCAATGAGGTCCAACCTCATCCTACTCACCAGGTCCTAAATAGTCGTGACCTTGAATCTTTCCACCTTCCATCTCTCCCTGTCTGCGTCTACATTTCACTCCTCACTGTCCTTTCTTATCACCATTTGCACTGTTGTGTCTTCTCCACTCACCACCTCCAGCCTTGGATATTACCCCCACCCTTCTTGAGTCCTAGACTCTCCCACAGTTTGTGAGTGTGCACTGAGTGTGAATTGGATCAGTTAGTAACCCTGACCTAAAACAAATGGCTCTAAGTTGGTTGGAAGTTGAATGCTTTTTTTGGAAGTGCATGTGCCCGTCTCTAGACTTGGATTTCTTGACCGTGCTTTATTTTTCTGTATTTGAGGTTCCAGCTGTCAATATTAATTACATTTTGCGGCACTGAGCAGGCTGCCAGGGTTTGTTGAAGCGTGACATTTAATCAACTCTTCAGTTTATTTATATTTCATTCAGATCCTCGCTCGAGCTGATTGCCACATTTGTAACCATGGCTGAGCGTTGCGACCTCGAGGCCATGTGTTTCGAGCTCCTCTCCCCAGAGTCTCCATATCAGCAAAGTCACGTGTCAAACAATCTCTCTCCTGTCACTTCCTTTCCATCACCGTCAGCAGATCTTTCATTTCAGCCCCGAGAGCGGGCGGGGAAAGTTTCACCATCAGTCTGCCTCTGACAGCCTGTCCTGTCTGTGACGGAAGGTGACAGAGGTTATGGGGAGAAGGCAGGAGAATGGGGCTGAGAGGGAAAGATTGATCAGCCATGATTGAATGGCGGAGTAGACTTGATGGGCCAAAGGCCCTAATGCTGCTCCTATCACTTATGATCTTCTGATCTTATGGAGGCAGTGAGCCTAAATATGTTTAAGGTAGAGGGGTTTAGATTATTTTTCAACGGGATATATCCGAGGACATTATGGGAAACTAGAGGGGAAACTGTGGGAGCCCTGGTTGAAATTTCCGAAGCATCTGTAAATACAGGAGAGGTGCCGGAAAACTGGAAGGTGGCAAATATTGTGCCTCTATTCAAGCAGGGCTGCAGCTAACATGCTGGGAACTATAGTCCAGTTTGCTTAACGTCTGTAGTTGGAAAGTTACTGGAGGATATTCTGAGGGATAGAATATATAGGCATTTAGACGGACAAGGGCTGATTAGGGATAGTCAGCATAGTTTTGTACATGGGAGGTCGTGTCTCACAAATCTGATTGAGTTTTTTCAATATGTGACTAAAATGATTGATGAGGGCAGAGCTGTAGATGTTGCATAAATGGACTTAAGCAAAGCATTCAACAAGGTTCTGCACAGTAGGTTGCTCTGGAAGGCTGAATGGATAGAACATTGGCTTCATGGGAGTAGGCAGAGGGTGATGGTGGAAGGTTGCTTCTCGGACTGGAGGCCTGTGACTAGTGGTGTGCCTCAGGGTACAGTTCTGGGTCCGTTACTGTTTGTCATCTATATATCAATGATTTGGATGAGAACAGACACGGCAAGATTACCAAGTTTGCAGATGATACAAAAGTGGGTGGTTTTGCAGATAGTGATGATGTGTTAAACATTGCAGCAGGATCTGGATCGATTGGCCAGGTGGACTGAGGAATGGTTGATGGAATTTAATGCACAGAAATGTGATGTGTTGCATGTTGGGAAGTCTAACAAGGGCAGGACATACAGTGAATGGTAGGGCTCTGGGGAATGTTGTAAAGCAGAGAGATCTGTGAGTGCAGGTGCATAGTTTCTTGAAGGTGGAGTCGCAGGTAGATTGGGTGATGACAACGGCTTTTGGCACATTGGTCTTCATCAGTCAGAGTATTGAGTATAGAAGTTGGGAGGTCATGTTGCAGTTGTATAAGACGTAGGTGAGACCGCATTTAGAATATTGTGTTCAGTTCCGGGCACTGTGTTACAGGAAAGATGTTGTCAAACTTGAAATGGTACAGAGAAAATTTACGAGGATGTTGCCAGGACTAGAGTGTCTGAGCTACAGGGAGAGGTTGAGTAGGCTGGGAATCTATTCCTTGGAGTGCAGGGGGATGAGGGGTGATCTTATAGAGGTTGTATAAGATCATGAGAGGAATAAATTGGGCAGATGCACAGTTTATTTCCCAGAGTAGGGGAATCAAGGACCAAAGAGCATGGGTTTAAAGTGAAGTGGAAAGAATAATAGGAATCTGAAGGGTAACTTTTTCACACAAAGGGTGATGGGTGTTTGGATCAACTGGCAGAGGAGGTGGTTGAGGCTGGGACTATCCCAACATTTAAGAAACAGTTAGACAGGTACATGGATAGGACAGGTTTGGAGGGATATGGACCAAATGAGGGCAGGTTGCTGGGACACGTTGGCCGGTGTGGGCAAGTTGGGCCGAAGGGCCTGTTTCCAGCACTGATGGTTTGAATGCAGTAAAGATGCTTGAATATACCGTGCAAAGGAGCCAACACAATATACTTGCACTTGCGCCTACTGTGGATCGAAAGAGCAGAGGATTGGGAGAGTTATGGAGTGTTCCTTCAGAGCCAGAAGAGCCACATTGGGTCAAATGGCCTCTCCCCCTTCTTGCTGGTGACCTCGCTCAGAGAGAAATGAACTGAAAGGGTGGGTGTTTATTTGGAGAGTGCTCCGTTCCTGGATCAGACTTGGTGTGTTCATTAATAGCTGGGCACGGATGGATAGGAACATTGGCACTAATAACATTGTGCTATAATTAACATGCTAATTATAACCCGTGATAGGCCGCGGGGTAGAGTAACTCCAAGTAACCTCGATGCACAAGTTATTCACCGCTCTGCAGAGGGCTTTGCCTCGGGATGGGTAGGGTGGGATTTACAGCAGGTGCCAGGTTGTGGAGCCAGGCCACTGCTTGTGGTGAGGGGGATGATGAGGGGGATGAAGAGGGGGATGATGAGGGGGATGTAGAGGGGGATGTAGAGGGGGATGTAGAGGGGGATGTAGAGGGGGATGGTGAGGGGGATGGTGAGGGGGATGGTGAGGGGGATGGTGAGGGGGATGGTGAGGGGGATGGTGAGGGGGATGGAGAGGGGGATGTAGAGGGGGATGTAGAGGGGGATGTAGAGGGGGATGGTGAGGGGGATGGTGAGGGGGATGGTGAGGGGGATGGAGAGGGGGATGAAGAGGGGGATGAAGAGGGGGATGAAGAGGGGGATGAAGAGGGGGATGTAGAGGGGGATGTAGAGGGGGATGTAGAGGGGGATGAAGAGGGGGATGTAGAGGGGGATGAAGAGGGGGGATGAAGAGGGGGATGAAGGGGGGGTTGAAGAGGGGGGGTGAAGAGGGGGGGTGAAGAGGGGGGGGATGAAGAGGGGGGGATGAAGAGGGGGGGGGATGAAGAGGGGGGGGATGAAGAGGGGGGGATGAAGAGGGGGGGATGAAGAGGGGGGGGATGAAGAGGGGGGGGATGAAGAGGGGGGGGATGAAGAGGGGGGGATGAAGAGGGCGGGATGAAGAGGGGGGGATGAAGAGGGGGGGGATGAAGAGGGGGGGGATGAAGAGGGGGGGGATGAAGAGGGGGGGATGAAGAGGGGGGGATGAAGAGGGGGGGGATGAAGAGGGGGGATGAAGAGGGGGGGGATGAAGAGGGGGGGATGAAGAGGGGGGGATGAAGAGGGGGGGATGAAGAGGGGGGGGATGAAGAGGGGGGGGATGAAGAGGGGGGGGGATGAAGAGGGGGGGATGAAGAGGGGGGGATGAAGAGGGGGGGGATGAAGAGGGGGGATGAAGAGGGGGGGGATGAAGAGGGGGGGATGAAGAGGGGGGGATGAAGAGGGGGGGATGAAGAGGGGGGGATGAAGAGGGGGGGATGAAGAGGGGGGGGATGAAGAGGGGGGGATGAAGAGGGGGGGGATGAAGAGGGGGGGGATGAAGAGGGCGGGATGAAGAGGGGGGGATGAAGAGGGGGGGGATGAAGAGGGGGGGATGAAGAGGGGGGGATGAAGAGGGGGGGATGAAGAGGGGGGGGATGAAGAGGGGGGGGATGAAGAGGGGGGGATGAAGAGGGGGGGATGAAGAGGGGGGGGATGAAGAGGGGGGGATGAAGAGGGGGGGGGATGAAGAGGGGTTGCCCTCTCCTCTTCAAACACTAAATATTAACCACACGCATGCCTCCTGGGTAAGCACTGCAGAACGCAGTTGGCAATTTCACATCTCCTGTACGGAAGCCCCAATGTGTCTCACTTCACTGGACCGACAGGCCAGGAACATCTCCCACCGGTATCTGGCTGATAAACATCTGGGTTCCAGCTGCTGCCAGAGGGACAGGAAATCAGGGACAACTTTGTTCGGGGGCGATGGCAGGCCTGGAGGAAGTGGACGGTGGAAGGAGGGCCACAAACTTTGAAGGACAGAGTGAGGGGTGGCATGTCAGTGGTGTTGCACGAAAGGGCCCTCCGTGTGTGGAAAGTTGCCAGTCATGTTCCACGAGAGAGGGGTAAAGGTTAGAAAGCCTGGTGCAATATGAGAGAGTCCAGGACTAGAGGGCATAGCCACGGAATTCAAGGACGTTCTTTTAGGAAGGAGATGAAGAGGAATTTCTTTAGTCAGAGGGTGGTGAATCTGTGGAATTCTTTGCCACAGAAGGCTGTGGAGGTCGTCAGTGGATATATTTAAGCCAGCGATAGATAGGTTCTTGATTAGTACAGGTGTGAGAGGCCATGTGGAGAAGGTAGGAGAATGGGGTTCGTAGGGAGAGATAGATCAGCCATGGTTGAATGGCAGAGTAGATGTGATGGGCCGAATGGCCTAATTCTACTCCTATCACTTATGATCTTATGACTTTATGACAAAATCAACCATTCGGTGAAATTACCGAACATGAGACGCATTGTCCCCATTCACCACCCCAACAAAACGGACCCACACACCATGCCCTGTACCACCATGACCCCAGACACACTGTACCGCACTGTACCCCAGGCACTGTCCCACCCCCTGCCCCACACACTGCCCCACCTTATATAGTAAGGCGTAATCTGAAGCACCGTGGGCAGTAACAGTTTACACTTCTGTACCTCTAGCCTGAGGGGAGAAGAGTGAGTGACTGGGATGCAGTTCCTTGTTTCTACAATTTTGACTGCTCCAGGTAAATTCACCTCAAGGTACGCCCATTTTGAAGAAGTTCTCTCCTCTGAAGAAGGGTCCTGACTCAAAACATCACCTATTCAACTTCTCCAGGGTTACACAAAAAGCTGGAGAAACTCAGCGGGTGCAGCAGCATCTAAGGAGCGAAGGAGATAGGCGACGTTTCGGGTCAAGACCCTTCTTCAGACAACTTCTCCAGGGATGCTGCGCTCTCGCTCTCTCTCTCTCTCCCTCTCCCTCTCCCTCTCCCTCTCCCTCTCCCTCTCCCTCTCCCTCTCCCTCTCCCTCTCCCTCTCCCTCTCCCCCTCTCCCCCTCTCCCCCTCTCCATCTTTGTCTCTCTCCCTCTCTCTCTCTCTCTCTCTCTCTCTCTCTCTCCATCTCTTGCTCGTTTACGCAAAGGACAAAGCTCACTGGCCTATAATTAATCATCTACTTTGGAAATCTGTGAACAATGAATGCCATGTGTGTGTGTGAAAGGAATATAAATGTCTCCATCTCTGGCTTTGCAGCTTTCTGGAGAAGAAAGGGAATTAAACAGATTAAATCTAATTTCAAATCCAAGATTCAATAGTGTTTTTTTGTCACATGCACTGTATTTGAACCGGAATAATGAAATTCTTCCTTGAGGCAGGCAAGGTTTAAACGCACATTAGATGCAGTAGCAACAAAGATAAATACACAATAAATGATTAGTTATTGTAAGTAAACTGGATCACGATTGTGTAAAAATCAAAGTATGGAGTGCAATTATAATGGTGCAAAATCTGTAATGGTTCCGTGCTGATGTAGGATTGAACAAAGTGCTTCATGAAGCTGATGGTTGATGGGAAGATGCTGCTCTTCAACCTGAAAGTTCAGGGTTCTTCCCGATGGCAGCAGTGAGAAGAGAGCGTGGTCGGGGTGTGTGGGTCTGATGATATTAACTGCCTTCTTGAAGATCCCTTCCTGAAGCTCCCTTTGATGGCGAGAAGGTCAGGACCCATGGAGGAATGAGCCATGCCCACCACTTTCTGCTACTGTCCTCCTTTATATTCCTGGCCAGCTTCCCCTCGCACTTCATCTTTTCAGCCCGTATTGCCCGTTTTGTTTCCTTCTGTTTAATCTCAGTTTGACTCCTATATATTGTTAATTGTCCGCTGTACTAATATCTCAGACTGTGACGTTTGTTTGTGTTTGCCTTATCCAACTCCCAATACACCGTGGGTACACAAAAGGCTGGAGAAACTCAGCGGGTGCAGCAGCATCTAAGGAGCGAAGGAGATAGGCGACGTTTCGGGTTGAGACCCTTCCCTCCAACTCTTGCCTACTCTCAATACACCATGTTGTCTAAGGGGCCTTGTGAGTACAAGTTGGTCACAACACTAGAGAAACGACACAATAGCAGTGGAGAAGGAGCAGAGGAGATTCACCGGGATGTCGTTGGGGTAGAGTATTTGGAATGGAGGAGGGTATGAGTTTGGGCAGTAGCTGGGTAGATCCTGATATACAACATTATTGGGAGCACAGACAGGGTGGATAGTCCAAAACTGTTCCCTGTTACAGAGATATCTGAATTAGAGGGCACAAGTTTAGAGTAAGCGTTAAAATGTTTGGAGGAGATAGATTGATTGGTAAATTGATTGATTGATACAGCATGGAAAGAGGTCCTTCAGCCCACTGCATCCATGCTGACCATGGATCACCCATTCACAGTAGCTCTATATTATCTCACATTCTTATTCACACCTTACATACGGGGGCAGGGCAATTTGAGGAGGCCAAATAACTTACAAACACATACGGCTTTGGGATGTGGAAGGTAAGTCGAGGAGTACTGGTGGAGGAAACAAATGCAGTCACACAGAGAGCATGCAACTCTACACACAGCACACCCGAGGTCTGGATCAAACCCACGTCTCTGGCACAGCGAGCCAACGGCTTTACCCAAGGTCTGAAGAAGACCTTCTTTACTCAGAGGCTGGTTGGAATCTGGACCACACTGGCTGAGGAGGTGGTGGAGGCAGAGATTGTGACAACATTCAAGAACTATCTAGACGAGCACAAGGTATAAAATGTTCAAGACCAAGTGCTGTAAATAGGAATAATAGTGATGGGTCAACATGGGCAGGACGGGCTGAAGGGCCACTTACTGTGCTGAATAACTCTATAATTCTACGTTCACCCATAGCCCTTTGAATGTCTCTCATTGCTCCAAGTTCCATTAAGTCACTGCGCTCATTCCAGTTGTGCTAAATCACTTCTCATTTCACTCAAATTGGCCTTAACCCAAAGAAGAACCTTTATTCTATTTCATTCCTGTCATTTTTCATAACTGTGATAAATCTAAGTGAATTATTAACACTGGCACAGAAATGCTTTCCCTTCAGACAACTGGCTTCATTCCCAATAACTAAATCCAGAATTGCAGCGGCCTTGTTGGCTTTGCTGCTCACTGGTCAACAACCTTCTGGATATAGTTTAGGAATGCTGTGACCTCTATACCTTCACACTGATTGCATCCCAGCGAATACTCCAGTCATTAATCCTCCTTTGTTGCATCAGTTGCACTTTTACACTTGTCAGACCTACAAAGCTGTGTTTCTACTGCCCATGTGGGCCTACGGCACATTAATCCAGGGGGCGCTGGACTGCCAGCAGCCTCTGCCTGCAGCCCGTTTGTTTTTCCACCTTTTTTTTATTTTTAGTTAGTTTAAAGTGTGTTTTTTGGGGAAACTTTAACTTTTTTATGTGGGGGAGGGGGGCAGGGTAAGGGGGAAACTGTTTCCCAGTCGCTTCCTGGCGGGGACGCGACTATTTCTCCGAGTCGCGTCCTCGCCCCCCACCTCGCGGCCTACCTCCTGGATCCGAGCGGCCTTTCCTGCCGGGGACCGGGAACCGGACCAGAGCTGCAACAACGGCGGCGGCGCTGGAGTCACCACGGAGCGGGCGATGCCTACCTGGGTCGCCGTTGGAGCTCCGGAGCGTTGGGCCGCCGCTCCAACATCGTGGAGCTCTGGTTTAGAGAGCTCCCAACGCGGGCGGCGCTCACCGTCATCGTGGAGTCCTGGGGCCCTTTGCCGAGGGCCTCCAGCGTTGTGTCTTCACCCGGCGCGGCTAGTGGACTTTGGGAGCCCCGGACTCCGGTAGGAGGGGGCCGACTCGGGGTCCAGGCAGCTGAGGACGTCCCCCAGCCCCGACATCGGACTTACATCACCTCGGGGAGCGGGCCTGAACACCGGGCCGCCCGTTGCGGCGACTGCAGGGGGCTCGGGGAGGCCCCCGACCACGGTGGAACAGTGGGGAACATCAGGGGAAGAGACTGACTTTGGTGCCTTCCCACACAGTAGGACATTTTGACCCTGCTGTGGGGGGATGTTTTATGTTGAATTCTATCTACTCCATGTTGTGTTCTTTATTTTTTTTTAATGTATGGCTGTATGGCGATTTAATTTCGCTGTGCCAATTGGCACAGTGACAAATAAATGCATCTCATCTCTCATCATCTCTCTCATCTCTCATCTCTCATTCCTCCTCCTGGTTTTCTCCCACACCCTAAAGACGTACAGGTTTGTAAGTTATTTGGTCTCTGTAACGTCCCCCAGTATTTAGGGAGTAGTCCCTATCTCAATACCATTTGCTCACCTTAATTCTGAATCCTCAATGACTTTGCCTAGAAAAGCTGTTAGATCAATTCAAATGGTGCAGCTTTGTGGAGTCACTGTGGATAATGCCATGAAATAATGATCGACAACCCATTTACAAATGCATCTTGACCGCTGATGAATTACACACCATCCGGGCTTGGAAATATATCGCTCGTGCTTCATCATCGCTGGGTCCAAGTCCCGGAACTCAGTCTCCAATAGCACTGTGGGAGTACCTTAACCAAAACGACCCCAGCAAGTCAAGAAGGCAGCTCTACTTCCTTCTCAAAGTCAAGGGAGGGTGTGTTTAAGAAGCAGTTAGACTGGTCATAGATAGGACAGGTTTGGAGGGATAATGGCCAAACACAGGCAGCTGGGACATGTTGGTCGGTGTGGGCAAGTTGGGCTGAAGCTTCTGTTTCCATGCTGTATGACCAGGACTCTATGGGCAATAAATGCCAGAACTGACACTGTCATCTTTCACATGTTTTCTTCTGGCATTAGACGCCATTCAGCCCATCAAGTCTATGCCAGTTTACAGAGCAATCCCATTCACCACTAAGTTTGCCTCCAATTACAAAACTGCGGGGGGAACTCAGTGGGTCAGGCAGCATCTCTGGAATAAAATTGACAGGTCGGGACCCTTCTTCAATCTGGGTTTCTCCAGCAGTTTGTTTTTTACACAGGATTCCAGCATCTGCAGTATCTTGAGCCTTTGAATTTTCCTGCAATCTACTCTCCCTACATTTCTGTCAACTCTGCCCTTCACCCACCAATTCTACCACTCTCAAATGCAATGAGGGCAACTTACAGCAGCCATCTAATTGACCAACCGGCATGTGTTTGAGATGTAGGAAGAAACCAGGGAACCTGGAGTAAACCACATGGCCTCAGGAAGAAGATGCAAACCTCACTCAGATAGCAATCAAACGCAGGATTAAATCAGGATTGTTACAACAGCTCTACCAGCTTTATTACCACCCATTGGGTCTTGCTTTGTCTGTTTTCCAACGCCATCATCTGGCTTTAAACGAGCTGCTCTCTCACGCAGCAAAGCCTGGGTCTCTGGATTTAAAAGTCAAACTCCTGCAGTTGCTAAATGCAAAGAAAGAGGTGAACAAGGAACACCAATCATTAGGGTAGTGTGTGAACCCACTTTACCATTGCTTAAGATGACCTTCCATGGAACAGGCCCAAGGCAAAGGTGACAGTCCATGTAACGCTCAAAATCTGTAAAAGTTCTCTTCGAGCTCTTGTAGGTCATCACGTTTTGCCTGGATCCTAGATTACCATAGCAACCCAACGTCAAAGCACTCATTGGCAGTGAAGCACTTTGGGATGTCCTTAAGTCCAGAAGGATGCCATGGTAATGCTGACCCCAATTTTAACTCTGTCTGCAGCTTTTGGGGAATTGTCAACTGTGTAAAAAGTCAAACTTTGCTGATTTTGCCTTTCCACTCTCCTCCTGGCGATGACTCTCACTGTGATAAGTTTGCCTTCAGGAACTGGGAGAGCCAAACGTTTGCAAATAGGTAGGAAGCAGAGGGCGATAGTGGAAGGTATTTAATTGGACTGGAGACCCATGACTAGTGGCCTGCCTCCATGATCAGTGTTGGGCCCATTGCTATTTATCATCTCTATCAATGAGTTGAATGAGAATGGGCAAGGCATGTTCATTAGTTTGCAGATGAAACTAAAATCTGTGGTAGCGTAGACAGTGAAGGAGATAACCAAGAATTGCAGGGGATCTTGATCAGCTGGGCAAGTGGGCTGAGGAATTACTGATGGAGTTTGATTCAGATATGTGTGAGGTATTACATTTACACTGGCAAGTCAAACTAGGGTAACACTTGCACAGTGAAGAGGGGGCCCTGGGGTGTGTTGCAGAACAGAGGGACCTGGAAGTACATGTACATGGTTTTGGTCAACCTGCCAGAAGATAGGTGCCCTTAAGATGGAAAGAATGCAGAAAATATTTAGAGGATACTGCCAAAACTCGAGGGGCTGAATTATATGTTGGGTGGTCTAGCGGTCCTTTGGCATAGGAGACAGAATGATAAGCTTTGCCAAAGGTGTATAAAATCACGGGGGAGTAAATAGGGTGCATGGACTTACCCAGGGACCTTATTCCCTGGGTAGGGCAATAAGGAACTAGAATGCCTAGATTTAAGGTGAGGGAGGAAAGTTTAACAGGAACCTGATGAACAACCTGTTCACATAGAGGGTGATACATGTATGAAATGTAATGCCAGATGGACAGGTACATTATAGGAAAAGTTCAGAAGGATATGGGTTGAACATGGGCACTTGAGAAGAGCTTAGATGGCACTTCTGGCATGGAAGCAAAGTACGCTGATGTGGAAAGCTAGACAGTCTACACAATGGAAAATGTCCTGACATTTAAACGTTTTTTAAACACCAGTCATCTGATCATTATCATGTGAGTCATCTCTACTTCACAGTCAGTTTCATTGTGAAAGTTAGAAAGAACCACTTTCAAAAGCTCCCTGTGAAAGTTTGTATCTGATAGAACGATCAAGGAGAAGCATACAATTTCTCCAATCAACTCTGCCACTAATGCTAAGTGACAAAGCGGCTTTGAGAAAGATCGTACATGGGTTTAACTACCCATCCTGAACATTCCCCCATCAGCTCTCCACCAACCCTCCAGCCCCCCCTTCCCCACTGTCAGAGCCAAGACTGAAGCATTTGGTACCGATTAGGGCAGCAACAAAAAAAGACCGGCTGGAACAGACAGAAAGAAAATCTCCTTCCCTGGAAGGACTGCTGAGGTTCAAGACGGTGGTACTACTCCTCACGGGCAATTAGAGATGGACATTCAATTCCGGTCCTCTCAGTCATGCTCACATCCAAGGAGAATTTCCTTGAACATCAATCTCTGCCAATTGCCAATCTATTTACAACCAAATGGCAATATTGGATTGGAATATGGGGGCAAAAGAAGGCCAATGTTCTCCAGAGGTGCTGCCTTTACCCTAGCACTTTGTGTCTTTGCAAAGACTGGTTCCCTGTACCTGTACATGATCCTCATCCCTCCATTCTTTGCATTCCCATGTGCCTATCTTAAAGCTTCTTAAATGCAACTATTGTAACTGCGTCCTTCACCACCCTGGCAGCGCATTCTGGGCACCCACCGCACTATGAGTAAATTAACACATGTTTTGAATGCTCCCCCTTTCACCTTAAAGCTATGCCCTACAGTCCTTGACAATTTAATGTACAATTGCTTGCAGAACAGGTGACATAGTTTCAGAGTAAACTGGTGGCTCTCAGTGGCAGTGTAGTTTGGCTCTTGGACTCTTCAGGAGTTGCCAGCTCGCTGTGTCAGTGTAATGCTCTGATTGTTCCTGAGCAAATACATGGCCTTTCAGAGAGAGAGAATGCTGGAGCCGTGATTCCAACAGGTTCAATGATTCATTGTCACATGGACCGAGGTTCAGTAACTCAGTAAATACAACTCAGGAAAATCATACAGCAGACTGTGCCCAGGCAATGCCCAATGTCGCCACGTTTTGGCAGTATCGTCTGCCACGCCCCTCCTCCACACTCCACCTCCTTGTTCTCAGTAATGCCCCACCCCCACACTGGGTCCTCCTTCGTTTTCAGTGCCCCCCCCTCCCCCATGGGTCCCTCAACATTCTCGGTGGTCTTCCCCCGCCGGGTCCCTCTTTGTTCTTGACAGCCCCCCAGTCGGGCCCCCCAGATCGGGGACCTGATCCAGGTGAGGAGATGAGGCCAGACCTGCGCCAGATCGTATTCAACAGTGGGGTAGGCTGGAAGGGCCGAGTGGCAATGTCCGGCTCTGGTGTGGCATTCTTCCGTCCACTCTGGCTGAGAGCGGGGAAAAAGCGTCTGGAAGATTATAATCAACATTTTTTGCAAGTGAGTGGTGAGCTGAGGTTTGTCTGGAGCCCAGGGATGACATCAGCATGGTCCCAGAACACACAATCACTCACAAAACCATGCCAACATTCCGGCAGCAGCCTGTTTGGTGAAACTACTGTTTTGTTTCCCTGGGATACATCTAACCTGTTGTCAGCAAGGGAGATTCCCAGATATTAGCCCTGACCAGTGAAGCACTGACCATTGCAACATGCAGTTGGATTTTAACCCTGAATCATCCCTGGTATCTGGGAGGAGACGGTGTTATTTGTCCCTCTCTTACTGCCTCCACCACAGGCTGGGCTGATGTGATTACACAGTGAGTGTGGTCATCCCATAACCTCAGGGTCATTTCATAGATGCGGTTAATGCACAAATCTTTTTCTCTTGGGTAGGGGAATCGAAAACTTGAGGGCATAGGTTTAAGGTCAAGCTGAGGGGCAACTTTTTCACACAGAGGGTGGCGAGTATACGGAACAAGCTGCCAGTCATAGGTTGAGATATTTAAGGGACAATCGTTTAGACAGGTACACGATAGGAAAGATTTAGATATCACAGCTGGAGTCTTCCAATAACTACCAGCCTCATAAACATTTTCACAGAGTGAATCACTTGCTTCGACATTTAAAAAACATATTCTCAGCTATAGACATTGTTTGAGCTCAGAGTGAACTTGTTAGTTCATTAGTTTAGTTCATTGAGACGTGTACTGACGTACAGTGAAAACCTTGTGTGCCTGTTTTTGTGTTAAGACAATACAGTAGAAAGACAATACATGGTTACAGTCAAGTCACCCACAGTGTACAGATATACGATAAAGGGATTATCATGAGTAACATTTAGTGCCAGATCAAGCCAGTAAAGTCCAATCTAAGATGTGAGAGCCTACAATGAGTTCAGGACCGCTCTCTAGTTGTTGGTAGAATGATTACAGCTGGTAACAAACTGTTCCTGAATCCAGAGGAGTGCGTTTTCACACTTCTATACCTTTTGCCCGAGGGAAGAGGGGAGAAGATTCAGTGGCCAGGGTGGGACTCATCCTTGCTGGTAAGCTGGCAGCCATAGCGTGGTGTAAACGGAGTCAATGGAAGGGAGGTTGCTTTGTGTGATGGTCTGGGCTTATGTGATTTCAGGCCTAATGATTGTATTTAAAACAAGAACTCAGTATGGGTTTGTTCCACTGGGAAGCAATGTTGTTGTTCTTGGCCGTTCCAGTGTCTCTCCAGTCCTTGTTGTTCCAATATTAATCTGTCCAGTGGTTGTGCACTTGAGAGTTGGGAATTCTGCCAAGCCTTTCGTCACCTTCCTGGAAAACCCTGCTCCCTCTTCCCTAACCCGTGACAATTCTCTCCGAGTCAACTTGAGCTGATGGCTCCATTTCCCCTGGGTTCCAATGGCCAAACCTCCAGGATGTCCCTGTGCTGGATGTTTTCAGAACACAGGAGGCTGTTTAGCATGTTTGCATTCTACGCTGGGATGCACGTACAGGGAAATGGCACAGCTTGTCTTGCTTCTGCCCCACCTCACCACGTGTGTATCCCAGCTCTCACAATCGGGGTTGAATCCTGACTGTATGGAGTTTGCATGTCCTCAGTGTGATGGCAAGAGCTTCCTCCGAGTGCTCCAGTTTCCCTCCACATCTCAGAGATGTGCGAGTCAGTAGGTCGATTGGTCATCGTGACACACGGTGTGTGGATGAGTGGTCAAATCTGGGGGGAGTTGGGGGAATATGGGGATGACAAAATGGGATCAGTGTAGGATTAGAGTAAATGGGTACGTTGGTGATGGGTTGGTGCAAACTCAGTGGGCTGAAGGGCCTGTTTATGTGCTGTGTGATTCTTTGACCATGAATGACTATTTCTGTCTAATCAAGGGCAGACTGCTAATCATTATGAAGATATATGCATCATAAATCATTGTGTTAACTCGTGTCATTCTGTACAATGTCCCAAAGGCAGCAAGGAACTTGGAAAGGATAAAACGTGAAGGATGACATTGTAAAGATTCTCCCGGAGTGGCAGTAGTTTGTAGCAGTGAGGGTGAACCCTAATGTACACTGACACTATTGATGGTCCCTGCCTCCTATCATCAGAAGGGAATAGGGAACAGAAGTGACTCTTCTCAAGAGTGGAAAATACCAAGGCAAGCCACCGCGTGTCGTCTATGTGGAGTGGCTCTGCCTATATTACAAGATTATGTCTTTAAATCCCAATTCAGTGGAAGACCCAAACTGATACTTGCACATGATACAGAGGGAGTGCTGCATTGTCAGATGTGTCGTTCGAAAATAGAACTGAAAAATACACCACAGGCCCTTCCACCCACGATGTCTGTGCTAAACATATTGCTATTAAACTAATCCTTTCTGCCTGAACGTGATCTATATTCCTCCATTCCCTGCATGTTCATTTGCCGATCTAAAATCCTCTTACACACACCTATCATAGCCGTTTCCACCACCACCCCTGACAGCCCATTCCTGGTACCCACCACACTCTGTGTACAAAACTCTACACACCTCCTTTAAACGTTGCCCCTCTCAGCTTACATACCCAAGTGGTCCTCACTGCTGATGATGATGATGATGGCTTCTCTCAGGCATTGGGAAGAAACATTCAGTTCCACAAGGTGACTGTGGAGTTTAGCATCAGTACAAGCTGACTGTCCCATCAATCTCTGACCCTGGTTCTCAGTACAATCTGTATTATAGAGTCATGGGGTCCACAAGCTGACTGTGGCGTTCAGCATCAGTACAAGCTGACTGTCCCATCAATCTCTGACCCTAGTTCCCAGTACAATCTGTATTATAGTGTCACGGGGTCATGCCATTATACAGTATAGAAATGGTCCCTTCAGCCCACCAAGTCCATGCCAACCTTCCATCATCCATTTTCACTAATCCTAATCTATTCCTATCTTTACTCTCCCCTTATTCTCGTCCGCTCCAATACACACCGGGACCAATTAATGCTGTTCTATTTAAAGTCCAGAAGTTACCTTGCAGTTGTACTGAACTTTGGTTAGGCTTTATTTGGGGTATTATGTTTGGTTCTGGTCACCACATTGCAGAAAGGTGAGGCCGGCTTTGAAACAGTGCAGGAGAGGTTCACCAGGACTGCCTGGATTAGAGAGTATTACAGTCGGTTAGCTTAGGTTAGTTTAAAGATAGAGCATGGAAACAGGCCCTTCGGCCCACCGAGTCCGCACTGACCAGCGTTGCCCGCACATTAACACAATCTTACACACACTAGGGACAATTTACCCTTATATTAAGTGTACAAACCCAAGCCAATTAACCTACAAACCTGTGTATGTTTGGAATGTTGGAGGAAACTGAAGATCTGAGAGAACATGTTCACAGTCGCGGGGAGGATGTACAAACTCTACACATACAGCAGCCAAAGTTGGGATATAACCCGGGTCCCTGGTGCTGCAAGCGCTGTGAGGCAGCAACGGGATATCAGCAGATCTCAGTGAGGGCCTCATCCAGAATTTCCACTCCCTACGTGTTCTTTGTGCCCTTCCATATCTCCAATTTCCCTCTCCCCTGACTTTCAGTCTCAAGAAGGATCTCGACCCTAAATGTCACCCCATTTGTTTCCTCCAGGGATGCTGCCTGTACCACTAAGTCTCTCCAGCATTTTGTGTCTATTTTCCACAACTAAGGCCTACTAATTCCAGAAGAAAAGCAGAAAATGTTGTAATTACTCCACAGCTCAGACAGCATCTGTGGAAGAAGACAAGGAGTTAATATTTCATGTCTGAGGCCTTTGCTGCACTGTCCCTTTAAGACACATCTGGGAAGTCCGTGTTTATTTCCATTCCGTCTGGGCTGGACGTTCTAACTGCCAGTCATTAACATATTACAGATGTGCGTGAACTGAAGCATCCAGCATCTGACGGAAAGTAAATCAACAAGAAACAGGAGCCCAGAACATCTCAGCATCAAGCACATGAGGCCTGAGGAGTGTATGTATCCCACCCTGCGGACAGTCTTTCCCAGGGATACGGAGAGATACCAGCACTCAGACCACTCCAGCAGAGCAGTGTTGGGTGGCAGGCAGCCGGGAGGAAGAGTCCACTTAACTCACAGCAGTGTTAGTATACGGTAATGTTCTGGGAGTGGGAGAGGGAGGGATGGAGTAAGTGAGGGAGGGAGAGTGGGAGGTAACGGAGTGAGTGGTGGAGCAGAAAGAGACACTGGCAGCAATGTGGGAATCAGAGAGAAAAAGTGAGTTGAATAGGGAGTGAAGGAATATGAGAGTGAGTGAGTGTTAGAGATCGGTGAGTGTGTGGAGGGGGTGCGTGAATCTGTCAGTGGCTGGGAATGAAAGATGAAGAGAGCGAGAGTGGGTGGGTGGGAGGGCATGTGTAGACGGGAGAGGGGGAAGGGAGAGTGAGAGAGTGTGGGACGGTGAGAGAGGGAGGGTGTGAGAGAAAGAGAAAGAGAGAGGTGGGAGAGAGTGGGAGGAAAGAGAGATGGTGAGAAAGGAGAGATGGGGGGGCAGTGTATGTGAGGGATGTAGCGAGTGTTTATCTGAAAGAGGGGAATGTGGGAGTTGAGGGAGGGAATTGGTTTGAGGATTGGTCCGAGAAATGATTTGTGGCTCCCCATTGCTGGCAGCAATTGGTGAAAGAGGGGATGCAGGGATTCAGGCGTGTATATGTGGTGCCTGCTGGCTGTGATCGGTACCTCAGTGTCTGTGTGGAGCAGCCCTTCAAGAGCCTTGGAAATCCTTGGCATCATGTTTGGGCCTGTTCCTGTTCTATGTTCACTGTAAGTGTGGTGGCTGTTACTGATCATTGATGCAGGGATATCAACCCAGGGCACAGACTGCTGGTTTAAACTGAAGTATTTTAATGTGCTGGGATTTTAATTAAAAATAATCTCAACAACAGAGACATAAAAGTGCTGGATTGTTATAAAATTTCATCTGATTTAGTAAAGCCCTTTAGGGGAGAACATCTGCAGTCTTTACCCTATCTGCCAGGGATGTCGTTGGCTCTTGACTGATTCTCACTTCAGGTTCAATTATGGCTGAACAGTAAATGTTGGCATTGATGACAATGTCCATATCACATGAATGAATGTGAAAACATTGTACCTCAGTCGTGGGTCTCAGTGACTGAGCCTGTATTGTTGTGTATGAATGACTGTTCCTGTGTCATTGTGTGTATCCCTGACTGCCGCTATGCTGGTGAGCATATCAGTGATTGTCCTTGTGTTGTGTGCATTGGTGACTACCCCTGTGTTGTTGTGTGTATCAGTGACTGTTCCTATGTTGTTGTGCGTATGTCATTGTTCTTGTATCATTGCTGAATCAGTGACTGTCCCTGCGACGTTGTATCTCTCTGTCCCCGTGACGTTGTATCACTCTGTCCCCGTGACGTTGCATCTCTCTGTCCCCGTGACGTTGTATCTCTCTGTCCCCGTGACGTTGTATCTCTCTGTCCCCGTGACGTTGTATCACTCTGTCCCCGTGACGTTGTATCACTCTGTCCCCGTGACGTTGTATCACTCTGTCCCCGTGACGTTGTATCTCTCTGTCCCCGTGACGTTGTATCTCTGTCCCCGTGACGTTGTATCACTCTGTCCCCGTGACGTTGTATCTCTCTGTCCCCGTGACGTTGTATCTCTCTGTCCCTGTGACGTTGTATCACTCTGTCCCTGTGACGTTGTATCTCTCTGTCCCCGTGACGTTGTATCTCTGTCCCCGTGACGTTGTATCACTCTGTCCCCGTGACGTTGTATCTCTCTGTCCCCGTGACGTTGTATCACTCTGTCCCCGTGACGTTGTATCACTCTGTCCCCGTGACGTTGTATCTCTCTGTCCCCGTGACATTGTATCTCTCTGTCCCCGTGACGTTGTATCTCTCTGTCCCCGTGACGTTGTATCACTCTGTCCCCGTGACGTTGTATCTCTGTCCCCGTGACGTTGTATCTCTGTCCCCGTGACGTTGTATCTCTCTGTCCCCGTGACGTTGTATCACTCTGTCCCCGTGACGTTGTATCACTCTGTCCCCGTGACGTTGTATCTCTCTGTCCCTGTGACGTTGTATCTCTCTGTCCCCGTGACGTTGTATCTCTGTCCCCGTGACGTTGTATCTCTCTGTCCCCGTGACGTTGTATCACTCTGTCCCCGTGACGTTGTATCACTCTGTCCCCGTGACGTTGTATCACTCTGTCCCCGTGACGTTGTATCTCTCTGTCCCCGTGACGTTGTATCTCTCTGTCCCCGTGACGTTGTATCACTCTGTCCCCGTGACGTTGTATCTCTGTCCCCGTGACGTTGTATCTCTCTGTCCCCGTGACGTTGTATCACTCTGTCCCCGTGACGTTGTATCTCTCTGTCCCCGTGACGTTGTATCACTCTGTCCCCGTGACGTTGTATCACTCTGTCCCCGTGACGTTGTATCACTCTGTCCCCGTGACGTTGTATCTCTCTGTCCCCGTGACGTTGTATCACTCTGTCCCCGTGACGTTGTATCACTCTGTCGCCGTGACGTTGTATCACTCTGTCCCCGTGACGTTGTATCACTCTGTCCCCGTGACGTTGTATCACTCTGTCCCTGTGACGTTGTATCTCTCTGTCCCCGTGACGTTGTATCTCTCTGTCCCCGTGACGTTGTATCACTCTGTCCCCGTGACGTTGTATCTCTCTGTCCCCGTGACGTTGTATCTCTCTGTCCCCGTGACGTTGTATCACTCTGTCCCCGTGACGTTGTATCACTCTGTCCCTGTGACGTTGTATCACTCTGTCCCCGTGACGTTGTATCACTCTGTCTCCGTGACGTTGTATCTCTGTCCCCGTGACGTTGTATCTCTCTGTCCCCGTGACGTTGTATCTCTGTCCCCGTGACGTTGTATCTCTGTCCCCGTGACGTTGTATCACTCTGTCCCCGTGACGTTGTATCACTCTGTCCCCGTGACGTTGTATCACTCTGTCCCCGTGACGTTGTATCTCTCTGTCCCTGTGACGTTGTATCTCTCTGTCCCCGCGACGTTGTATCTCTCTGTCCCCGTGACGTTGTATCACTCTGTCCCCGTGACGTTGTATCTCTGTCCCCGTGACGTTGTATCACTCTGTCCCCGTGACGTTGTATCTCTCTGTCCCCGTGACGTTGTATCACTCTGTCCCCGTGACGTTGTATCTCTCTGTCCCCGTGACGTTGTATCTCTCTGTCCCCGTGACGTTGTATCTCTGTCCCCGTGACGTTGTATCTCTCTGTCCCCGTGACGTTGTATCTCTCTGTTCCCGTGACGTTGTATCTCTCTGTTCCCGTGCCGTTGTATCACTCTGTCCCCGTGACGTTGTATCACTCTGTCCCCGTGACGTTGTATCTCTCTGTCCCCGTGACGTTGTATCTCTCTGTCCCCGTGACGTTGTATCTCTCTGTCCCCGTGACGTTGTATCTCTGTCCCTGTGACGTTGTATCACTCTGTCCCCGTGACGTTGTATCACTCTGTCCCCGTGACGTTGTATCTCTCTGTCCCCGTGACGTTGTATCTCTCTGTCCCCGTGACGTTGTATCTCTCTGTCCCCGTGACGTTGTATCTCTGTCCCTGTGACGTTGTATCACTCTGTCCCTGTGACGTTGTATCACTCTGTCCCCGTGACGTTGTATCTCTCTGTCCCCGTGACGTTGTATCTCTCTGTCCCCGTGACGTTGTATCACTCTGTCCCCGTGACGTTGTATCACTCTGTCCCCGTGACGTTGTATCACTCTGTCCCCGTGACGTTGTATCACTCTGTCCCCGTGACGTTGTATCTCTCTGTCCCCGTGACGTTGTATCACTCTGTCCCCGTGACGTTGTATCACTCTGTCCCCGTGACGTTGTATCTCTCTGTCCCCGTGACGTTGTATCTCTCTGTCCCCGTGACGTTGTATCACTCTGTCCCCGTGACGTTGTATCACTCTGTCCCCGTGATGTTGTATCACTCTGTCCCCGTGACGTTGTATCACTCTGTCCCCGTGACGTTGTATCACTCTGTCCCTGTGACGTTGTATCTCTCTGTCCCCGTGACGTTGTATCACTCTGTCCCCGTGACGTTGTATCTCTCTGTCCCCGTGACGTTGTATCACTCTGTCCCCGTGACGTTGTATCTCTCTGTCCCCGTGACGTTGTATCTCTCTGTCCCCGTGACGTTGTATCTCTCTGTCCCCGTGACGTTGTATCTCTCTGTCCCCGTGACGTTGTATCTCTCTGTCCCCGTGACGTTGTATCACTCTGTCCCTGTGACGTTGTATCACTCTGTCCCCGTGACGTTGTATCACTCTATCCCCGTGTCGTTGTATCACTCTGTCCCCGTGACGTTGTATCACTCTGTCCCCGTGACGTTGTATCTCTCTGTCCCCGTGACGTTGTATCTCTCTGTCCCCGTGACGTTGTATCACTCTGTCCCCGTGACGTTGTATCTCTCTGTCCCCGTGACGTTGTGTCTCTCTGTCCCCGTGACGTTGTATCACTCTGTCCCCGTGACGTTGTATCTCTCTGTCCCCGTGACGTTGTATCTCTCTGTCCCCGTGACGTTGTATCTCTCTGTCCCCGTGACGTTGTATCTCTGTCCCCGTGACGTTGTATCTCTCTGTCCCCGTGACGTTGTATCACTCTGTCCCCGTGACGTTGTATCACTCTGTCCCTGTGACGTTGTATCACTCTGTCCGCGTGACGCTGTATCACTCTGTCCCCGTGACGTTGTATCTCTCTGTCCCCGTGACGTTGTATTACTCTGTCCCCGTGACGTTGTATCTCTCTGTCCCCGTGACGTTGTATCTCTGTCCCCGTGACGTTGTATCTCTCTGTCCCCGTGACGTTGTATCTCTCTGTCCCCGTGACGTTGTATCTCTCTGTCCCCGTGACGTTGTATCTCTGTCCCCGTGACGTTGTATCTCTCTGTCCCCGTGACGTTGTATCACTCTGTCCCTGTGACGTTGTATCTCTGTCCCCGTGACGTTGTATCACTCTGTCCCCGTGACGTTGTATCACTCTGTCCCTGTGACGTTGTATCTCTCTGTCCCCGTGACGTTGTATCTCTCTGTCCCCGTGACGTTGCATCACTCTGTCCCCGTGACGTTGTATCTCTGTCCCCGTGACGTTGTATCTCTCTGTCCCCGTGACGTTGTATCTCTGTCCCCGTGACGTTGTATCTCTCTGTCCCCGTGACGTTGTATCTCTCTGTCCCCGTGACGTTGTATCTCTCTGTCCCCGTGACGTTGTATCACTCTGTCCCCGTGACGTTGTATCTCTCTGTCCCCGTGACGTTGTATATCTGTCCCCGTGACGTTGTATCTCTCTGTCCCCGTGACGTTGTATCTCTGTCCCCGTGACGTTGTATCACTCTGTCCCCGTGACGTTGTATCACTCTGTCCCCGTGACGTTGTATCACTCTGTCCCTGTGACGTTGTATCTCTCTGTCCCCGTGACGTTGTATCTCTCTGTCCCCGTGACGTTGTATCTCTCTGTCCCCGTGACGTTGTATCTCTGTCCCCGTGACATTGTATCACTCTGTCCCCGTGACGTTGTATCTCTGTCCCCGTGACGTTGCATCACTCTGTCCCCGTGACGTTGTATCTCTCTGTCCCTGTGACGTTGTATCACTCTGTCCCCGTGACGTTGTATCACTCTGTCCCCGTGACGTTGTATCACTCTGTCCCCGTGACGTTGTATCTCTCTGTCCCCGTGACGTTGTATCACTCTGTCCCCGTGACGTTGTATCACTCTGTCCCCGTGACGTTGTATCACTCTGTCCCCGTGACATTGTATCTCTCTGTCCCCGTGACGTTGTATCTCTCTGTCCCCGTGACGTTGTATCTCTCTGTCCCCGTGACGTTGTATCACTCTGTCCCCGTGACGTTGTATCTCTCTGTCCCCGTGACGTTGTATCTCTCTGTCCCCGTGACGTTGTATCTCTGTCCCCGTGACGTTGTATCACTCTGTCCCCGTGACGTTGTATCTCTGTCCCCGTGACGTTGTATCACTCTGTCCCCGTGACGTTGTATCACTCTGTCCCCGTGACGTTGTATCACTCTGTCCCCGTGACGTTGTATCACTCTGTCCCTGTGACGTTGTATCACTCTGTCCCCGTGACGTTGTATCTCTCTGTCCCTGTGACGTTGTATCACTCTGTCCCCGTGACGTTGTATCACTCTGTCCCCGTGACGTTGTATCTCTCTGTCCCCGTGACGTTGTATCACTCTGTCCCCGTGACGTTGTATCTCTCTGTCCCCGTGACGTTGTATCTCTCTGTCCCTGTGACGTTGTATCTCTGTCCCCGTGACGTTGTATCTCTCTGTCCCCGTGACGTTGTATCACTCTGTCCCTGTGACGTTGTATCTCTGTCCCCGTGACGTTGTATCACTGTCCCCGTGACGTTGTATCTCTCTGTCCCCGTGACGTTGTATCTCTCTGTCCCCGTGACGTTGTATCACTCTGTCCCCGTGACGTTGTATCACTCTGTCCCCGTGACGTTGTATCACTCTGTCCCCGTGACGTTGTATCACTCTGTCCCCGTGACGTTGTATCACTCTGTCCCCGTGACGTTGTATCTCTGTCCCCGTGACGTTGTATCACTCTGTCCCCGTGACGTTGTATCACTCTGTCCCCGTGACGTTGTATCTCTGTCCCCGTGACGTTGTATCACTCTGTCCCCGTGACGTTGTATCTCTGTCCCCGTGACGTTGTATCTCTCTGTCCCCGTGACGTTGTATCTCTCTGTCCCCGTGACGTTGTATCTCTGTCCCCGTGACGTTGTATCTCTCTGTCCCCGTGACGTTGTATCACTCTGTCCCCGTGACGTTGTATCTCTATCCCCGTGACGTTGTATCTCTCTGTCCCCGTGACGTTGTATCTCTCTGTCCCCGTGACGTTGTATCTCTCTGTCCCCGTGACGTTGTATCTCTGTCCCCGTGACGTTGTATCTCTGTCCCCGTGACGTTGTATCACTCTGTCCCCGTGACGTTGTATCTCTCTGTCCCCGTGACGTTGTATCTCTGTCCCCGTGACGTTGTATCTCTCTGTCCCCGTGACGTTGTATCACTCTGTCCCCGTGACGTTGTATCTCTCTGTCCCCGTGACGTTGTATCACTCTGTCCCCGTGACGTTGTATCTCTATCCCCGTGACGTTGTATCACTCTGTCCCCGTGACGTTGTATCACTCTGTCCCCGTGACGTTGTATCACTCTGTCCCCGTGACGTTGTATCTCTCTGTCCCCGTGACGTTGTATCTCTCTGTCCCCGTGACGTTGTATCTCTCTGTCCCCGTGACGTTGTATCACTCTGTCCCCGTGACGTTGTATCACTCTGTCCCCGTGACGTTGTATCTCTCTGTCCCCGTGACGTTGTATCACTCTATCCCCGTGACGTTGTATCTCTCTATCCCCGTGACGTTGTATCTCTCTGTCCCCGTGACGTTGTATCTCTCTGTCCCCGTGACGTTGTATCTCTCTGTCCCCGTGACGTTGTATCACTCTGTCCCCGTGACGTTGTATCTCTCTGTCCCCGTGACGTTGTATCTCTCTGTCCCCGTGACGTTGTATCTCTCTGTCCCCGTGACGTTGTATCACTCTGTCCCCGTGACGTTGTATCTCTCTGTCCCCGTGACGTTGTATCACTCTGTCCCCGTGACGTTGTATCACTCTGTCCCCGTGACGTTGTATCTCTGTCCCCGTGACGTTGTATCACTCTGTCCCCGTGACGTTGTATATCTCTGTCCCCGTGACGTTGTATCTCTCTGTCCCCGTGACGTTGTATCACTCTGTCCCCGTGACGTTGTATCTCTGTCCCCGTGACGTTGTATCACTCTGTCCCCGTGACGTTGTATCTCTGTCCCCGTGACGTTGTATCTCTGTCCCCGTGACGTTGTATCACTCTGTCCCCGTGACGTTGTATCTCTCTGTCCCCGTGACGTTGTATCTCTCTGTCCCCGTGACGTTGTATCTCTCTGTCCCCGTGACGTTGTATCTCTCTGTCCCCGTGACGTTGTATCACTCTGTCCCTGTGACGTTGTATCTCTGTCCCTGTGACGTTGTATCACTCTGTCCCCGTGACGTTGTATCTCTCTGTCCCCGTGACGTTGTATCACTCTGTCCCCGTGACGTTGTATCACTCTGTCCCCGTGACGTTGTATCTCTGTCCCCGTGACGTTGTATCACTCTGTCCCCGTGACGTTGTATCACTCTGTCCCCGTGACGTTGTATCACTCTGTCCCCGTGACGTTGTATCACTCTGTCCCTGTGACGTTGTATCACTCTGTCCCCGTGACGTTGTATCTCTCTGTCCCCGTGACGTTGTATCACTCTGTCCCCGTGACGTTGTATCACTCTGTCCCCGTGACGTTGTATCTCTCTGTCCGCGTGACGTTGTATCTCTCTGTCCCCGTGACGTTGTCTCTCTGTCCCCGTGACGTTGTATCTCTCTGTCCCCGTGACGTTGTATCACTCTGTCCCCGTGACGTTGTATCACTCTGTCCCCGTGACGTTGTATCTCTCTGTCCCCGTGACGTTGTATCTCTCTGTCCCCGTGACGTTGTATCACTCTGTCCCTGTGACGTTGTATCTCTCTGTCCCCGTGACGTTGTATCACTCTGTCCCCGTGACGTTGTATCACTCTGTCCCCGTGACGTTGTATCACTCTGTCCCCGTGACGTTGTATCTCTCTGTCCCCGTGACGTTGTATCTCTCTGTCCCCGTGACGTTGTATCTCTGTCCCCGTGACGTTGTATCTCTCTGTCCCCGTGACGTTGTATCACTCTGTCCCCGTGACGTTGTATCACTCTGTCCCCGTGACGTTGTATCTCTCTGTCCCCGTGACGTTGTATCTGTCTGTCCCCGTGACGTTGTATCACTCTGTCCCCGTGACGTTGTATCACTCTGTCCCCGTGACGTTGTATCTCTCTGTCCCCGTGACGTTGTATCTCTCTGTCCCCGTGACGTTGTATCACTCTGTCCCCGTGACGTTGTATCACTCTGTCCCCGTGACGTTGTATCTCTCTGTCCCCGTGACGTTGTATCTCTCTGTCCCCGTGACGTTGTATCTCTCTGTCCCCGTGACGTTGTATCACTCTGTCCCTGTGACGTTGTATCACTCTGTCCCTGTGACGTTGTATCACTCTGTCCCCGTGACGTTGTATCACTCTGTCCCTGTGACGTTGTATCACTCTGTCCCTGTGACGTTGTATCACTCTGTCCCCGTGACGTTGTATCTCTCTGTCCCCGTGACGTTGTATCACTCTGTCCCCGTGACGTTGTATCTCTCTGTCCCCGTGACGTTGTATCACTCTGTCCCCGTGACGTTGTATCACTCTGTCCCTGTGACGTTGTATCACTCTGTCCCTGTGACGTTGTATCACTCTGTCCCCGTGACGTTGTATCTCTCTGTCCCCGTGACGTTGTATCACTCTGTCCCCGTGACGTTGTATCTCTCTGTCCCCGTGACGTTGTATCACTCTGTCCCTGTGACGTTGTATCACTCTGTCCCCGTGACGTTGTATCTCTCTGTCCCTGTGACGTTGTATCACTCTGTCCCCGTGACGTTGTATCTCTGTCCCCGTGACGTTGTATCACTCTGTCCCTGTGACGTTGTATCTCTCTGTCCCCGTGACGTTGTATCTCTCTGTCCCCGTGACGTTGTATCTCTGTCCCCGTGACGTTGTATCACTCTGTCCCCGTGACGTTGTATCTCTCTGTCCCCGTGACGTTGTATCTCTCTGTCCCCGTGACGTTGTATCTCTCTGTCCCCGTGACGTTGTATCACTCTGTCCCCGTGACGTTGTATCACTCTGTCCCCGTGACGTTGTATCTCTCTGTCCCCGTGACGTTGTATCACTCTGTCCCTGTGACGTTGTATCACTCTGTCCCCGTGACGTTGTATCTCTCTGTCCCCGTGACGTTTTGTCACTCTGTCCCTGTGACGTTGTATCTCTCTGTCCCCGTGACGTTGTATCACTCTGTCCCCGTGACGTTGTATCACTCTGTCCCCGTGACGTTGTATCTCTGTCCCCGTGACGTTGTATCTCTCTATCCCCGTGACGTTGTATCTCTCTATCCCCGTGACGTTGTATCACTCTGTCCCCGTGACGTTGTATCTCTCTGTCCCCGTGACGTTGTATCTCTCTGTCCCCGTGACGTTGTATCACTCTGTCCCCGTGACGTTGTATCTCTCTGTCCCCGTGACGTTGTATCTCTCTGTCCCCGTGACGTTGTATCTCTCTGTCCCCGTGACGTTGTATCACTCTGTCCCCGTGACGTTGTATCTCTCTGTCCCCGTGACGTTGTATCTCTCTGTCCCCGTGACGTTGTATCACTCTGTCCCCGTGACGTTGTATCTCTGTCCCCGTGACGTTGTATCTCTGTCCCCGTGACGTTGTATCTCTCTGTCCCTGTGACGTTGTATCACTCTGTCCCCGTGACGTTGTATCTCTGTCCCCGTGACGTTGTATCACTCTGTCCCTGTGACGTTGTATCACTCTGTCCCCGTGACGTTGTATCTCTCTGTCCCCGTGACGTTGTATCTCTGTCCCCGTGACGTTGTATCACTCTGTCCCCGTGACGTTGTATCTCTCTGTCCCCGTGACGTTGTATCACTCTGTCCCCGTGACGTTGTATCTCTGTCCCCGTGACGTTGTATCACTCTGTCCCCGTGACGTTGTATCTCTCTGTCCCCGTGACGTTGTATCACTCTGTCCCCGTGACGTTGTATCACTCTGTCCCCGTGACGTTGTATCTCTCTATCCCCGTGACGTTGTATCACTCTGTCCCCGTGACGTTGTATCTCTCTGTCCCCGTGACGTTGTATCACACTGTCCCCGTGACGTTGTATCTCTCTGTCCCCGTGACGTTGTATCACTCTGTCCCCGTGACGTTGTATCTCTCTATCCCCGTGACATTGTATCACTCTGTCCCCGTGACGTTGTATCTCTCTGTCCCCGTGACGTTGTATCTCTCTGTTCCGGTGACGTTGTATCACTCTGTCCCCGTGACGTTGTATCACTCTGTCCCCGTGACGTTGTATCTCTCTGTCCCCGTGACGTTGTATCTCTCTGTCCCCGTGACGTTGTATCTCTCTGTCCCCGTGACGTTGTATCACTCTGTCCCCGTGACGTTGTATCTCTCTGTCCCCGTGACATTGTATCACTCTGTCCCCATGACGTTGTATCTCTCTGTCCCCGTGACGTTGTATCTCTCTGTCCCCGTGACATTGTATCACTCTGTCCCCGTGACGTTGTATCTCTCTGTCCCCGTGACATTGTATCACTCTGTCCCCGTGACGTTGTATCACTCTGTCCCCGTGACGTTGTATCTCTGTCCCCGTGACGCTGTATCACTCTGTCCCCGTGACGTTGTATCTCTCTGTCCCCGTGACGTTGTATCTCTCTGTCCCCGTGACGTTCTATCACTCTGTCCCTGTGACGTTGTATCACTCTGTCCCCGTGACGTTGTATCACTCTGTCCCCGTGACGTTGTATCTCTCTGTCCCCGTGACGTTGTATCTCTCTGTCCCCGTGACGCTGTATCTCTCTGTCCCCGTGACGCTGTATCTCTCTGTCCCCGTGACGTTGTATCTCTCTGTCCCCGTGACGTTGTATCTCTCTGTCCCCGTGACGTTGTATCTCTCTGTCCCCGTGACGTTGTATCACTCTGTCCCTGTGATGTTGTATCACTCTGTCCCCGTGACGTTGTATCTCTCTGTCCCCGTGACGTTGTATCTCTGTCCCCGTGACGTTGTATCACTCTGTCCCCGTGACGTTGTATCACTCTGTCCCCGTGACGTTGTATCTCTCTGTCCCCGTGACGTTGTATCACTCTGTCCCCGTGACGTTGTATCTCTCTGTCCCCGTGACGTTGTATCTCTCTGTCCCCGTGACGTTGTATCTCTCTGTCCCCGTGACGTTGTATCTCTCTGTCCCCGTGACGTTGTATCTCTCTGTCCCCGTGACGTTGTATCTCTCTGTCCCCGTGACGTTGTATCACTCTGTCCCCATGACGTTGTATCTCTCTGTCCCCGTGACGTTGTATCACTCTGTCCCTGTGACGTTGTATCACTCTGTCCCTGTGACGTTGTATCACTCTGTCCCTGTGACGTTGTATCTCTCTGTCCCCGTGACGTTGTATCTCTCTGTCCCCGTGACGTTGTATCACTCTGTCCCCGTGACGTTGTATCTCTGTCCCCGTGACGTTGTATCTCTCTGTCCCCGTGACGTTGTATCACTCTGTCCCTGTGACGTTGTATCACTCTGTCCCTGTGACGTTGTATGACTCTGTCCCTGTGACGTTGTATCTCTCTGTCCCCGTGACGTTGTATCTCTCTGTCCCCGTGACGTTGTATCACTCTGTCCCCGTGACGTTGTATCTCTCTGTCCCCGTGACGTTGTATCTCTCTGTCCCCGTGACGTTGTATCACTCTGTCCCTGTGACGTTGTATCTCTCTGTCCCCGTGACGTTGTATCTCTCTGTCCCCGTGACGTTGTATCACTCTGTCCCCGTGACATTGTATCTCTCTGTCCCCGTGACGTTGTATCTCTCTGTCCCCGTGACGTTGTATCACTCTGTCCCCGTGACGTTGTATCACTCTGTCCCCGTGACGTTGTATCTCTCTGTCCCCGTGACGTTGTATCACTCTGTCCCCGTGACGTTGTATCTCTCTGTCCCCGTGACGTTGTATCACTCTGTCCCCGTGACGTTGTATCACTCTGTCCCCGTGACGTTGTATCTCTCTGTCCCCGTGACGTTGTATCTCTGTCCCCGTGACGTTGTATCTCTCTGTCCCCGTGACGTTGTATCACTCTGTCCCCGTGACGTTGTATCACTCTGTCCCCGTGACGTTGTATCTCTCTGTCCCCGTGACGTTGTATCTCTCTGTCCCCGTGACGTTGTATCTCTCTGTCCCCGTGACGTTGTATCACTCTGTCCCCGTGACGTTGTATCTCTCTGTCCCCGTGACGTTGTATCTCTCTGTCCCCGTGACGTTGTATCACTCTGTCCCCGTGACGTTGTATCACTCTGTCCCTGTGACGTTGTATCTCTCTATCCCCGTGACGTTGTATCACTCTGTCCCCGTGACGTTGTATCTCTCTGTCCCCGTGACGTTGTATCTCTCTGTCCCTGTGACGTTGTATCTCTGTCCCTGTGACGTTGTATCTCTGTCCCCGTGACGTTGTATCACTCTGTCCCCGTGACGTTGTATCTCTCTGTCCCCGTGACGTTGTATCTCTCTGTCCCCGTGACGTTGTATCTCTCTGTCCCTGTGACGTTGTATCTCTGTCCCTGTGACGTTGTATCTCTGTCCCCGTGACGTTGTATCTCTGTCCCCGTGACGTTGTATCTCTGTCCCCGTGACGTTGTATCTCTCTGTCCCTGTGACGTTGTATCTCTCTGTCCCCGTGACGTTGTATCTCTCTGTCCCCGTGACGTTGTATCTCTCTGTCCCCGTGACGTTGTATCTCTCTATCCCCGTGACGTTGTATCACTCTGTCCCCGTGACGTTGTATCTCTCTGTCCCCGTGACGTTGTATCTCTCTGTCCCCGTGACGTTGTATCTCTCTGTCCCCGTGACGTTGTATCACTCTGTCCCCGTGACGTTGTATCTCTGTCCCCGTGACGTTGTATCTCTCTGTCCCTGTGACGTTGTATCTCTGTCCCCGTGACGTTGTATCTCTGTCCCCGTGACGTTGTATCTCTCTGTCCCCGTGACGTTGTATCACTCTGTCCCCGTGACGTTGTATCACTCTGTCCCCGTGACGTTGTATCTCTCTGTCCCTGTGACGTTGTATCTCTGTCCCCGTGGCGTTGTATCTCTGTCCCCGTGACGTTGTATCACTCTGTCCCTGTGACGTTGTATCACTCTGTCCCCGTGACGTTGTATCACTCTGTCCCCGTGACGTTGTATCTCTCTGTCCCCGTGACGTTGTATCACTGTCCCCGTGACGTTGTATCACTCTGTCCCCGTGACGTTGTATCTCTGTCCCCGTGACGTTGTATCACTCTGTCCCCGTGACGTTGTATCACTCTGTCCCCGTGACGTTGTATCACTCTGTCGCTGTGACGTTGTATCACTCTGTCCCTGTGACGTTGTATCACTCTGTCGCTGTGACGTTGTATCACTCTGTCCCTGTGACGTTGTATCACTCTGTCGCTGTGGCGTTGTATCTCTCTGTCCCCGTGACGTTGTATCTCTCTGTCCCTGTGACGTTGTATCTCTGTCCCCGTGACGTTGTATCTCTGTCCCCGTGACGTTGTATCTCTCTGTCCCCGTGACGTTGTATCACTCTGTCCCCGTGACGTTGCATCACTCTGTCCCCGTGACGTTGTATCTCTGTCCCCGTGACGTTGTATCACTCTGTCCCCGTGACGTTGTATCACTCTGTCCCCGTGACGTTGTATCACTCTGTCCCCGTGACGTTGTATCACTCTGTCCCTGTGACGTTGTATCACTCTGTCCCCGTGACGTTGTATCTCTCTGTCCCCGTGACGTTGTATCACTCTGTCCCCGTGACGTTGTATCACTCTGTCCCCGTGACGTTGTATCTCTCTGTCCGCGTGACGTTGTATCTCTCTGTCCCCGTGACGTTGTCTCTCTGTCCCCGTGACGTTGTATCTCTCTGTCCCCGTGACGTTGTATCACTCTGTCCCCGTGACGTTGTATCACTCTGTCCCCGTGACGTTGTATCTCTCTGTCCCCGTGACGTTGTATCTCTCTGTCCCCGTGACGTTGTATCACTCTGTCCCTGTGACGTTGTATCTCTCTGTCCCCGTGACGTTGTATCACTCTGTCCCCGTGACGTTGTATCACTCTGTCCCCGTGACGTTGTATCACTCTGTCCCCGTGACGTTGTATCTCTCTGTCCCCGTGACGTTGTATCTCTCTGTCCCCGTGACGTTGTATCTCTGTCCCCGTGACGTTGTATCTCTCTGTCCCCGTGACGTTGTATCACTCTGTCCCCGTGACGTTGTATCACTCTGTCCCCGTGACGTTGTATCTCTCTGTCCCCGTGACGTTGTATCTGTCTGTCCCCGTGACGTTGTATCACTCTGTCCCCGTGACGTTGTATCACTCTGTCCCCGTGACGTTGTATCTCTCTGTCCCCGTGACGTTGTATCTCTCTGTCCCCGTGACGTTGTATCACTCTGTCCCCGTGACGTTGTATCACTCTGTCCCCGTGACGTTGTATCTCTCTGTCCCCGTGACGTTGTATCTCTCTGTCCCCGTGACGTTGTATCTCTCTGTCCCCGTGACGTTGTATCACTCTGTCCCTGTGACGTTGTATCACTCTGTCCCTGTGACGTTGTATCACTCTGTCCCCGTGACGTTGTATCACTCTGTCCCTGTGACGTTGTATCACTCTGTCCCTGTGACGTTGTATCACTCTGTCCCCGTGACGTTGTATCTCTCTGTCCCCGTGACGTTGTATCACTCTGTCCCCGTGACGTTGTATCTCTCTGTCCCCGTGACGTTGTATCACTCTGTCCCCGTGACGTTGTATCACTCTGTCCCTGTGACGTTGTATCACTCTGTCCCTGTGACGTTGTATCACTCTGTCCCCGTGACGTTGTATCTCTCTGTCCCCGTGACGTTGTATCACTCTGTCCCCGTGACGTTGTATCTCTCTGTCCCCGTGACGTTGTATCACTCTGTCCCTGTGACGTTGTATCTCTCTGTCCCCGTGACGTTGTATCTCTCTGTCCCCGTGACGTTGTATCTCTCTGTCCCCGTGACGTTGTATCACTCTGTCCCCGTGACGTTGTATCACTCTGTCCCCGTGACGTTGTATCTCTCTGTCCCCGTGACGTTGTATCACTCTGTCCCTGTGACGTTGTATCACTCTGTCCCCGTGACGTTGTATCTCTCTGTCCCCGTGACGTTTTGTCACTCTGTCCCTGTGACGTTGTATCTCTCTGTCCCCGTGACGTTGTATCACTCTGTCCCCGTGACGTTGTATCACTCTGTCCCCGTGACGTTGTATCTCTGTCCCCGTGACGTTGTATCTCTCTATCCCCGTGACGTTGTATCTCTCTATCCCCGTGACGTTGTATCACTCTGTCCCCGTGACGTTGTATCTCTCTGTCCCCGTGACGTTGTATCTCTCTGTCCCCGTGACGTTGTATCACTCTGTCCCCGTGACGTTGTATCTCTCTGTCCCCGTGACGTTGTATCTCTCTGTCCCCGTGACGTTGTATCTCTCTGTCCCCGTGACGTTGTATCACTCTGTCCCCGTGACGTTGTATCTCTCTGTCCCCGTGACGTTGTATCTCTCTGTCCCCGTGACGTTGTATCACTCTGTCCCCGTGACGTTGTATCTCTGTCCCCGTGACGTTGTATCTCTGTCCCCGTGACGTTGTATCTCTCTGTCCCTGTGACGTTGTATCACTCTGTCCCCGTGACGTTGTATCTCTGTCCCCGTGACGTTGTATCACTCTGTCCCTGTGACGTTGTATCACTCTGTCCCCGTGACGTTGTATCTCTCTGTCCCCGTGACGTTGTATCTCTGTCCCCGTGACGTTGTATCACTCTGTCCCCGTGACGTTGTATCTCTCTGTCCCCGTGACGTTGTATCACTCTGTCCCCGTGACGTTGTATCTCTGTCCCCGTGACGTTGTATCACTCTGTCCCCGTGACGTTGTATCTCTCTGTCCCCGTGACGTTGTATCACTCTGTCCCCGTGACGTTGTATCACTCTGTCCCCGTGACGTTGTATCTCTCTATCCCCGTGACGTTGTATCACTCTGTCCCCGTGACGTTGTATCTCTCTGTCCCCGTGACGTTGTATCACACTGTCCCCGTGACGTTGTATCTCTCTGTCCCCGTGACGTTGTATCACTCTGTCCCCGTGACGTTGTATCTCTCTATCCCCGTGACATTGTATCACTCTGTCCCCGTGACGTTGTATCTCTCTGTCCCCGTGACGTTGTATCTCTCTGTTCCGGTGACGTTGTATCACTCTGTCCCCGTGACGTTGTATCACTCTGTCCCCGTGACGTTGTATCTCTCTGTCCCCGTGACGTTGTATCTCTCTGTCCCCGTGACGTTGTATCTCTCTGTCCCCGTGACGTTGTATCACTCTGTCCCCGTGACGTTGTATCTCTCTGTCCCCGTGACATTGTATCACTCTGTCCCCATGACGTTGTATCTCTCTGTCCCCGTGACGTTGTATCTCTCTGTCCCCGTGACATTGTATCACTCTGTCCCCGTGACGTTGTATCTCTCTGTCCCCGTGACATTGTATCACTCTGTCCCCGTGACGTTGTATCACTCTGTCCCCGTGACGTTGTATCTCTGTCCCCGTGACGCTGTATCACTCTGTCCCCGTGACGTTGTATCTCTCTGTCCCCGTGACGTTGTATCTCTCTGTCCCCGTGACGTTGTATCACTCTGTCCCTGTGACGTTGTATCACTCTGTCCCCGTGACGTTGTATCACTCTGTCCCCGTGACGTTGTATCTCTCTGTCCCCGTGACGTTGTATCTCTCTGTCCCCGTGACGCTGTATCTCTCTGTCCCCGTGACGCTGTATCTCTCTGTCCCCGTGACGTTGTATCTCTCTGTCCCCGTGACGTTGTATCTCTCTGTCCCCGTGACGTTGTATCTCTCTGTCCCCGTGACGTTGTATCACTCTGTCCCTGTGATGTTGTATCACTCTGTCCCCGTGACGTTGTATCTCTCTGTCCCCGTGACGTTGTATCTCTGTCCCCGTGACGTTGTATCACTCTGTCCCCGTGACGTTGTATCACTCTGTCCCCGTGACGTTGTATCTCTCTGTCCCCGTGACGTTGTATCACTCTGTCCCCGTGACGTTGTATCTCTCTGTCCCCGTGACGTTGTATCTCTCTGTCCCCGTGACGTTGTATCTCTCTGTCCCCGTGACGTTGTATCTCTCTGTCCCCGTGACGTTGTATCTCTCTGTCCCCGTGACGTTGTATCTCTCTGTCCCCGTGACGTTGTATCACTCTGTCCCCATGACGTTGTATCTCTCTGTCCCCGTGACGTTGTATCACTCTGTCCCTGTGACGTTGTATCACTCTGTCCCTGTGACGTTGTATCACTCTGTCCCTGTGACGTTGTATCTCTCTGTCCCCGTGACGTTGTATCTCTCTGTCCCCGTGACGTTGTATCACTCTGTCCCCGTGACGTTGTATCTCTGTCCCCGTGACGTTGTATCTCTCTGTCCCCGTGACGTTGTATCACTCTGTCCCTGTGACGTTGTATCACTCTGTCCCTGTGACGTTGTATGACTCTGTCCCTGTGACGTTGTATCTCTCTGTCCCCGTGACGTTGTATCTCTCTGTCCCCGTGACGTTGTATCACTCTGTCCCCGTGACGTTGTATCTCTCTGTCCCCGTGACGTTGTATCTCTCTGTCCCCGTGACGTTGTATCACTCTGTCCCTGTGACGTTGTATCTCTCTGTCCCCGTGACGTTGTATCTCTCTGTCCCCGTGACGTTGTATCACTCTGTCCCCGTGACATTGTATCTCTCTGTCCCCGTGACGTTGTATCTCTCTGTCCCCGTGACGTTGTATCACTCTGTCCCCGTGACGTTGTATCACTCTGTCCCCGTGACGTTGTATCTCTCTGTCCCCGTGACGTTGTATCACTCTGTCCCCGTGACGTTGTATCTCTCTGTCCCCGTGACGTTGTATCACTCTGTCCCCGTGACGTTGTATCACTCTGTCCCCGTGACGTTGTATCTCTCTGTCCCCGTGACGTTGTATCTCTGTCCCCGTGACGTTGTATCTCTCTGTCCCCGTGACGTTGTATCACTCTGTCCCCGTGACGTTGTATCACTCTGTCCCCGTGACGTTGTATCTCTCTGTCCCCGTGACGTTGTATCTCTCTGTCCCCGTGACGTTGTATCTCTCTGT
This sequence comes from Raja brachyura, assembly GCA_963514005.1. The sequence continues at coordinate 88,137,096 of OY740788.1, forward strand.
CCCCGTGACGTTGTATCACTCTGTCCCCGTGACGTTGTATCTCTCTGTCCCCGTGACGTTGTATCTCTCTGTCCCCGTGACGTTGTATCACTCTGTCCCCGTGACGTTGTATCACTCTGTCCCTGTGACGTTGTATCTCTCTATCCCCGTGACGTTGTATCACTCTGTCCCCGTGACGTTGTATCTCTCTGTCCCCGTGACGTTGTATCTCTCTGTCCCTGTGACGTTGTATCTCTGTCCCTGTGACGTTGTATCTCTGTCCCCGTGACGTTGTATCACTCTGTCCCCGTGACGTTGTATCTCTCTGTCCCCGTGACGTTGTATCTCTCTGTCCCCGTGACGTTGTATCTCTCTGTCCCTGTGACGTTGTATCTCTGTCCCTGTGACGTTGTATCTCTGTCCCCGTGACGTTGTATCTCTGTCCCCGTGACGTTGTATCTCTGTCCCCGTGACGTTGTATCTCTCTGTCCCTGTGACGTTGTATCTCTCTGTCCCCGTGACGTTGTATCTCTCTGTCCCCGTGACGTTGTATCTCTCTGTCCCCGTGACGTTGTATCTCTCTATCCCCGTGACGTTGTATCACTCTGTCCCCGTGACGTTGTATCTCTCTGTCCCCGTGACGTTGTATCTCTCTGTCCCCGTGACGTTGTATCTCTCTGTCCCCGTGACGTTGTATCACTCTGTCCCCGTGACGTTGTATCTCTGTCCCCGTGACGTTGTATCTCTCTGTCCCTGTGACGTTGTATCTCTGTCCCCGTGACGTTGTATCTCTGTCCCCGTGACGTTGTATCTCTCTGTCCCCGTGACGTTGTATCACTCTGTCCCCGTGACGTTGTATCACTCTGTCCCCGTGACGTTGTATCTCTCTGTCCCTGTGACGTTGTATCTCTGTCCCCGTGGCGTTGTATCTCTGTCCCCGTGACGTTGTATCACTCTGTCCCTGTGACGTTGTATCACTCTGTCCCCGTGACGTTGTATCACTCTGTCCCCGTGACGTTGTATCTCTCTGTCCCCGTGACGTTGTATCACTGTCCCCGTGACGTTGTATCACTCTGTCCCCGTGACGTTGTATCTCTGTCCCCGTGACGTTGTATCACTCTGTCCCCGTGACGTTGTATCACTCTGTCCCCGTGACGTTGTATCACTCTGTCGCTGTGACGTTGTATCACTCTGTCCCTGTGACGTTGTATCACTCTGTCGCTGTGACGTTGTATCACTCTGTCCCTGTGACGTTGTATCACTCTGTCGCTGTGGCGTTGTATCTCTCTGTCCCCGTGACGTTGTATCTCTCTGTCCCTGTGACGTTGTATCTCTGTCCCCGTGACGTTGTATCTCTGTCCCCGTGACGTTGTATCTCTCTGTCCCCGTGACGTTGTATCACTCTGTCCCCGTGACGTTGCATCACTCTGTCCCCGTGACGTTGTATCTCTCTGTCCCCGTGACGTTGTATCACTCTGTCCCCGTGACGTTGTATCTCTCTGTCCCTGTGACGTTGTATCTCTGTCCCCGTGACGTTGTATCTCTCTGTCCCCGTGACGTTGTATCACTCTGTCCCCGTGACGTTGTATCTCTCTGTCCCCGTGACGTTGTATCTCTCTGTCCCCGTGACGTTGTATCACTCTGTCCCCGTGACGTTGTATCTCTGTCCCCGTGACGTTGTATCTCTCTGTCCCCGTGACGTTGCATCACTCTGTCCCCGTGACGTTGTATCTCTCTGTCCCCGTGACGTTGTATCACTCTGTCCCCGTGACGTTGTATCTCTCTGTCCCTGTGACGTTGTATCACTCTGTCCCCGTGACGTTGTATCTCTGTCCCCGTGACGTTGTATCTCTCTGTCCCCGTGACGTTGTATCACTCTGTCCCCATGACGTTGTATCTCTGTCCCCGTGACGTTGTATCTCTCTGTCCCTGTGACGTTGTATCACTCTGTCCCCGTGACGTTGTATCTCTCTGTCCCCGTGACGTTGTATCACTCTGTCCCCGTGACGTTGTATCACTCTGTCCCCGTGACGTTGTATCTCTGTCCCCGTGACGTTGTATCTCTCTGTCCCTGTGACGTTGTATCTCTCTGTCCCCGTGACGTTGTATCACTCTGTCCCCGTGACGTTGTATCACTCTGTCCCCGTGACGTTGTATCTCTCTGTCCCCGTGACGTTGTATCACTCTGTCCCCGTGACGTTGTATCTCTCTGTCCCCGTGACGTTGTATCACTCTGTCCCCGTGACGTTGTATCACTCTGTCCCCGTGACGTTGTATCTCTCTGTCCCCGTGACGTTGTATCTCTCTGTCCCCGTGACGTTGTATCTCTCTGTCCCCGTGACGTTGTATCACTCTGTCCCCGTGACGTTGTATCACTCTGTCCCTGTGACGTTGTATCACTCTGTCCCCGTGACGTTGTATCACTCTGTCCCCGTGACGTTGTATCTCTCTGTCCCCGTGACGTTGTATCACTCTGTCCCCGTGACGTTGTATCTCTCTGTCCCCGTGACGTTGTATGACTCTGTCCCCGTGACGTTGTATCTCTCTGTCCCCGTGACGTTGTATCTCTCTGTCCCCGTGACGTTGTATCTCTCTGTCCCCGTGACGTTGTATCTCTCTATCCCCGTGACGTTGTATCTCTGTCCCCGTGACGTTGTATCACTCTGTCCCCGTGACGTTGTATCACTCTGTCCCCGTGACGTTGTATCTCTCTGTCCCCGTGACGTTGTATCACTCTGTCCCCGTGACGTTGTATCTCTCTGTCCCCGTGACGTTGTATCTCTGTCCCCGTGACGTTGTATCACTCTGTCCCCGTGACGTTGTATCTCTCTGTCCCCGTGACGTTGTATCTCTCTGTCCCCGTGACGTTGTATCTCTCTGTCCCCGTGACGTTGTATCACTCTGTCCCCGTGACGTTGTATCTCTGTCCCCGTGACGTTGTATCACTCTGTCCCCGTGACGTTGTATCTCTGTCCCCGTGACGTTGTATCACTCTGTCCCCGTGACGTTGTATCACTCTGTCCCCGTGACGTTGTATCTCTCTGTCCCCGTGACGTTGTATCTCTCTGTCCCCGTGACGTTGTATCACTCTGTCCCCGTGACGTTGTATCTCTGTCCCCGTGACGTTGTATCTCTCTGTCCCTGTGACGTTGTATCTCTCTGTCCCCGTGACGTTGTATCTCTGTCCCCGTGACGTTGTATCTCTCTGTCCCCGTGACGTTGTATCTCTCTGTCCCCGTGACGTTGTATCTCTCTGTCCCCGTGACGTTGTATCACTCTGTCCCCGTGACGTTGTATCTCTCTGTCCCCGTGACGTTGTATCTCTGTCCCCGTGACGTTGTATCACTCTGTCCCCGTGACGTTGTATCTCTCTGTCCCCGTGACGTTGTATCTCTGTCCCCGTGACGTTGTATCACTCTGTCCCCGTGACGTTGTATCTCTCTGTCCCCGTGACGTTGTATCTCTCTGTCCCCGTGACGTTGTATCTCTCTGTCCCCGTGACGTTGTATCTCTCTGTCCCCGTGACGTTGTATCTCTCTGTCCCCGTGACGTTGTATCACTCTGTCCCCGTGACGTTGTATCTCTCTGTCCCTGTGACGTTGTATCACTCTGTCCCCGTGACGTTGTATCACTCTGTCCCCGTGACGTTGTATCACTCTGTCCCCGTGACGTTGTATCTCTGTCCCCGTGACGTTGTATCTCTGTCCCCGTGACGTTGTATCACTCTGTCCCCGTGACGTTGTATCACTGTCCCCGTGACGTTGTATCTCTCTGTCCCTGTGACGTTGTATCTCTCTGTCCCCGTGACGTTGTATCTCTCTGTCCCTGTGACGTTGTATCACTCTGTCCCCGTGACGTTGTATCACTGTCCCCGTGACGTTGTATCTCTCTGTCCCTGTGACGTTGTATCTCTCTGTCCCCGTGACGTTGTATCTCTCTGTCCCCGTGACGTTGTATCACTCTGTCCCCGTGACGTTGTATCACTCTGTCCCCGTGACGTTGTATCTCTGTCCCCGTGACGTTGTATCTCTCTGTCCCCGTGACGTTGTATCTCTCTGTCCCTGTGACGTTGTATCACTCTGTCCCCGTGACGTTGTATCTCTCTGTCCCCGTGACGTTGTATCTCTCTGTCCCTGTGACGTTGTATCTCTCTGTCCCCGTGACGTTGTATCTCTCTGTCCCCGTGACGTTGTATCACTCTGTCCCCGTGACGTTGTATCACTCTGTCCCCGTGACGTTGTATCTCTCTGTCCCCGTGACGTTGTATCTCTCTGTCCCCGTGACGTTGTATCACTCTGTCCCCGTGACGTTGTATCTCTGTCCCCGTGACGTTGTATCTCTCTGTCCCCGTGACGTTGTATCTCTCTGTCCCCGTGACGTTGTATCTCTGTCCCCGTGACGTTGTATCTCTCTGTCCCCGTGACGTTGTATCTCTCTGTCCCCGTGACGTTGTATCTCTCTGTCCCCGTGACGTTGTATCACTCTGTCCCCGTGACGTTGTATCTCTGTCCCCGTGACGTTGTATCTCTGTCCCCGTGACGTTGTATCTCTGTCCCCGTGACGTTGTATCTCTGTCCCCGTGACGTTGTATCACTCTGTCCCCGTGACGTTGTATCTCTCTGTCCCCGTGACGTTGTATCTCTCTGTCCCCGTGACGTTGTATCACTCTGTCCCCGTGACGTTGTATCTCTCTGTCCCCGTGACGTTGTATCTCTCTGTCCCCGTGACGTTGTATCTCTCTGTCCCTGTGACGTTGTATCTCTCTGTCCCCGTGACGTTGTATCTCTCTGTCCCCGTGACGTTGTATCACTCTGTCCCCGTGACGTTGTATCACTCTGTCCCCGTGACGTTGTATCTCTCTGTCCCCGTGACGTTGTATCTCTCTGTCCCCGTGACGTTGTATCACTCTGTCCCCGTGACGTTGTATCTCTGTCCCCGTGACGTTGTATCTCTCTGTCCCCGTGACGTTGTATCTCTGTCCCCGTGACGTTGTATCACTCTGTCCCCGTGACGTTGTATCTCTGTCCCCGTGACGTTGTATCTCTCTGTCCCCGTGACGTTGTATCTCTCTGTCCCTGTGACGTTGTATCACTCTGTCCCCGTGACGTTGTATCTCTCTGTCCCTGCGACGTTGTATCACTCTGTCCCCGTGACGTTGTATCACTCTATCCCCGTGACGTTGTATCACTCTGTCCCTGTGACGTTGTATCAATCTATCCCCGTGACGTTGTATCACTCTGTCCCTGTGACGTTGTATCTCTCTGTCCCCGTGACGTTGTATCACTCTGTCCCCGTGACGTTGTATCACTCTGTCCCCGTGACGTTGTATCACTCTGTCCCCGTGACGTTGTATCACTCTGTCGCTGTGACGTTGTATCACTCTGTCCCTGTGACGTTGTATCACTCTGTCGCTGTGACGTTGTATCACTCTGTCCCCGTGACGTTGTATCACTCTGTCCCCGTGACGTTGTATCACTCTGTCCCCGTGACGTTGTATCACTCTGTCCCCGTGACGTTGTATCACTCTGTCCCCGTGACGTTGTATCTCTCTGTCCCCGTGACGTTGTATCACTCTGTCCCCGTGACGTTGTATCTCTGTCCCCGTGACGTTGTATCACTCTGTCCCCGTGACATTGTATCACTCTGTCGCTGTGACGTTGTATCTCTCTGTCCCCGTGACGTTGTATCACTCTGTCCCCGTGACGTTGTATCACTCTGTCCCCGTGACGTTGTATCACTCTGTCCCCGTGACGTTGTATCTCTCTGTCCCCGTGACGTTGTATCACTCTGTCCCCGTGACGTTGTATCACTCTGTCCCCGTGACGTTGTATCACTCTGTCCCCGTGACGTTGTATCACTCTGTCCCCGTGACGTTGTATCTCTCTGTCCCCGTGACGTTGTATCTCTCTGTCCCCGTGACGTTGTATCTCTCTGTCCCCGTGACGTTGTATCTCTCTGTCCCTGTGACGTTGTATCTCTCTGTCCCCGTGACGTTGTATCTCTGTCCCCGTGACGTTGTATCACTCTGTCCCCGTGACGTTGTATCTCTCTGTCCCTGTGACGTTGTATCTCTCTGTCCCCGTGACGTTGTATCACTCTGTCCCCGTGACGTTGTATCTCTCTGTCCCCGTGACGTTGTATCACTGTCCCCGTGACGTTGTATCTCTCTGTCCCCGTGACGTTGTATCACTCTGTCCCTGTGACGTTGTATCTCTCTGTCCCCGTGACGTTGTATCTCTCTGTCCCCGTGACGTTGTATCTCTCTGTCCCAGTGACGTTGTATCTCTCTGTCCCCGTGACGTTGTATCTCTCTGTCCCTGTGACGTTGTATCACTCTGTCCCCGTGACGTTGTATCACTCTGTCCCTGTGACGTTGTATCTCTCTGTCCCCGTGACGTTGTATCTCTCTGTCCCCGTGACATTGTATCTCTCTGTCCCTGTGACGTTGTATCTCTGTCCCCGTGACGTTGTATCTCTGTCCCCGTGACGTTGTATCACTCTGTCCCTGTGACGTTGTATCTCTCTGTCCCTGTGACGTTGTATCTCTGTCCCCGTGACGTTGTATCACTCTGTCCCTGTGACGTTGTATCTCTGTCCCCGTGACGTTGTATCACTCTGTCCCCGTGACGTTGTATCACTCTGTCGCTGTGACGTTGTATCACTCTGTCCCTGTGACGTTGTATCTCTCTGTCCCCGTGACATTGTATCTCTCTGTCCCTGTGACGTTGTATCTCTGTCCCCGTGACGTTGTATCTCTGTCCCCGTGACGTTGTATCACTCTGTCCCTGTGACGTTGTATCACTCTGTCGCTGTGACGTTGTATCACTCTGTCGCTGTGACGTTGTATCACTCTGTCCCTGTGACGTTGTATCACTCTGTCCCCGTGACGTTGTATCTCTCTATCCCCGTGACGTTGTATCACTCTGTCCCCGTGACGTTGTATCTCTCTGTCCCCGTGACGTTGTATCACTCTGTCCCCGTGACGTTGTATCACTCTGTCCCCGTGACGTTGTATCACTCTGTCCCTGTGACGTTGTATCACTCTGTCGCTGTGACGTTGTATCACTCTGTCCCCGTGACGTTGTATCACTCTGTCCCTGTGACGTTGTATCTCTGTCCCCGTGACGTTGTATCTCTGTCCCCGTGACGTTGTATCACTCTGTCCCTGTGACGTTGTATCACTCTGTCGCTGTGACGTTGTATCACTCTGTCCCTGTGACGTTGTATCACTCTGTCCCCGTGACGTTGTATCACTCTGTCCCCGTGACGTTGTATCACTCTGTCCCCGTGACGTTGTATCACTCTGTCCCCGTGACGTTGTATCTCTCTGTCCCTGTGACGTTGTATCACTCTGTCCCCGTGACGTTGTATCACTCTGTCCCCGTGACGTTGTATCACTCTGTCGCTGTGACGTTGTATCACTCTGTCCCTGTGACGTTGTATCACTGTCGCTGTGACCTGTCCCCGTGACGTTGTGCAGATCAGTGACTGCTCACATGTCGTGTCTATGTGGTTGTTGTTGCATCATTGGTGTATCAGTGTCAGTCCCTGTTGTATCAGTCTATGTCCTTGTCACTGTATCGGTTTGCTCCCTGTGTTGTTGCTGTATCAGTGCCAGTCCCTGTGTTGCGTGTATCAGTGTATGTCTCTATGTTGTCGCATCAGTTGCAGTCGCTGTAGTTATTGTGTGTATCAGTGTATGTCCCTGTGTTGTTGTGTGGGATTGGCTGCCCCTGTGTTGTGTGTATCATTGTCAGTACTGGTAGCATTGGAAGGAACAGATGGGTTGGATTGGCTGATGCTTGCAGAGGATGGAAGAGAGGGACCTGCGAATGAAGAACACAAAAGTGAAACCAGAGTCTGGAAATCCAAACTCAAATCTGCACATTCTAGAAACACTCAGCAGGTTAGGCCCTGGAGAAGGAAATGGATTTCTGTTTAATGCTGGTGCTGGAAGGCCATCACTGACCTGAATGAGAGTCCATTCGATGAATAAAGTATGGAGGTAGCAAAGGGGTACATCGAATTTCAGGGATAATATCAGGAAAATTCTCCATCTCCTCTGCAGCTCATCATGAGACTCCTGTGGACCACCCGGTGGATTCTGGTAACCTTCCTTCTCCCTGGCAGTGGTGGACAAAGTGGAGATCATGATGGATTCCAGCACGATCCTGGGGATTTGCTCTTCACCCTTTCATTGAATGACTCTGCTGTGGCTGACGGTGCAGCAAAAGTCATCTTGCAGGACCAGGAGGAAGTCTCCGACACCTGTTCCATCACCCTGCTGGCCAGCTCGGTGACCAGGGGGCATGAGGCAACCTATCCGGCTACTCAAGAGGACCTCGGCCCGGTAAAGGGGCTGATAGACGGCACAAGCTCCAGCTTGGAAAGCCTGGTGGTGGCGATGAAGGAGGAGATTGGGAAAGGGAGCTACCAGTCGCTGATCTCGAAGACCCTGCTAGACATCAAGCTACAGAATGAGGAGTCCAACAATATCATGGCGGACATTGGGGCGAGCCTTGAGGCACAACCCTCAGCAGACAGCCACCTCACAAAGTAAGTACCTACCCCTACTGTTGCCTCATAAATCAATCTTGTGGGTGGAAGGATTTGCAAGGCAGAGAGAGTACAGGTTAGATGTACCGAACCTCCCTCTACGCCGTCTCCTCACATACTCCCAGCGTTAGACACTGAGTGAAGCTCCCTACACCATCGCATCGCACATTCCCAGGGTTAGATAAGAAGCAGAGCTCCCTTTAAACTGTACTGTTGCAATCCGCCAGGGTTGGAGTAAAGTTCTCTCTATATCAGCCCAACAGACTCCCAAGGTCAGATAGAGTGAAGCTCGCTCTACACCCATGCCATCACTCACTCCCAGGGCACATGTCAGATACAGAGGGAAGCTCCCTCTATACTATCCCATCACACATGCTTAGGGTTAGACACAGAGTGTAGCACCACCTACACAGTCGCATTACACCCTCGCAGAGCACAGGTCAGACACAGTGAAGCTCGCTCTGCACCATGCCATCACACACTCCCAGGGCACATGTTAGACACAGAGTGAAATTCCTTCTACACCATTGCTTCACACAGTCTCAGGGTCAGACACACAGTGATGCTACCTCTATACAGTCACACCAGACACTCTCAGGAAAGGGAACAGCATTGGTTAAACATTATTTCAACCCCCCTCTCCACCGTCCCATTGCCAAATCATGTTATCTACAAAGTTTCATTAAAAATGCTTTAAACGTGGGCCAGATACTAAATGACATTCCCTGTATGAGAATGTCATTTAGGAGGGACTTGATTGAGGTCTTTAAAATGATGAAAGGGATAGACAGAGTTGACGTGGATAAGCTTTTCCCATTGAGGGTAGGGAAGATTCAAACAAGAGGGCATGACATGAGAATTAAGGGACAGAAGTTTAGGGGTAACATGAGGGGGAACTTCTTTACTCAGAGAGTGGTGGCTGTGTGGAATGAGCTTCCAGCAGAAGTGGTGGAGGCAGGATCGATTTTAACATTTAAAAGTAAAGTGGATAGGTATATGGACGGGAAGGGAATGGAGGGGTATGGTCTGAGTGCAGGTAGATGGGACTAGGGGAAAATAAATGGTCGGCATGGACTGGAAGGGCCGAGAAGGCCTGTTTCCGTGCTGTAATTGTTATATTGTATGACATGCGGGTTTTAGATTGTTGTTGGGTTAACGTTGTGCCTAGTGCTTGAGGATCCAGGCATGGAGTGGAGCTGCTGATGGGATGTCTACTGATGGCCCCTTCTTCCTAGGTTCAAGGAGAAGGTTGGGAAGATGGAAGCAATGCTTCAGGCCATCCACTGCCTTGCGAGCCAAGTAGAGCAGACGTCAGAGGTTCTGGCCATGGAACTGAGCCAAGACCTGGGAAAGTCACGCCAGCTGGAGTCTGGTCTTGGCCAGAAGATGTACTGAGAGGAACCCTGCTCCCTGTCGCTGGTCTCCCACACTCGCTCTACTCCAGGCAGGGACTGGCACTTCAGAAGCGAGTGCTTTCTGCTTTCAAACAGACAAAATAGATGTCAACACCAGCCGGAAATATTTAGAAGCCAATTTATCGGGTTTGCAATGATGAAAACGTCAAGTGATGAACTCTGTAATGAAACCCCACTTGGAAGCTATTTTTCTGGCACCCACCTCATTATACTGGATTTGCTCAAATCCTACACGGTGATTGGAAGACTTTATTGTAATTCCAGCGTTCACCCTCCACACCTTTTATACTGCTCAGCGTTCACCTCTAGGACCCACTTCCATATGTATAGCCAGACCCCCGGATCTGTCCAAGATTAGACACAAAATGCTGGAATAAGTCAACGGGCCAGGCACATTTCTGGAGAAAATGGATAGGTGACGTTTCTGGTCAGGACCCTTCTTCAGGCTGAATCTGAAGAAGGATCCCAAACTGAAACATCACCTATACGTTTTCTCCAGAGATGTCCCTGTGGTTGTTACTCCAGCATTTTGTGTCTTTCTCTGGTACAAATATGCATCTGCCGATTCACCTGACCCTGTCTCATGCTGTGTAAAGAACTGAGGCGAGGGTTCCCACATCCACTCTCACTCCACTCTCACTCCCAATCCCACTCTCCACCCCCACTCCCAATCCCACTCCCACTCCCAATCCCACTCTTACTCCCATTCCCACTCCTACTCCCATTCCCACTGCCGCTCCCATTCCCGCTCCAACCTACTCAAATTTCCACTCCCGCTCCCGCTCCACTCCAACCTACTCTAATTTCCACTCCCATTCCCACTGCACTCCCATTCCCATTCCCATTCCCATTCCCTTCCCACTCCACTCTCACTCCACCTGGCCCCACCTCACTGGCAATTCCCAGGGATCACTGTTGTTCCACATGGTGCTATTAAATAAAGGTCAAGTAGAGATCAGAGGCCTGATATTCAAGGAGGAGTAATCCCGAATTCTCCACAATCCGATTCTCTACAATCAAACGGACACCATCACACCCATTCATTATGGGGACTAACCCACTAACTGAGTGAAATGGCAAGATTTCCCACACATATGACTAACCCAATGGGCTGAATTAGTCAGTCCATCAAAGGTCCATGAATGCAGAGCAGTTTCCCATTATTCGAGCCAAATCCCTGGGCAGAAATGTATACAATAACAGCATTTAAGAGGTATCCAGATGAACACTTGAATGTCTCGGGCAGGCAGGGACATGGACTAAATGTTGGGGGGTTGAGTTAGTATGGAAGGGTGTGCACTGACCAGCATGGATGAGTGGGGCCGAATGGACTGTTTCCATGTGTAGGAAGGAAGTGCAGCTTATGGCTTATACCGAAGATAGACACAATGTGCCGGAGTAACTCTCTGGAGGAGACGTATGGGTGGCGTTTCCAGTCAGAAGCTTAAATTTGCAATAAGCAATGATTCTTCCAGAATTATGTGTAAGAAGTGTTTCTAAATCGGATGTCCAGGGTAACTTGGGTTAAGAGGTCGGGCTTCCCACTCTAGTCCTGTGGTGAATCTGAGTCTGTGTGGAGATGGGACCCTCTCCCGCAGTTCATTCTCAACAGACTGCAGATATCCCAGATAGACACAAAATGCTGGAAACATAGAAACATAGACAATAGGTGCAGGAGTAGGCCATTCGGCCCTTCGAGCCAGTACCGCCATTCAATATGATCATGGATGATCATCCAGAATCAGTACCCTGTTCCTGCTTTCTCCCCATATCCCTTGATTCCTAGGAGCCCGAGGATAACTTTGTCTTGAATACATCCAAAATACATGAAGTAACTCAGTGGGTCAGGCAGCATCCCTGGTGAAAAGCAATAGATCGAGACCTTTCTTCAGACCCATATGCCGGTCTTTGCAACACTGTTCCAGTGGAGTTTGGAAGTTAGCCAATGGTTTTATTTTCTAAAAGTGATTTCAGCAAAGTTATTTAGGAGACGTCACATGTCCGACACTTGAAGGAAGAAATCTGTCTGGTGGAATAACATAGTGTGCAAGTTCCACTCTTGGGCAGCAGCTGACTGCAACGTTGGCTTGTTCACAAACTGGAACCAAACGCTGACCCACCTTCAAACTTGTTTACGTTGAAGAAATGCACTGAAGAAATGGGCTTTTGCAGGATAATGAAATTGCTACCTTCTATTATGTAATCTGAATGTTAATATTAATCACCTAATGTAATCCTTAGAGTTATTGATTGCCGTTGATTTCAATCCAGTTAAAATGGTACAATTAATTTGTGTATTGACCTGCGCTATATGACAGGTGAGAGGGCTCAAAGTCCAAGTAATTGTTTTATTTCTGATTAATATTATCTTGTGTACTACAGATGTTGAATAACATCCAGTCCTACTAATCAACTAATATTAAAAGTGTTACCAACGTGCATTAAACTGGGCCCCGTCCTGTCCTGTCCAGTGCCTGATTTCAAGGTTGGAATACTGTGTGGTAAATTTGCAGAATATCCAGGGGGTTTTCATCCCATCTCTTATGGCTGTTATGCTAGTTCTCCGAATGAACTTCATACTAACTCCAAATCCAAACATTTGCTGCCTATTTATTTTCACAAAGTGAAATGTAAAAGTGTGTGCAGAGAGTGAGGTGGTAGTGGTGCCTTGCAGAATGGGCATGTGGAGAGGGTCATGGAACCAGACGTGTGAATGGGAGACATCGCTCCAATTGGCGGCACAGTGGGACAGTGGTCGAGTGGCTGCCTTACCGAGCCAGAGACCCGGGTTCCATCCTGACCTCGGGTGCTGTCTGTGCAGAGTTTGTACGTTCTCCCTGTGACCGCATGGGCTTTCTCTGGGCGCTCCAGTTTCCTCCCACACTCCAAAGATGTACAGATTTGTAGGTAATTTGGCTTGTGCCAAAATTAATAAATTGCCCCTAGTGTGTACGATAGTGCTAGTGTGCGAGGTGATCACTGGACGGTGCAGACTCGGTGGGCTGAAGGGCCTATTTCCGCACTGTACCTCTACACTAAACTAATAGACTAGCTCTGATGAACATTTCTCAGCAATGTTCCAATATTCTGCAACATCGTGTCTCTGGCCATGGTGACTAACGGCCTCCTGCATTTTAATATCTGCTCTGCATGATATGACTCCGTTCCCTTATCCACAAGCACGCGTTGCTCACACTGGGACTTGCCATTGCTCTCTGTGGAGTATTCAGTGTAGCTCCCTGCAGTAAACTACTCACGACATCATGTGGAACACACATTATTGGTAGGAAGAGTTAAAGAGAAGGCGTGGGCTCAGAACAGCCAAGTGACAGGTGGATCTAGGTGAGGAGGGGTTAATTGGAAGATGAGTCAGCTGGGGGAGAGAAGGGTGGAGATAGTTACTAATGCTGGAGGTGGAAAGGCAAAAGAGTGCTAACCCCTGACAAGAAAGGGTGTGGGATGTGGAACAAGAGGGAGTGATCGTGGACAGATGGGAACTGGGGATGGGCGGGGGTGGAAGGACAAAAGGGCACCAGGAATAGGGAATGGTGTGAAGAGTGGGTTGAATTAAATACTTTTAATTTCATAGAGAGAAAGGAAAAATAACTGGGCAGGCAGACAGACAGGCAGGCAGGCAGGCAGGCAGGCAGGCAGGCAGGCAGGCAGGCAGGCAGGCAGACAGGCAGGCAGGCAGGCAGGCAGGCAGGGGGTGGAAAGAAAGGGTTGTGGAAGGGGAGTGACCGTGGTAGACATTGGAAAATGCAATGTTCCATGGATGCTCCAGAAGCAGATTATGAGGTACGCTGCTTCCTGTTTGTGTGTGTCGTCTCTGTCAGTGGAGGAGGTAGAAGGCAGTAAGGTTGGTGTGGGAATGGGGAGGGGAGTTACAAGGGGAAGCAATAGGGGCTCCAGAAAGCCTTGGGGTCCGAGCACAAGTGATCGGTGAAACAGTCGCCTGGTCAATGTTCGGTCTCGCAGATGCAGAAGAGGCCACATTGGGAGCAATACATGCAATAGCCAAGGCTGGAGATTGCACGTACACCCCTGTCTAACCTGGAGTGAGTTGTTGGAGTTCTCGAATGGAGTTGACCGAGATGTGAAGGATGGGTAGGCATTACATCCCCTATGTAGCAATGTTACAACATTTTGAGATTTTTAAAATCAAGTCTGCAATTTATCCCATCAGATAAAGCATAAAAAGAAGTTTAATTTGACACCTAATTCACTTTCATATCTTCAGTATTAAACAAGTTATGGCCATTTTCATACTCGGAAATTAGCATCTTGTTCCCTATTGCTTTTCCATTGACTTCACACAAAAGTTGTGATCGAGGACAGTCAAAAGCCCATAACTTTCTTAACAATTAAGAGAACTGAATGAAATTTTCAGTTATTATAGATTGAAGCATTCTGAAACAAATATGAAACAATCTTACTTGGATGACCTGAAATTAAAGCATATAATTAGTTAGTTACCTAATTGTAACTAATTACAAAATTCAATTACTAGATCTAAACATCTATCCATTTATTAAGAAAAGGTTAACATTTTTAAAAACCCTAAGTGTCCAAATAACATTCACACAAGAATTTACAATATAACATGATTTTTAAATCAAATTGTCATGAATTTATAGGCCAAATTGAAGGAATTTAGTGTTTAATTCCCGTAAATTAGTGGCCATTTTAATCATCTTGCGAGTTGGATTTTGTGGAACGCGATCGATTGGAACATTGCGATTGCGGTGAATTTAAACCCCATATCAGCAGGAAAAATACTGCTGGTTCGTATGGGGCCTAAATCACCTTTTCGCAACGTGAAATTTTGATTAAAGGCATCCTAAGAAGAAAGGTTATATGAAAAAATAAACGGTGTACCTTGCCTTGTCCCCTACGTGAGATCTGTCCCGTTGTCGGTGTTGAAGATGATTATTATTAGATCATTAGAAGATGATTTTAATTTTACTACTGCTATTATATTATCCCACGCTAATTTTAATAAACTTAATAAAACGGCAGTCAAAGTGATTTTTCTTCAACAACTAAACAGTCTGTTCAAAATTGATTTGAATAGTCTGGAGAAAAAACGCGTTTTAAACCCGCCCCCCTCTCAAAGGCGCCAAAGTTGCACACACGGCCAGTGACAGAACTGCAGCATCGCTGAAGGTAAGCTTTGTAACATACCTACCCTCTGGTAGCGGGGTTTGTTCATGGAGAGGGATAGAGGTGGATGGGGAGAGATGAACGAATGATAGTCATGCAGAGAGTGGTCTCTGCGATAAGCAGAGAGGGGTGAGAATGGGAAGATGTGGCTGGTGGAATGATCGCTTGGAAGCTGGCAACAATGTCAGGGAATGATGTGTTGGATGTGGAAGCTAAAGGGGTAAAAGATGAGGACCAGCGCAGCTCTATCCCTGTTCTATATGCTAAAGGGAGGGCTGATGTTGAACTGCTAAAATGTGTCAGCCTTTATAACCTTGAGGTCACCATCATGGGGAATAATGTTCCCAATTCACAGAATTCACAGTTTCTTCTGCCATGGTTAAAAAAAAACAAAACTGGATGATTGCTAATTGGAAGCATCTGTGTGCAATTAGTGCACTGGCAGTAGTAATGCCTTTGGGGGTCCGTGTCGGAGAGTGAGGACAATGTAATCCAACAAAGTTGGCCGGCGAGATGGCAAAGGGGAGGTGCACTTACTGGCTGGGTTTCTTTATAACTGGAAGGATGGTGACATTATGGAGGAAATCTTCCGGGGGATGATAAACACAGCGAGGCTGCAGAGTTGCACATCAAGTATGGGTCTGTAAGTATATTTGTGGTATGGGGATGAGGAAAAATAGCAGCTCCGAGAAAACTCACGCAAAATTTTAGTGTGAAAACTCAGATTTGGTTTTGAAAGACAGCAGAAGGGACAGTTTTGTGGATCAAGTCAAGTTGGGTTTATTTTTGTATGTTCTGTGTGATTCGGGCACAGTGTAGATACAAAGAACAGCAGATACTGGTTCATACCAAAGATGCCATTAAACTTAGTGAAATGCCAGGGTTTCCCACACTGAAGACTCTAACCCAATCGGTAGTAAAGAGACCAAATGCAATGCTGGAATTTATTTCAAGAGGACTGGTATACCAAACAGGGATGTGATGTTGAGCCTCCATAAGGCGCTGGTAAGGTCGCATTTGGAATATTGTGAGCAATTTTGGACACCATATCTAAGGAAGGATGTGCTGGGAGGGTCCAGAAGAGGTTTACAAGAATGATCCCAGGAATGAGTAGGTTAACATACGATGAGCGTTTGTTGGCACTGGGCCTGTACTCGCTGGAGTTTAGAAGAATGAGAGGGGACCACATTAAAACTTACAGAATAGTGAAAGGCTTGGATAGAGTGGGTGTGGAGAGGATGTTTATACTAGTGGGGAGTTTGGGAGAAGGCAGGAGAATGGAGTTTGGAGGGAGAGATAGATCAGCCATGTTTGAATGGTGGAGTAGACTGGATGGGCCGAATAGCCTAATTCTACTCCTATTACTGATGACCTAATGACCTCAAGATTTTAGTGTGAAAATTCAGATTTGATTTCATTAGACAGCAGAAGGAACAATTTCAGGGATCAAATCAAGTTGTGTTTATTGTCATATGTAGAGTGGGATACAGGCACAGTGTACAAACCTTAGAATGCAGCAACAAAGAACTGCAGTGATACTGGTTCATACCAAAGATGCTATTAAATGAAGTGAAGTGCCAGAGTTTCCAACACTGATCACTCTAATCAAATAGACTCAATTAGTCAGTCCAGCAAATGTTCATGAACGCTGAGCAGGTTCCCATTAGCAGAGCTGAGTCCCTTGGCAATAATGTACAAAATTACAGCATTTAAGAAGTATCCAAAAGATCACTTGAATATCTCTGGCAAACAGGGATATGGACCAAATGTTGGGTGGTGGGGTTAGCATGGAAGGTTCTCCACTGATCAGCATGGATGAGTGGGGCCAAATGGCCCGTGTGTTCTTGCTCCCTACTCCCTTTCATTCTCTCATTCTCTCTCTCTCTCTTTCTCCTCCCCCTGCCTCTCTCTCTTCCTCTCTCACTCCTTATTCTCCTATAGATCCCTCCAGTACAGAAATGAAGCTGTGCCCTTTTCTCTAGTTTGATTTGATTTGATTTTATTGCTTGTCATTCGAACCTCAGTGAGGCTCGAACGAGTCTGTACTGGGACAACGATTCTGACTATTTGCCTGAACTATGCACTCTAAGATCTCTATGTATATCCAAGTTCCTTGTCCTTTCTATGACCTACTAGAATCTGACTTCCTAATATGCATTACCTCACACTTGTCTGGATTAAATTCCATCTGCCACTGCTCTGTGCTACTCTACAGCTGTTCTATGTTCCACAACCTCCTTTGCTGTCTACGACTCCACTAAATTATGTGTTGGCTGCCAACTTGTTAATCAGACCATGTACGCTCTCATGCAAGGTAGACACAAAATGCTGGAGTAACTCAGTGGGACAGGCAGCATCTCTGGAGAGAAGGAATGGGTCGAGACCCTTCTTCAGACTGATGACAGGGGAGTGGGCGGTACAGAGATAGAATGCAGTTGGAGACACTAAGCCTGGTGGGAGAACTGGGAAGGGGAAGGAGATGGAGAGAGAGGGACAGCAAGGGCAAAGGAACAACATTAGTTATCCCGCAGCCTTATGGTACCTCAGCCACAACTAATGAAAATATAAAATGATCTCTCTCTGAGCCCTAGCAAGCTCCTCCTTTGCTTCTCTTTGCATCCTGGTCAATGCTAGAGTAAGGCCCTGTGGGGTTGTCCACAGTAATATGCTCCATGCTCCAATACATCTATCACTTTATTCTTCCTGATACAGACATGTTCCAGAATATCAGCTGTTCTGTTGTGCTGAAGCAAGGCAAGAATGTTATTGTCCTATCAGGGACACATGACAATAAACTCACTGGAACTTGTTTCTCCTTACACCTACATGCCAAGGAAATAGCAATGCCCCTTTGTACCTTCCTAATTCATTTCTCAAGTTTTCCAATACATCCCTATAAACCTCAATGGGCTTACTTGATACAATTGCCTAAACTTGACATGCCCACACAACCTCTTTCCCCTGATCAAACCTTTGTTAAGCAATCTACCTTCATCTCCCTTGCTATCTTGTTGCGTTTCTCTGTACCCATGTTCTGCTCTCTGCTTCTTTCTCTACCTGATATATTAATTTATGCTATGATTTTCCCAGATAGCACGCATAATAAAGTTTTCCCCATATTTAAGAACACCATGGTGAAGTGGATGAATTTAGAATCTGAATCAGTCTATGGGGCTTTCAAGTACAAGTTCCAATGTATTTGTCACACGCACCATAAGGTGCAGTGGAATGAATGATGTGGCCATTGTGGAGAGTTGTTTGTGAGTGGGACGGGACTGGCAGCAAAATGATCCAGGTGTGATAGAGATAGAGGCGTACAAGAGGTGGAGGAGAGGCATTAGTAATCGGGGAGAATGTCACAGCGGCATTCAGAGAGGACATGCTGGAGTGTTCATCCAATGAGGCAATATGGGTGAGCCTCAAAAATAGGAAAGGTGCAATCACTCTGAAGGATTGAACTACAGGCTTCGCAATAGCCAGCGAGAGATAGAGGAACAGGTATGTGGACAGATTATGGAAAGCGTTTAAATCAACAGAACTGCTGTACTGGATAACGTTAACTTCCCCAATATTCTATAAAAGGGCTGGACAAGCTAGATGCAGGAAATATGTTGCCAATGTTGGGCGAGTCCAGAACCAGGGGCCACAGTCTTAGAATAAAGGGGTGGACATTTAAGACTGAGGTGAGAAAAACTTTTTTACCCAGAGAGTTGTGAATTTATGGAATTCCCTGCCACAGAGGGCAGTGGCAGTGGAGGCCAAATCACTGGATGGATTTAAGAGAGAGTTAGATAGAGCTCTAGGGACTAGTGGAGTCAAGGGATATGGGGAGAAGGCAGGCACGGGTTATTGATAGAGGACGATCAGCCATGATCACAATGAATGACGGTGCTGGCTCGAAGGGCCGAATGGCCTCCTCTTGCACCTGTTGTCTCTGTTTCTCTTTGGCAGCGACTTTCTTAGTGCGAAAGGCTTTGAATTTGTTACTAGTGTCCACGAAGGTTTCTTGAAATACAATGCGGATAGTTCAACTTGAGGAGGGGCTGGAACGCTCCACCACAGGTTGTGTTGGAAGCTGACACGATCATTAAGACGCCTTTAGACCCTCTACGATCTGCCTACATATTAATTCTTCTAGTTCGCATTGACAATTAAAATGCCTACACTTGGGTTCACGCGTGGGTGTGATTTGCAGCGGGATGGGGAGCGCCAGCGCCAGCGGGTGCCAAAGCTCTTGTGCAGTGTGGGGGGTTGCAGGAGAGAGTGGGGCCGACAGGACGCCTTTCCCTGTCCCGGTCCCCGCCGGGTGGGTGGCGAGAGCCGCCGGCACATGTGGTCTCCCTCGGGCCCCGGCCCAGCTCCTCCATTCTGCTTGGTCTGTGCGCCGTAATCCGATTAGTCCAGGTGATTTAACAGTCGATTTTCAGAGCTTTGTTCTGTCAAATCGATTATACATCCCCCCTTTGTGAGCCGCCGCACGGTGCTAGGTCCAGGTGCCACTAATGGAATTGTTTATTAGCTGCCTGAACCATTCCTCAGCTCACAGTCCAGTGCTCCCATATATGCCTCGCCTCCCCCCACTCTAGTCCGTCACGTTCCCCCTCCTCCCCTTTCCCACTCCGACACTTTCAAACCTTCCCGAGTAACCTTTCCCCTCCCACGCCCATTTTCCTCACCTTCCTTCTTCCCCACCCTCCCTCCCTCCCTGCTCATCCCTTTCTCCCCCACGATCCCCGTCCCCCCCCCTTTCTCTTCCAGCTTTCTCTCTCCATTCACCCACCCCCTCCAAATCCTTTCTCTTTCTAGTCCCTGTCCCTCCTCCACACCAGATCCTCTCCCATATCCCTTCTCGACCCACCCTTTATTTCTTCCTCTCCTCTCCCTGCTCCTCCCCTCCCCACTCCTCATCCCCTCCCCTCCATCCTCGTCCCCTCCCCTCCCTGCTCCTCCCCTCCATCCTCCTCCCCTCCCCTCCATCCTCCTCCCCTCCCCTCCATCCTCCTCCCCTCCATCCTCCTCCCCTCCCCTCCATCCTCCTCCCCTCCCCTCCATCCTCGTCCCCTCCCCTCCCCTCCATCCTCGTCCCCTCCCCACTCCTCCTTATCATTCCGCGCTCTCTCAACCCATTCCCTGTCTCTCCTCCTCCCACCCTCACCGCTCCTCCCCTTCTATCTCCCTTCCCTCCTCAACCCGGGGCTCCTCTCCCTTCCTCCATCTCTCCCCATCATCACCTCCCTTCACCCACCCCGCTCACCGGGAGCTAGTGTCGGTCTCCAGACTTCAACCCAACGTCCCCACTGCGTTTTCGAGGGAGATGATGGGTGGGGTGGGGTGGGGGTGTGAGCACACGCAGACACACTCACACACTCACACTCTCAGATCGACAGAACCACACACATTGACGCACACGAGCTCGTGTTCACACAGATGCACTCTCATGGGCACAACATTGCGTGTACAGATACACACTCACACAGTCTTGTGTCCGGCTCGGGGATAGAATTGCTGCCTGACAGCGCTTGCAGCGCCGGGGACCGGGACCGGGGACCGAGTGTCTGTCTGGACGGAGCTTGTACGTTCTCCCCGTCACCCCGTATTCCAAAGACATACAGGTTTGTGGGTTAATTACATTGGTATCCATATAATTGTGTGTGGGATAGGGTCAATGTGCGGGGATCGCTGGGCAGTGCGGACTCGGTGGGCCGAACGGCCTGTTTCCGCGCTGTATCTCTTGGGAAAAAACGATGACAGTCTCTTGCAGACCCCCCCCCCCCCCCCCCCGCTCATTGCTCGAAGTGACTGTGTGCACCCCCTCCTCTCGCTGCTCCGCTGTTGAGGAGATCATTGCAATTGATGCTGTGGGAGGAACTGCCCAGGTTCCGCACTAACTCCGTTCCCCGTTGAGCGGGAGCGATGCGGAGCAGAGCATCACCGGCCCAACACACCCATCCTGAGCAATCTGGTATCGCCGGCACCTCCAGAGCAACTCCAGAGGGCTGCGGCTGGTTTAAGGTTCCGTTAAGTGTGTGTGAGAGAGTCTGTGCGTGTGAGTGTGTCTGTGCGTGTAAGTGTGTGAGCGTGCCGAACATGTGTGTGTGTATCCGCGCGTGTGTGTGATTCTCTCTCTGCCTCAGTGTGCATCTATACCCGTGCGTGTTTTTGCGTCTCTCTGTGAATTAGTTTTTATATCGGTGTGAGTGTGTCTGTATCTATGTACATATGGACATGTGTATCTGTATGTCTTTCTGTATCAGTGTGACTAAGCTTGCGTGTCTGTGTGAGTGTGAATGGGTATACTTGTGCGGATGTCTCTGTATCTGTTAATATGTATATGTGAGTCTGTGGGTGTCTTGCCGTAGTTCTGTGAATATGTTTCTGAACCTGTGTAGGCGTGTCTCTGTATAAGTGTGTTTGTCTGTGTGCACGCGTGAGTTTGTCTGGAACCACGTGAGTGTGTCTGCATCTGCGTGTGTATCTGGGCGATGTTGTCTAGATCTACGTGATGTTTTATCTGTATCTGTGTCTCTATCTGTGAATGAGTTTCTATATCCTGTCTCTGATTGAGATTGTCTCTGTGTATGCGTGTGTCTCTGTGTCTGTGTGTGTTTGTCTCTGTCTGTGTGTCTCTGTGTCTGTGTGTGTTTGTCTCTGTCTGTGTGTCCGTGTGTCTGTGTGTGTCTCTGTGTCTGTGTGTGTTTGTCTCAGTCTGTGTGTCTGTGTGTCTGTGTGTGTGTGTCTGTGTGAATTTGTCTGTGTGTCTGTGTGAGTTTGTCTCTGTATATATGTGTGTCTCTGTGTCTGTGTGTGTGTCTCTGTGCCTGTGTGCGTCTGTGTGTGTGTGTGTCTCTGTGTCTGTGTGAGTTTGTCTCTGTGTGTCTGTGTCTGTGTGTGTGTGTCTCTGTGAGTTGGTCTCTGTGTCTGTGCGAGTTTGTCTCTGTGTCTGTGTGTGTTTGTCTGTGTGTGTCTGTGTGTGTGTCTGTGTGTGTGTGTCTGTGTGTGTGTGTGTGTGTCTGTCTGTCTGTCTGTCTGTGTGTGTGTGTGTCTCTGTGTCTGTGTCTGTGTGAGTTTGTCTCTGTGTCTGTGAATATGTTTCTGCATCTGCGCGTCGCTGTATTTATGTGAGCGTCCGTCTATGAATCTATGTCTCTGTCAGTGTACGTGTGAGCGTCAGTCTCTTTGTCTGTGTATCTGTGTGAGCATGTGTGTGTGTATCTATGTACCTGTTAGTGTGAGCTTGCGTGTCAGTGTGGGTGCGTTGATCCGGGTTCGGATGGCCTCTGATCATGATTCCGTGTCCGGGAATGCAGCCCCTTGGGGCGTCGGAATGGCCCCGTTCCTTTAATTCACTTGCCGGAAGCATCTTTCAATTGCGGGCACTCTGCTTTATTGAGGTTATTTAAATATTAATATAATGCAACATCTCATTTTCCTCGCAGGTCCGCTGCTGAACGCACCGCTCTCCTTGTGCATAAACCCACCAACTTCAGGACCGAGGACAGCGCACTGACTGGGAGTCCGCGGGACCCGGAGCCGCTCCCGGTGCCGCTCCCGGAGCCGCTCCCGGAGCCGCTCCCGGTGCCGCTCCCGGTGCCGCTCCCGGTGCCGCTCCCGGAGCCGCCGGAGTCTCCGCCCGGCTCTGCTGCCCGTCTGATGGAGGGTGGAGTGGCCAGAGGGGTTTGTCTCTTCTTCACCCTCTCCGCGGCTCTCCACCGACCCGGTGAGTGAGAACACTGCCGTCTGCGTCGCCTCGCCCCTCTTTTCCACCAATGCTTACCCCCTCATACGCGACCCTCCCTACACACACTCACTCTCACTCACTCTCACACACTCTCACTCACTCTCACACGCTCTCACACACTCTCACACACTCTCACACACTCCCACACACACCCCCTCATACGCGACCCCCCCTCCCCCCCCACACACACTCACACACACACTCACTCACACACACACCCCCACACACCCCCCCACACCCACCCACACACCCCCCCCCCCCCACACACCCTCTCACCCCCACCCCTACTCCCACACCCACACCCCCACCCACACCATTCCCACCAGGGACAAAACTTCCGGTTGAAATATCGGAGACAGTAAGTGTCGCGGTTTCGAAGCTGGTCGCGATGCTAAAGGAACGCCTGCTTTGTGTAGGAGCATTAACATCGATGGAGCACTGTGTTGTGTGGAGGCCAGTCTTTGAGATACCGGGAAATGCCAGGTTTCATTCCCTCTCGCGTCTCCCGTCAAAGATTTGCTTGCATTTTAACGAATGCCTATTCATAGAAAAGAAAATGGAATAATCTAAAAGCGAGCCAATATTTAATTAACACAAAGCGATTGCAGTGACTCTAAACATTTCGACAAACCCTTAATAATCGGGTATGTTTCAATAAGATCCCCCCTCATCCTTCTAAATTCCAGAGTATACGGTCAGGCAGCATCTCTAGAGAAAACGAAGGGGTGACATTTGAGGTCGAGACCCTTCATCAGATTGAGAGTCGGGGAAGGGGAAAACTGTAGGTATGGGAAGGTCCAGAACAAAGCAGAGTGATTCATGACACAGGAAATGTAGAGCCCACAAAGGTCCATTGTTTTCTGGGCACGAGGTGATCATGAACGAAGGAATACAAATTGTGATATTAGCAAGATGATTAGGTTGAGGGAGTGGGGTGTGGGGGGGGGGGGGTCGGAGAGAGAGGGAATGCAAGGGTTACTTGGAGTTGGAGACATTAATCTTCATGTATTGTAAGCTGCCCAAGCAAAATATGAGGTGATGTTCCTCCAAGTTGTGTTTGGCTTCACATTGACAGTGGAGAAGGCCCAGGACTGAGCGGTTACTGAAGGAGCATCACCCTGTTGGAGGGGCTCTACTAAGGGACCATCACACAACCATGGGAGCAGTAGTAAGGGAGCGTCACATAATTGAGTATCCCACTCTGGGAAGGGCGGTGCTGCGTGAGTGTTGCACTGTAGCATGGGCAGCGGTGCACTGTGCCATACTGTGCGAGGGCCAGCATTGATGGCGTGCTACATTGCGGGAGGGATAATACTGAGAGAGTGCTGCACTGTTGGCCTGGCAGTACTGAGGGAATGCCACACTGCCACGGGGCAGGACGAAGGGAGCATCACAGAGCTGGGGCAGTACTGTGGGAATGCCACACTGCCATGGGGCAGGACGAAGGGGAGCATCACAGTGCTGGGGCAGTACTGTGAAGATTTGTATGTCCTTGCATGGGATTCACACAGAAGCCATGTCACTAAAGCAGACTGAATAAGTTCTCTCCAGCGCTGTGAATTAATATTTAACTGTGAATCAACTGAAAAACGGGTCATTCTGGCATTGATTTTTGGGATCTACTGAGTCTTGGATTGGAACGCACATTTTTAATATCATGACACTGCCAACACAAAATCTATGTGCACCTTGACATATGGATGCTTTTGAAATCCCCTATGCCTGCTCTGTACAAGAAATTAATAATAACATTAGATCAAAGGAAAAGGCTTATATGAAGGGCAGAAAGGCCAAGGTTTGTAAAGTCTCCACATTCAACAAACAAGAGAGAATGGCAAAGTGGAATGTCGGGAAATCTGGTGCGAAAGATAAGCACAAACTGTGCAATCTTCTACAGATTTTATAACAGGGAAACCATTAGCAAGTGTTAATAAGGGTCACATGGTCTGAAACAGCAGAATTTATATTAGGTTCTAATGAAATGGCAGAGAAATTAAACACATGTTTTATGCCTGCCTTCAAGGAAATCCACTCTGGAAATGGAGAACAGAGATAATAGGAACTGCAGATGGTGGTTCACAAAAAAACCCCCAAGGTACTGGAATAACTCAATGGGTTGGGCAGCCTTTCTGGAGGACACGGATGAGTGACGTTTTGGGTCAAGACGCTTCTTCAGACTTTAAACATGATTTCTGAAGAAGAGTGCCAACCTGAAATGTCACATAGCCAGGTCCCCAAGACCCACTGAGCTACTCTTGGACTTTGAGTGTGTGGTCCTTGGAAATAGAGGACAACAGGTTAGCAGAGAAGGCAGAATTAGTAAGACAAAGTTGAGACATGACTGGGGCCGAAAGGTGATATATTCCCAGGAATGTGGACAGTCTTCCCCACATTTCAGAACAGTGGGAAGTGGGTCCATCCTTCTTCCGAGTTCCAATGATTACCAAATACCTTTCACTGATTGGAAGATAACATCTATCATTCTAGCACTACTGAAACCTGGTAAGAGCAAATAGGGATATTTGGGCCAGTTAGCCTGGAATCAATTGAGAAAGATAGACACAAAATGCTGGAGTATCTCAGCGGGACAGGCAGCATCTCTGGATAGAAGGAATGGGCTATTAGTTAAGAAATAAGTGGTTTCATGGAACTTAGAGAATCTTTGAAGGATTAGGCAGTCAACATGGATTTATGAAAGGAAGTCATGTTTGATTAATCTGATGAAATTATTAGACTTGAAGTTGTACAATTGCAACATTCACAACATCCATTCATAGAAACATAGAAACATAGAAATTACGTGCAGGAGTAGGCCATTCGGCCCTTCGAGTCTGCACCGCCATTCAATATGATCATGGCTGATCATCCAGCTCAGTATCCCATACCTGCCTTCTCTCCATACCCTCTGATCCCCTTAGCCACAAGGGCCACATCTAACTCCCTCTTAAATATAGCCAATGAACTGGCCTCAACTACCCTCTGTGGCAGAGAGTTCCAGAGACTCGCCACTCTGTGTGAAAAAAGTCCTTGGACATGCACTTGGATAGGAAAGGTTTGGAGGGATATGGGCTAGGCGTTACCTTGGTAAAGATCCAGAAGAGATTGGAGACTCAGAAATGACCTTGCTGAGGTAAACAAAATTATAGATTAAGTGAAAGCTCACAGTCTTATTCTCAGAGTAGATGATTCTAAAACTGGAGGGCATAGGCTCGAGAGGGGAGAGATATAAGACGCACCTTTTCACTCTGTTTAAGAAAGAACTGCAGATGCTGGAAAAATCGAAGGTAGACAAAAATGCTGGAGAAACTCAGCGGGTGAGGCTGAAGGAAGGTCTCGAACCAAAACGTCACCTATTCCTTCGCTCCACAGATGCTGTCTCGCCTGCTGAGGTTCTCCAGCACTTTTGTCTACCACCTTTTCACTCTGATGATTTAAATGAAATACATGGAATATGGAATGTGTGTATATATGCCAGAGGATAACGGGATGCCATGGGAAGCTAGAGAGGTGACAATAATTATGATTTTCAAAAGACATTTGGACAGGTGTGGAGGGAGCGTTTAGCCATATAACATATAACCATATAACAATTACAGCACGGAAACAGGCCATCTCGGCCCTTCAAGTCCGTGCCGAACAACTTTTTTCCCTTAGTCCCACCTGCCTGCACTCATACCATAACCCTCCATACCCTTCTCATCCATATGCCTATCCAATTTATTTTTAAATGATACCAACGAACCTTCCGCCACCACTTCCACTGGATGCTCATTCCACACCGCTACCACTCTCTGAGTAAAGAAGTTCTCCCTCATGTTACCCCTAAACCTCTGTCCCTTCATTCTAAAGTCATGTCCTCTTGTTTGAATCTTCCCTATTCTCAAAGGGAAAAGCTTGTCCACATCAACTCTGTCTATCCCTCTCATCATTTTAAAGACCTCTATCAAGTCCCCCCTTAACCTTCTGCGCTCCAGAGAATAAAGACCCAACTTATTCAACCTATCTCTGTAACTTAGCTGTTGAAACCCAGGCAACATTCTAGTAAATCTCCTCTGTACCCTCTCTATTTTGTTGACATCCTTCCTATAATTGGGCGACCAAAATTGTACACCATAAGATGGATTTAGATGGATATGAGCCAAATGCAGGCATGTGGGACTAGGAACAAATGTCAACTTGGTCAGCATTGACATGTTGTACAGGTGTATGAAGCTATGACGATATCACTGGTAGAATGTTTAAAAACCCAAGGTAACCAACAGGTGAACATTGTACTGCAAGATCAACAACCTGAAACTTTGACTCCAAAGATAGACAGAGAAAGCTGGAATAACTCAGCGGGTCAAGCAGCCTATCTTTGGTGTCTATCTTCAGTGTAAACCAGCATCTGCAGTTCCTCCCTGCACACTTTGACTCGACAGCTCTTTCCATAGATACTGCAGGAACCATTAAGTATCCGCACCACTCTCCGCTATATTCCAGGATATTCACTCTCTCCTGCCTGGAATCTGCCGCTGATGTCTGTCTCTGGTTCATTTCCAGTTTGTGGTCAGGAGGACACACACTCTCAGGCAGAGGAGAGACTCTTCAAGCATCTCTTTACCGGGTACAACCGCTGGTCCAGACCTGTGGCCAACAGCTCGGATGCCGTCATTGTGAACTTTGGCCTTTCCATTGCCCAGCTGATCGACGTGGTGAGATGCGTCTGGTTTAAGAGGCAGTGGGGATGGGGTGGAATGCCCTTTGTAGGAAAGGATGTAACTGAGGAAGTCTACCAGCATGTATCACAGAGTGCAAGAAACCCGCAAGCTGCTTTCTGCCAAATAGTCAAAGGCTGGCGTAGCACAGAGGCACAACTGGTAGAATTACTACCTCACAATGTCAGAAACCCGGGTTTGATCCTGACCTTGGTTGCTGTCCATGTGTAATTTGCTATTTCTGCCTGTGGCCATGTGGGCTTTCTCCCACATCCCATAAACATGGAGGTTTGTAGGTTACTCATCCTTTGTAAAATTCCCTCTAATGTAGGGAGTGGATGAGAAAGCGGAACTATTGCTAGTTCCACTATTGACTGGAACTGACAGAAGTAGTCTGAATGGGTGATTGATATTTGTCATGGACTCAGTAGGCAAAAGGGCCTTTAGCCATGCTGTGTC
Organism: Raja brachyura; assembly: GCA_963514005.1. Next base: position 88,165,103 of record OY740788.1, read on the forward strand.
TCTAAACTAAACTGGGTTAACCAGGGAAAGGAGATTTTAAGGTAGAGAGAGGTTGAAAAGTACAATGAAGTTCTGCAAACAACCTTTTGGGAGTGGAGTAACATGGCTAGGAGTTTTAATTTTATTCATGTTGAAGTAAGGTTGATTACGCTACAAAGGGTACAGAACAGATGCACAAGGATATTGCTGGGTCTGGAGGGCTCAACTTGTAAGGAGAGACTGGGTAGAACTTTGGCTATTTTCCCCTTGAGCATAGGAGGCTGAGGGGTGACCTAATGGGGGTTTATTAGATCATGAAGGACATAGATAAATCGAGTGGAAATACGGTTGTGGAGTCTACAATTTAAGATGAAAGGGGAAAGGTTTAACAGAAACCTGAGGGGCAACGTTTTCACAGGGAGTTTGCTGTGTATGGAATAAGCTGACAGAGGAAGTACAGGCATTTAAAAGATATTTGGATAATTATGGGTTTAGGGGATGTGGGTCAAATGCAGGCAAATGTGAAGAGCACATGAAGGCATCTTACTTGGCATGGATGAGGCAGCCTATGGGTATGTTTGCATGTTTATAACTCATTGACGGTGGATAAACCAGACACAAATAAACAGATTTATAGGAATAGATATTAAAGTTTAACAAGCCTGCTCCTGAATCATTTACAGTATATCCACTCTGTTGGTTGTCATCTGCATTTCAGTGATTGAGTGGGTCTGATTATCTCTGGCAATCTGCTGTAGTTTGTAACCATTAACACATCCTGTGGGCCTCCATCCTCTCACACAGTGCTGGAAAATGGAAGGCAGAGAGGAAGTCTGGATGGAAGCCAGATATTCCCCAGAGCGAGCGAGTGATCTACACCCTGACTCTCTCCATTCCACTGAGGCCTATTCACAAGTACTTGTGAATGCAGCAGTCATCTAGATATGGGAATTGTTTTTGCCTTATTGGAGGGGGGGGTCAACACTCCTGCTCATCGCAACCTAAAGGAATTTAGTGCTTCTGTGGGTTAGGGTTCTTGAAGGTTGCCATTCAGACATGAAGAATAGGTTCCTAAGTGGATTATTTTTGCTGGAATTTAGAAGATTGAGGGGGGATCTTATAGAAACGTACACAATTCTTAAGGGGTTGGACAGGCTAGATGCAGGAAGATTGTTCCTGATGTTGGGGAGGTCCAGAACAAGGGGTCACAGTTTAAGTATAAGGGGGATGTCTTTTAGGACCGAGATGAGAAAACATTTTTCACACAGAGAGTGGTGAATCTGTGGAATTTTCTGCCACAGAAAGTAGTTGAGGCCAGTTCATTGGCTATATTTAAGAGGGAGTTAGCTGTGGCCCTTGTGGCTAAAGGGGATCAGGGGGTATGGAGAGAAGGCAGGTACAGGATACTGAGTTGGATGATCAGCCATGATCATATCGAATGGCGGTGCAGGCTCGAAGGGCCAAATGGCCTACTCCTGCACTTAATTTCTATGTTTAATTTTGGGGTAGAAATTGGTCTTTGACTTTTAATAGAGGGGAATGTTCTTAGTTTAGTCTAGAGATAAAGCGAGGAAACGGGCCCTCCCGTCGACTGTGATCCCCGACTCGGCACTATTTAGATTTTTTACAAAAGCCAATGAACCTACAAGCCTGTGTATCTTTGAGGTGTGGGAGGAAACCAGAGCCTGTGGTCACGGGGAGAACGTACAAACTCCGTACAGACAGGACCCAGAGTCAGGATCGAACCTGGGTCTCTGACGCTGCAAGGCAGCAACTCTACCATGCCTCCCCTGTCCTGGGGGACCAGACAGGGCAGCATGGGAGAAACGTGATGGGTGGAGTGCATGTTGGGGTGGGGTGAGGGAGCGTTGAGGGTTCCAGGAGGAATGGGAAAGTTGGAGCAGAACGCAGGGAGCAGGGGAGAAGATGATGAGCAGCAGGTGGAGAGGAGAGTGCTGAAGACTCAGCCAGTGCCTCCCCCGACGGGACACTATATGATGGAGTGAGTGATCACTCAGCACCACCCCCACCACCCCCCCCCCCCCCCCCCATCCCTCTCCCCCTCCATTTCCCTCTCCCTTTCCCTCACCCCACCCTCCAAGGGGTGACATTATATTTCTATAATGTCATTGCTCAGGCACCCACAGGATAAAAATCTCAGCCTGCCCAACCTCTCACAGGTCCCTTGAGTCCTGGCAACATTGCGCTGAAGATTCACTGCACTCTCTCCAGCTAAAAGGCACTTTTCCACAGCTGGGAGACCAAGCGATACACAATACTTCAAGTGCAGCCTCACTAATGTCTTATACAATAGCAGCATAACATCCCAACCTCTCTGTTCAATTTGCTGGCTTGATGAACGCCAGCATGCCAAACACTTTCTTCATCACCCTATCTACGTGCAATGCCACTTTCAGGGAGCTGTGCACTCCCCGGCCCCTGTCCCCGTCAACGGCATCTAACGCCCTCCCATTCACTGGAAACGTCTACCCTGATCTGACATCTCAAAATGCAATATCCGGTACTCACCTGAATTAAACTCTAATCGCAATTCATCAGCCAAGTTACCCAATTCTTTATAGTTCTTTATAATTCTCATCTGCGATACCAGCTATTTTAGGGTAATCTGAAAATGTACTAACCATGGTTTGTACATTCTCATGCAAATCATTTAAACACATGACAACATTCAAGAGAGAGCAGTTCCCTCGAAGTCGGCTTTGAGCACACCCCGGAAATGATTGTAGAAAGAATTGCAGATGCCCGTTTGTAGCAAAGATAATCACAATGTGCTGGAGTACCTCAACATGTCAGCGGGACAGCATCTCCGGAGAAAAAAGAATGGTGATGTTTCAGGTCGGGACCCTTCTTCAGACTGCTTTTTAAAAAATGATCTCGTCAGCAAGGTCCAGAAAGGGGTTGATGGCGGTCTGGGGGAGTCCAAGAGGAAGGGAAATGTTGGAGACAGGAGAAGTGGCCATCACTGGGCAGTGAGGACTCCTTCCCACAGGAGGAGGCGGAGGCGGGGGAGGAAGAAGAAGGGCTCCGACCCACGACATCACCAATCCTTTTTCTCCATAGATGCTGCCTGACCCGCTGAGTTACTCCAGCACGTTGGTGTCTATCCTAGAATCTTCAGTTTGGTGGAAATCTCCTCTGTACCAGGTCTGTGAGTTGAGGCTGTGGATCGGGAGTAGACACAAAGTGGGCGGCAGTGGGAGAGTTGCTGCCTTCAGCACCAGTGACCCGGGTTCGACATTGACTGCGAGTGCTGTCTGTACGAAGTTTGTATGTTCTTTTGGTGACCGTGTGGGTTTTCCTCAGGTGCTCCGGTTTCCTCCCGCACTCGAAAGACGTACAGGTTTGTACGTGTAGTGTACGGGGATCGCTGGTCGGCCCGGACTCGATGGGCCTTGTATCTCTAAGGCCACCTTATATCTCTAAACTAAGCTAAACTAAACAAAGTGAGTAACTCAGCATCTCTGTGGAAAAATGTGTGGATGACGATTCTGGTCGGGAATATGATGTTGGGCATGTTTTATCACGAGGTTTACGGGCAGTTAGGGACAGGCGGTAAATGCTGGTCTTGGCAGCGAGAACACATCAGCTGATTTATTTCTAGTTGACCATAACTCTGAGACTGATCGTTATCTCTCTGCCACCTCCTCTAGGATGAGAAGAACCAGATGATGACGACCAATGTGTGGCTCAAGCAGGTGGGTCTTTCCATTCCATGCGTTTGCACCTCAGGACAGGGCCATCCCAGGATCACAAGCTGCTGGGTTAGGTCTCCTTGTTCTCCATCTATAGTTTTTATGAGCCGGCACCATGGGCATCAAAGCCAATCTCTTCATGGCTGTGCTAAGTACCAATAGTTTAGCCCAGGCCCACACCTGCAGAACATAGAACATGATGCTCTTCAGTCTACATTGTCTGTGCTGAACATGATGCCATGTTAAATGAATCTCACCTGCATGCTCTCCATTCCCTGCTTATCCATGTGCCTACCTAAAATGCCACATATCTGCTTCCACCCCCACCCCTACCCCTGTCAGTGTGTGATAGGCACCCACCGCACTCACTGGGGGAAAAAAACCTGCCCCGCACATCTCTATTAAAACTTCACTGTCTGACCTTAAAACTTTGCCCTCGAACCATGTCAGTAAACTTCTTATCCACCCTTTGCAAAGTGTCCACATCCTGATGGGACCATAACTGCAAAGAATATTCCAAAGATGTCCCAAGCTTTCAAGGAGCCTCTTGGCACCTCATGGGCTTTTGTGCTTCTTCGATGAAAGTCTGAACATTTTGGTTTGATATCTATATCAATATCCTTATTTTAGAACAATGTCTCCATAGAACAGTGTAGTAGTAGGCGGCATTGTGGTGCAGTGGTAGAGTTGCTGCCTTACAATTCCAGAGACCCGGGTTCGATCTTGACTACTGATGCTGTCTGTACGATGTTTGCAGTTCTCCCTGTGACCACATGGGTTTTCTCTGGGTACCTCCGTGCTTCAAAGACATACAGCTTTGTAGGTTAATTAGCTTTGGTAAATAAATAATTGTCCCTATAGTGTAGAATAGTGCTAGTGTACGGGTCAACACGTTACTCCGTTCCCATGCCGTATCTTTGAACTAAACTGTCGTCTTCTATTTCTAATTCTTGTGTCTGTTCCAGGAGTGGTTTGATTACAAACTCACATGGGACCCTGGGGAGTTTGATAACATTACGTCAATCCGTGTCCCATCTGAGATGATCTGGATACCCGACATGGTTCTGTACAACAAGTAGGTCTCACTAACCTGCTGATCAACTTGTCCAATTTCAGAGGATAGATCAGCACAGCCAATAAAAGTACAAATCAGGCCATTGGCAATCACATGAGCAAGGTTTAGACTACTGATCCCAAATCTGCCCGGACAGTGAGCAAGGCTCCCTCAGCACTGCCCTGGCACCAAATTGTGTGTTGCACACAGAGTAAAACATTCTCAACACTATCCCATTGAGCATATTTTCAGTTAAGGGCTTTTGTAGGTTCTGCTACAATGAGTGTTCCCATTATGGATGGCACAATCAGTGGGCAGCAGGGTGGTAGAGCTGCTGCCTCACAGTGCTGGAAACCCGGGTTTGATCCTGATCTCGGGTGCTCTCTGCACGAGGTTTGCACCTTCACGCTGTGACCACACGGGTTTCCTTCTAAAACACAAAGAGACGCGCATTTGTAGGTTAATTGACCTCTATAAATTACTCCTATTGTGTAGGGATTGGATGAGAACGTAAGATAAGATAGAAGTAGTGAGAACGGATAATCGATGGTCAGCATGGACTCAATGGGCCAAAGTGCCTGTTTCCATGGTATTTCTATACTAGTGCTAATTATATATTACGCATGATGAATTAGGGAATACAATTTGTATCAGGTGGGCTGAATTAGTTATAATGCAATTTTGATCAGGAACTAACGTCCATTTAAAATTTACTTTGAAAATTGATAAGCAGGAAAAAGGCTGTTTTGGAAAAAAACAGTGTAAGGGAAAAGAAATGTCCATGTAACCTCCCCACAGTAACAAGAACCATTGTTTCTTAAGAACAGAAGACTGGCGGTCACATACTTGGGTATTTTTAAACAGAGTTTGACAGATTCTTGATTATTAAGGGCGTCAAGGTTATGAGGAGAAAGCAGGAGAATGGAGTTGCTAAGGAAAGATAGATCAACCATGACGCGATGGGCCGAATGGCCTAATTCTGTTCTTCTGACATGAACTTGTGAACATAGTCAGTCAGTTTGTTAGTGGGCTGTCATTGACGTTGTTTCTATTGCCACTTGTGCAATGATATGGTATTAACCAATGTAACATGCAGCCTTTAGCATTTTGAGCTTGCAGTAACATAAATAAACTCATAGCTATTAAAAAAGGTAATTTAGTTATGAAAGTCCTGCTCCTCGTGCCTGTGCTGCGAGCAGGACAATGGTTATCCCAGGGACTCCACCAGCTTGGACTGGGATCATTTAAATCAGTTTGAAGTTAACCTCTCACTAATGTTGGAGGCAGCTGCTTTAGACTGAGCCAGGATGAGGCAATTGATTGCAAGTGTAAGCACCAGTTTTCTCCTTGTTGCTGCCCTGTGTTTCCTGGTTGCAGTGCGGATGGTGAGTTTGCTGTGACACACATGACCAAGGCTCACCTCTTCTCTGCCGGACGGGTCCAGTGGATTCCCCCAGCCATCTACAAGAGCTCCTGCAACATCGACGTCACCTTCTTCCCCTTCGACCAGCAGAACTGCAAGATGAAGTTCGGCTCCTGGACACACGACAAGTCCAAGATTGATCTGCGGAACATGGACAGGAACGTAGACCTGAAGGACTATTGGGAGAGCGGTGAGTGGGCCATTGTCAATGCTGTGGGCATCTACAATAGCAAGAAGTACGACTGTTGCTACGAAGTCTACGTCGATATTACGTACTCCTTCATCATTAGGAGGCTCCCGCTCTTCTACACAATTAACCTGATCATTCCCTGCCTGCTCATCTCCTGCCTCACCGTCCTGGTCTTCTACCTTCCCTCCGGCTGCGGGGAGAAGATCACCCTATGTATCTCGGTCCTGCTCTCGCTAACTGTCTTCCTGCTGCTGATCACGGAGATCATTCCCTCCACCTCCCTGGTCATCCCTTTAATTGGCGAGTACCTGCTCTTCACCATGATCTTTGTCACCCTCTCCATTGTCATCACCGTCTTCGTCCTCAACGTCCACCACCGTTCGCCCAACACCCACAAGATGCACCGTTGGGTCCGAAAGGTGTTCCTGGAGTTTGTTCCCCGCTGGCTCTTCATGAGGAGACCGGGACGCCAGGCGGAGACCTTCGCCAACCACCTCGGGCTGCTGGGGCCCTGCCAGGGATGCCCACGGCCCGAGCTCAGGGACTCCAGTGCCAGCTTGGCGTTGTGCCAGGCGAGGTCACCGCAGGGCGTGCACGCCCGTGGCTGCCAGAGCCACCTGGAGACTGGCGTGTGCGCGGGAGGGAGAGCCGACCATGGCTGGAGGAGTTGTCCCAGTGGGAGCATGGAGGCCGAGTCCAACCCGCTCCTGTCTGCCAACATCCTCCGGGCTCTGGAGGGAGTGAATTACATCGCCAACCACCTGCGGGCAGAGGACGCGGACTTCTCGGTGGGTATGGGGTGGGTGGGGCACAAGTTGGGTGGGGAGCATGTTTGGCGGAGGAGCTGGGAGAGTTGGTGGGGGTGGGGCAAGCGGGGAGATGCTGGGAAGTTTGGGACATCAGCATGGGCTTGGGTGGAGGAAGTGACAATGGCTGGGAACATTGTGGTGGGTGGAGGATGAGGTAGGGACCAGAGGTAGCAGAGTCGGGTAGACTGGGGCAGGAGGTGCATGGGTTGGTGAAGGATAGAAACATATGGCTGGGAGATTGCGGAGTGTCTGTGGCGTTTGCAGTTGATCAGGTTTAGGGGCTGGAGTGGGGAAGGAACAAGGCAGATGCTTGGGAGGCTTCCTGGACAAAGGGACCATGGAGAAAAGGGACTAATAGATGGGCTTGCGTATTAAGATATTGAGTGCTTCTCAAAGTTCTTGAAACAGAGCAGTTTTATCAGTTCACAAAGTAATTATAGCTACATAATCACCCTGCTGTACTGATACAAAACTGACAGATGCTCCATAGTGAATGTGGAGACTCCTTCACGTTGGGTTGGGTCAGTTGGGCAGGAACAGTGATCAGCAGTAGTCAATTCTTTAGTCAGAGGGCGGTGAATCTGTGGAATTCTTTAACACAAAAGGCTGTGGAGGCAAAGTCAGTAGAAATATCTAAGGCAGAGATGGATAGATTCTCGATTGGTTCAGATGTCAGAGGTTATGGGGAGAAGGCAGCAGAATGGGGTTAGGAGGGAGAGATAGATCAGCCATGATTGAATGGCAGAATCAATGATGGGCTGAATGGCCTAATTCTACTCCTATCATATGATCTTATGAACCATAGGCCACAATGGCCTTCATCTTCTCCATTCATCAAGGTGTTAAACCGACACAAAGATAGAAGATCTAACTTGGAGCTCACAATAGTTTGCGACTTAGTCATGACCCTTCCTCATATCTGGCTTAACTCAAGTGGTCTTTGTGCACCCTGTGTAGGCACAAGGCTGCACTATTGTACAATGCCTGAGAGCCTGGTTCGATCCTGACTACGGGTACTTTCAGTACAGTGTTTCTATGTTCTCCCCATCACCTGTGTGGGTTTTCCCCGGGTGACAATATACAATAGACTATAGGTGCAGGAGTAGGCCATTTGGCCCTTTGAGCCAGCACCTATTCAATGTGATCATGGCTGATCATCCCCAATCAGTACCCCGTTTCTGCCTTCTCCCCATATCCGCTATTTTTAAGAGCCCTATCTAGCTCTCTCTTTAAAGCATCCTGGGAACCTGCCTCCACCGCCCTCTGAGGCAGAGAATTCCACAGACTCACCACTCTCTGTGAGAAAAAGTGTTTCCTCGTCTCCGTTCTAAATGGCTTACTCCTTAGTCTTAAATTGTGGCCCCTGGTTCTGAAATCCCCCAACATCGGGAACATGTTTCCTGCCTCTAGTGTGTCCAAGCCCTTAACAATCTTATATGTTTCAATGAGATCCTTCTAAACTCCAGAGTGTACAAGCCCAGCTGCTCCATTCTCTCAGCATATGACAGTCCCGCCATCCCGGGAATTAACCTTGTAAACCTACGCTGCACTCTCTCAATAGCAAGAATGTCCTTCCTCAAATTAGGGGACCAAAACTGCACACAATACTCCAGGTGTGGTCTCACTAGGGCTCTGTACAACTGCAGAAGGACCTCTTTGCTCCTATATTTGATTCCTCTTGTTATAAAGGCCAACATGCCATTCGCTTTCTTCACTGCCTGCTGTACCTGCATGCTTACTTTCATAGACAGATGTACAAGGATCCCCAGATCCCGTTGTACTTCCCCTTTTCCCAACTTGATGCCATTTAGATAGTAGTGCTTTGATTTCCTCCCACACTCAAAAGACGTACAGGTTTGTAGCTAAATTAGCTTTGGTAAATATTGTAAATTGTCCCTTGTGTGTAGGATAGTGTTAATGAATGTGGATCGCTGGTCAGCGTGGACTCGGTGGGCCATTGGGCTTGTTTCACACTGTATCTCTATACTAAACTCATGTAAACCCATTCTGACTGCACCAAACTAATTGACTCGATACCAGGTGGAAAGCCATAGCAGGCCGTCACTAGGTTCTCCATTATCTGCATCCCAGCCAGCATAGAGCATTTATTTTAATTTAATTTCCCTGGGAATCTAGTTCCCTGGTCACAAAATCTGTTTTGATGTTCTGTCATAAAACCATCCGTTTAAGCTTTTAATAAGTTAAAGAACACTGTCTCATCACATTTTTCTCTGACCATGAGATGCCACGTCAATGTAGTTAATATTTCTTCTCTGTACTCCCTCTATGGCAAGAATGTCTTTCCTCAGATTAGGAGACCAAAACTGTACACAATACTCCAGGTGTGGCCTCACCAAGGATCATCATGGATAGGAAGGTTTTTAAGGGACACAGGCCAAATATAAGCAAATGGGTTTAGCTCACGGAAACAAGTTGGTCAGTATGGATATTTGGGCCAAAGGGCCTGTATCTCCCTCCACCTTATAATTCTGGTTCTGTGACTTTGAAAGGAACACATATTTGGAAGTGGAAGAGGAAACCGGAAAGTGGAACTCGCCATCGTGGGAAATGCCAAAAACAAACACATATCTGCACTAGAAAATTACATGTCAGGACTGTCTTATGAAAAAAGATTGCATAGACTTGGTTTATACGCTCTAGAATTTAGGAGATTGATCTTATAGAAACTTACAAAATTCTTAAGGGGTTGGACAGGCTAGATGCAGGAAGATTGTTCCCGATGTTGGGCAGGTCCAGGACAAGGGGTCACAGCTTTGGGATAAGGGGAAAATCCTTTAGGACAGAGATGAGAAGGACTTTTTTCACACAGAGAGTGGTGGGTCTCTGGAACTCTCTGCCACAGAGGGTAGTTGAGGCCAGTTCATTGGCTATATTTAAGAGGGAGTTAGATGTGGCCCTTGTGGCTAAGGGGATCAGAGGGTATGGAGATAAGGCAGGTACGGGATACTGAGTTGGATGATCAGCCATGATCATATTGAATGGCGGTGCAGGCTCAAAGGGCCAAATGGCCTACTCCTGCACCTAATTTCTATGTTTCTATGTTAGATGCATATAGGAGAACAGGGAGGAAATGGTAGGCTGAGTTAATGTAGTTACACACAGAGTATAAATACTGACGCTGAATGGGCTCTTCCTGTGCTCCATATAGCAAATCTATTATGTTTCCAAATGTAACAAAAGTGCCTCATGAATGTGTTCCCTAATATTTCTGGTCAAGGAGATCATTCCTTCTTTCCCAATGAATTCTGGAACTATCGGGCAGGTTGTAATACAGAAAGTCCAAGGTTTCTCCAGTCCACCTCACTCGTTGATGTGACTGGAATGTCCCACAAAGAATCTACCAGGACCACATCGGACTTTGCTCTGAGAACCCGGGAAACCTGGAGGTTGTAGTCGAGACCCTGTCTCCTGAATAGTGGATGCTGGAAAAGATCTCTGTTAAGATGGGCAGGTGGCAGATACCCTCACACATGAGGCAGCATGCCACATTTCCCCTCATTTTAACCTGACTTTATTCCTTGCCCTCCGTGGTTTCAGGTAAAAGAAGACTGGAAGTATGTGGCTATGGTGATCGATCGGATCTTTCTCTGGATATTCATCATCGTTTGCCTGCTGGGAACCTTCGGACTGTTCCTGCCCCCCTGGTTGGCAGGGATGATTTGAAGGATGCCATGTGCAAGGTGGGAAGAATAGTCCTGCCCTCTGATGTCCCAGGGCTCGGGGAAGAGGTTATTCAGTGACCCACACACTGAACCCCAACACACTCTTGCTTTCACCCACCAGCATTATCAATATAGCGTTTGGATGGAAACACATTAATAAAAAATAATGATTTTAAAATGGTTGATTTGTGGTTCATTAAAAATCCTATCAGTAGCTTGGTACGTTTTCAATGTGATGGAATATTCCATAACATTTCTGCATCTCTCTGCTCTTTTTGATGACTGGAAACATAGGCAGAGTTTTGGATTTCCACCAAGGAGACTTCACCTATTCTCTCATCATCTTCCTCATTGACCTGAGTGAGGAAGACTGCAGATTCCATCCATGACGGCCACTAGCCTTCCCTCCAACCTCCTGGGCCCCAACACAATAACATTCTGCTTTCTGGTACTGGGCAGTTATGAGACTTTGGGATAGGCACATGGATATGCAGGAAATGGAGGATACGGATTATGTACTGGCAGTGTTGGTCTTGGCTTCATGTTCGGCACAGACATTGTGGGGCAAAGGACCTATTCTCGTGCTTTGTGCTATGTTTTATGAGTAAATCCAATCCTTCAGCCTCAATGTTACCATTCAATAACCCACACCCTGTGGAATTCAGTGCCACAGACGGCTGTGGTGGCCACGTCAATGGATATCTTGAAGGCAGAGATAGATTCTTGATTAGTATGGGTGCCAGAGGTTGTGGGGGGGAGGCAGGAGAATGGGGTTAGGAGAGAGCGATAGAACAGCCATGATTGAATGGTGAAGTAGACTTAATGGGCCAAATGGCCTAATTCTGCTCCTATCACTGATGACCTTATGGGCCCCTGTTCTTCCAATCCCAATGGTCCATGTAGGATCTCTTACCTTTTCTTCACATTTCCCAACATCCCTCCCTCCTTTACTGAGATTCATCACCCTCCATCCAACTATTTCCAACTGCCCATCATCAACACTTATCCACCTTATCTCCCTTGGTTGACCCTTCATATCTCTTTCCCGACCTGGCTCCATCTGCCCCTTGCCTCTGCCACGCTTAGTTCCAATACTGTCGCCTTGAATATTGTGTATATTTCATGTTTTTATCCTTTTGCGAGCAAAGCACCAAGCCAAATTCCTTGTATGTATGCATACTTGGCCATTAAACTTGTATTCAATTCAAGTCATTTAAATCCGGTCCTTCACCTGTTCTTGGAGGCCAGTTCCAGGCTCCCAGGATGTTGATGGTGGGTGACCCAGTGAAAGTGATTCCATTGACTATCAAACGTAAGTGATTTAATCTTCTTGTGGATATTGCCATGGCTTGATATTTGCATGACCAAAATGTTACTTGCCACTTATCAACCCATGCCAAAGTCTTGCTACATGAGACATGGACTGTTGCATTCACTTAAGAGTTGCATCTTGATCAGCAAGGAAAGTTGTGCCAGAGGGCGTCTTTCTGTGCTGTGCACCTCTATGCTTTTATAACTATGACACTTCAGTGGATTTATTTACCTTTTTGCCCCTCAAGACTGCCAATGGCTCCTCTTTTGTAAAGTGGATGTTTCAAATCATCTCTGTTCTCTTCTTTGAATTCCTTCGTTTCCATTACCATCTCCACTGTTAAGACCATAGGAACATAAGAGCAGAATCAGGCCATTCGACCCTTTGACTCTGCTTCACCATTTCATCGTGGCTGCACTTTTTTCCTCTCAACGCCATTGTCCCGTCTTCTCTCCATAACCTTTGATGACCTTACAATTAAAAAATCAATGAATCTCAACTTTAAAAGTACTCAATGACTTGGGCTCCCCTGCCATCTGTGACAATGAATTCCACAGATTCACCACCGTTTGGCTAAATAAATTTCTCCTCGTATCAATTCTTGAGGTGTGTCCTTTTATAATGAGTTAGTGCCCTCTAGTCCTAGATCTATCCACTCCTGGAAACATATTTTCACATCCACTTCAGTTCTTTCATTATTTGGCAGGTTTTAATGAGATCTCCTCTCATCCTTCTAAACTCCAGTAAGTACATTCCCAGAGCCTTCAAATGCACATCATACATCAACCCAATTATCCCTGGGATCATTCTCGTAAACATCCTCTGGACCTGCTCCAATGCCAATACATCCTTCCTCAGATATGCGGCCCAAAACTGCTCAGAATGTTCTAAATAAAGTGTCTTATAAAACCTCAGCATTTCATCCTTGTTTTTATATTCCAGTGTTCTTCAAAATGAATGCTTCTTCTTATCGAGTCCACACACAAGATTAGAAGTTGTTCAACCAGAGCTGAACACACTTCTCGGCACCTGCATACAATGATGTCTGCCTTGTGCTTCATGTGCTTCATGTGCGTGCTGGTGGAAAAATTGGTGAAAACAGGGCCGTGACGTGAATGTTCTTTCCTTGACCCCAAATGAATGCTAACAATGCATTTGCCATTCTTACTGCTGAGTCAATCTGCAAACTATCCATGATGGAGCAGGGTTTCCTGCTCCATCATGCCCAAGTCCCTTTGCATCTCTGAATCCTCCCCCCATTTAGAAAAAAATGCATGACCCTACACTTTACTCTACTGTAGTCCATCTGCCACTTCTTTGCCCACTCTCCTAACCTGTTCAAATCCTTCTGCAGCCTTCCTGCCCCTCCACCTATCTTCGTATCATCTGCAAACTTGGCCACAAAGCCATCAATTCTATCATCCATATCGGTAACATAAAACGTGAAAAGTAGTGGACCCAACATAGACTGCTGCAGAACACCACTATTCACCAACAGCCAGCCAGAAGATGTCCGTTTATTCCCACTCTTTGCCTTCTGCCAGTCAGCCTATCTTCAATACATGCCAGTACCCTTGCATATAATACCATGGGCTCCAAAATTGTTTAGCAGCCTCATGTACAACTCTTATACAGGTGTATATTGATCCAATAGAGGTGTATAAAATCATGAGAGGAATAGATCAGGTAGACACACAGAGTCTCTTTCCCGGAGATGGGGAATTGAGAACCAGGGGTGATAGGTTTAAGGTGAGGTAGGAAAGGTTTAATAGGAACCTGAGGGGTAACTTTTTCACACAAAGTGTGATGGGTGTATGTAACAAGTTGCTGGAGGAGTTACTTGAGGCACGGACTACTGCAACATTTAAGAAACAATTAGACAGACACATGGATAGGACAGGTTTAAAGGGATAAGGGCCAAACACAGGCAGACTAGTGTAGATAGGATGTGTTGATGGGTGTGGGCAAATTGAGTTGAAAGGCCTGTTTCCACTCTATGACCTTCTCAAAGGCCATCTGAAAGTCTTCATTCAGTCTTTTAGTCTACTCGATAATCTCGTAGGACTATCCACATTTTACTTGAGAAATCTTTTCTGAAATATCTGAAATGAGCTGTTAGATGAAGGTAGTAAAGCGGATCTAATTTTTGCTTTTAAAAGAATTTGCAAAGATATTTGGAAAGGAAGAGCTCAGAGGGCTAAATGCAGGCAAATGGGACTAGGGCATGGGCAAAGTGGGTCAAAACGTGTTCGGGCAGTACAGCCCTCTAAGAATCCAAGAATGCAGAGGGTTCAGGTGAGGGAAAGGAGTTTTAACAGAGATCTGACAGGAAAGTTTACACATAAGGAGGTTGATATCTGGAACTCACTGGCAGAGGAGGAGGTGAAATCAGATACAATCGCTACATTTAACGCACATTTTGACAGATACTTTAATTGGCAAGACATGGAAGAATGCAATCCAAATGTGGGCAAATGGGATTGGTGCTCTAGTGCAAGTATGGTCAGCATGGATATGCTGTGTCGAAAGGCCTGTCTCTGTGCCATTTTTCACCATTTAAAAATAAATTGGATAGGCATATGGATGAGAAGGGTATGGAGGGTTATGGTATGAGTGCAGGCAGGTGGGACTAAGGGAAAAAAGTTGTTCGGCACGGACTTGAAGGGCCGAGATGGCCTGTTTCCGTGCTGTAATTGTTATATGGTTATATGTTATATGGTTATTGGAAAATTTTTCGAATGAATGGTCTGTGTGTTTCAAGTAATGGGAATCACACTTAAAACTAAGGCACAAAAACATTTTGTTTAGAGATGGCAGTGAATCTCTACACCAGTCGGTTAGGGAAACTAGATCATTGGAAGGATTTGAAGTACAGGTAGATGGTGAGATTGCTGACTGGGGATCCAGCATGGAGGAGACATGGCCTGAGGTAGATCAGCCATGATCACATTGAATGGTGGGGCAAGTTTGAGGGGCTAAGTGGCCTAGTCCTCCTCTTGCTTTCTTGTGTTTTGTCAGTGAAGCCAATATGCTGCAGGAAATAACCAACTTCCCTTGTGAAGGAAAAAACAGTCAGAAACAGTATTGCACTGCTTCCTCTTTCTACATTTCCAACTACTGCTGGAGGAAGGAAGTGGAATGTAGAGTCAGCAAGGTACATTATTGTGACCCAAGTTGATTTCTGCATATTCACCAAACTCTGGCTACCATTCTGTTGAGATGAGCGATAAATGTCTTTTTGGTGTGACCTTCTCCATCTGTTTGGTGGTGGGTAAGTACCAGTGTGTTTGGGTAGTGTTGGATGTTCTATTACAGAACCTGGCATAGGATGAGATGCATACCCTGGGGAACAAAATCGGACTGCCCACCCTATCTAAGTCTCTCATAATTGTACACATTTTTATCAGGTTGTCCACAGTCTCCAACTCTCCAGGGAAAGCAATCCAACTTTATCTAAACTCTCCTTATAGCTTTTAATAATCTTCTGTACCCTCTTCAAGCCTCCACAACCTCACTGTAATGGGCTGTTCAGCACTACAATGCACTCCAAATGTGGACCATTTACTTGTAGCATTTATGAGACGTTTAGATAAGCACATGGATATGCAGAGGAAGGAGGGATATGGATAATGTGCATGTAGAGGAGATTAGTTACCTGCCGCATCACACTTGGTGCAGGCATTATGGGCAGGAGGGCATGGTCCTGTGCTGTATCATTCAGTTCTATGTTCTAATGTTAACTATGTTATCATCCAGATTGTTAATGTAGATAACAAACAACAGTGGACTCAGCACTGACCCTTACAACACTCCACTGGTCACAGACTTCCTCTAAACATCTACACTTTCACTTCTTCCTCCAATTGTTTCAAGCTTGCCTCCAGCCTCCTGTTCACCCCATAATGCATCCGTTCGATTAGTTCACCACCCGTCTCACTCCGTCTCTGTCCAGTTTGTCATTGTCATTATATCCACTGGGCTCTGCTCCCTCTGACAGTCACTTGTTATTACCCGCACGTGCATGGCCCTGGTACAATCCCCAGAAGCTCTGTTGGTGCATGAAGGTGAAAGTGTGGAAATACTGTGTGCCCTGGAGAGCAGCAATGTCAAATACACCATGGCGAAGTTCCAGGGACACTGGTACAACTCACACAATAAATTGGCATTGGATGGAATAATCCTCACTCTTTACCCTGATGGTACACTTTACAGGTCACCGGGCTATTCCGAGCGATTTCAAGTTTCCAGGGACATGACCAGTAACAGCTATTTACTGACCATCAGAGAGGTGACGATCAATGACTCTGATGACTACATCTGTGGCATTTGGGGGAACACCTTTGGAAAAGGAACCCAGCTGATTGTAACCAGTGAGTACTTTATGTTGCCCCTATTTCCACAAATGTTCCTTTGTTAACATTTCATAAGGAACCCTGATACAGTTTTTTATGTTCCACAGAAACATTCCTAATTAGAAATGTACTGTCATAGAATCATATGCAGCACATGGACAGGTCTGTTGACCCAACTCGTTCACACCGAGTGAGAAGCCCATATACCCGTACCATTTGCCCACATTTGATCCATATCCCCATAAACATCTGCTATCTATGTAGCTGTCCAAATGTAGTTTGTCTTGTTATTGCACTTGCTTCTATTAAATATATGCAAATCCCATTTGCCCTCGTTTGACCCATACCCCCATAAACCTCTACAGTCTATGTAGCTGTCCTAATATCTTTTTTAGTTTTGCTGTTGTACTTGCCTCAATTACTTTCATATGAGGGCCATCTCACCTTAAAGCTTGCCGACCAAGTTGGTATTCTGGGCTAGTCTCAGTTTTCAGCATTTAGTCCATATCCTACATAACCCTCCCTAGCCATATATCTGCCAAAATATATTTAAAACTCATAGTTGTATCCACTTCTATAGCTTCCTCTGGTAGCTCGTTCCATATAAGGACTATGCTCTAAGTGAAAAAGCTGTCCCTGAGGTCCCTCTATTATCTCTTCCCACTCACCTTAAGCTGAAGTCCTGTAGATTTGGATACTTCTACCCTTGGAAACATGCTGTGAATGTTCACTTTATAGATGCTTCACATAACCCTGTACACCATAATATGGTTATTCTTCAGCCTCTGCTCAAATGAAAATGATCTCAGCCTATCCAACCTCTCATTATAATTCAAGCATGCAAATCCAGGTACTATCATGGTGAATCTCTTCTCTACCCTTTCCAACTCAATGACATTCCTCTATGCCTGGACGACTGGAACAGCAACAGTACTCATGTATGGTCTCACCAAGGAAAAAGGACATCATGGTATCTCAAATGTAGTACTCAGTGCACTCCTCAATGAAGGTACACATGCTAAATGCCCTCTGCACCATCGTATCCACCTGAATCGCTACTTTCAGGGAAGCATGTACCTGCCCTCCCAGTTCATTCTGTGGTACAATACTCTCCAGGGGTTCACCATTTACTGTGCTAGTCATCCACCAGTTTCACATTCCAAAGTGCCACACCATACACTTGTCACTATTAAATTCCGTTTGGTATTTCTTGGCCCACCTTCACAACTGATCAAGATCTTGTTGGAAAGTTATACTTTATAATCTTCTAACCTATCTCCAATAATGTATTATTAGTAAATCATTCCATTCTTTTTTTTAATCTTGACATTTATGGGGTTTTTTTCCTCTCTCTTTCTTACTTTCTATCAATATTAAAACAAAATTAGAAGCAGAATGAATCCTCGATTAATAATATTAATAGTATGATTGATACACATGAAATGTTTTCACCATTATATGTGTTTGCTTCTAATAAAAATATATTAAAAAATAAAATTAAAAAAAAAGATCCTGGTGGAAACGTATCGTGTTGGATATTCGACCACACTGTACAGTTTATAACCCATTTTGGTGCCATCTTCAAAGTTTTGAGCAATATTAACTAGGTTGTCCTTGAAATCTTTAATATGGACACCAAACAATGAAAAACAGTGCACCCAGTGCCACCGCTGCAGAACAGCACTCGTCACAGGCCTCCAATCAGAACAAAAAGCTCTACAAATACGCTTTGCGACAAATGCAAGGTCAACTTCCTGAGAGTAAATCCGTGGATCTGTGGGTCTGGATGGAGTCTTGGCCTCAACCTTAGAACCACGGGTCAGCTGGCAGAAGTATTCACAAACATCGTTCACCTTTCTCTACATCATGCTGAAGTTCCCAAGACGTCAAATACTGCTATCATTCAGGTGCCAAATTAAAGTAAGGTCGCATGCCAGAGACAGGACATTTGGTGTTTCAATAACTCTCACCAACTTTTACAGATGCACCATCAAAGAAAGCTCATGTTCTACAACCTTCCCCTGCCCCTCCTGTAATTGTCCTAACCTGACGATGTAGCAATTTACACCACCTGGCCCTTATCTGAATTAAACTCCATTTGCCATTCCTCCGCCCTTCATCCAGCTGATCAATATCTCTCTGCAATTTCCGTTTTAGTTTTTAGTGTCCAGAAACACAGAGCTGGAAATAAACCCTTCGGCCCATCGAGTCTGCTCTGCCCAGCGATCCCCGCACACTAGTACTATCCTCGATACATGTAAGAATAAACTAAACTGAACTGAACCAATCTCTTCTGATCTTCAGTTGCTTAACACCCACAGATCTAAGGCAGATACAGTCATGTTCCAATCACCAGAAGCTCTGATGTTGCGTGAAGGAGAAGGGGTGGCGATTCAGTGTGTCCTGGAGAGCATTAATGTGGCATATACTGCGGCAAATGCCAGTACACTGGTACATCGTCTGCAAAGGTTTAACACCCGATGGAATAGTACATGGAATAGCACTTAATCTTTACGTTAATGACAGTGTTCACAGGACACTGGGCTTCTCCGAGCAATTTCAGCTTTCTAGGGACGTCGCTAGTAACAGCTACTCACTGACCATCACCATCAGAGAGCTGGAGGTTAATGGCTAATTATATCTGTGGCATTTAGGGGAAATTATTTGGATGTGGAACCCAGCTGAATGTAACCAGTATTGGTTCTTTAGTTTTTAATTTTAGAGATATTGTGCGGAAACAGGCCCTTTGGCCCACCGAGTCCGCACCGACCAGCGATCCCTACACATTAACACTATCCTACACACACTAGGGATTTTTTAAATTTATGCCAAGCTAATTATCTACAAACCTGTAGGTCTTTGGAGTATGGGAGTAAACCAAAGATCTCGGATGAAACCCACGCGGTCACGGGGAGAACGTACAAAAACTCCATACAGACAGCACCTGAACCTGAACATACAGATCGAACCCGGGTCTCTGGCGCTGTAAGGCAGCAACTCTACCGCTGCACCCCCGTGCCACCCATATGATTCTATTTGGTTCTATTTCTAGTTAAGTTCCTGTATTAGCACCTCACGATGAATGTGCTACCCTGTTATCAGTTCTAATGAGACCGTCATTAGAAGAAAAATGGGCTTACATTCATTCATTTTTAACTAATTACCGCGGATGACTTCACTGTGTCCTGAGATTGGGGACAATTAAGAAGGGAGAATAAATGCTGCCATTGACGGTGCCACATCATGGGAACAGATAAATATATTCAAATACACAATATTCACAAAAACTCCATTAATCCTTGATCCGACCTTTTGGCTCACCAGGTGATCTTTGCTGTGGTCCCCATCCCCTCACCGCCCTTGGTTCCCGCGTTACCCTTAAACATATCTCTTCTGCCTCTTGTGCTCAACGAATCACTTACCAGCTTAACTATATATACGAAGCAACTGCAGATGCTGGTTTGCTCCAAAGACAGACACAAAAAGCAGTAGCAACTCAGTGGGTCAGGCAGCATCTCCAGTGAAAAAGAATAGGTGACGGTTCAGGTCGAGACCCTTCTTCAGACTGATAATCAGTGAAGAGGGAAACGAGAGTTATAGAAGGTACATCGAACAAATGAATGAAAGATGTGCAAAAAGCAACAATGATTATGGAAAGGTGGAGGCCACAATGGTCCATTGTTGGCTGTGGGGGAGCCGACAAAATCATTACGCTTAAACTACTTTCGTTTGAAAGAGAATTGAAAATATGTTTGAGCATTAACAAAGTGACCTCCAAGAGTTTGAAATATTTGCCAATCTATTTCCAACAAAACTCTGAGTGTGGCAGAATATTGGAGTTTTAATGCTTCAGATCCCAGCCTCCCTCAGTAGGTCCAGACAATCTTTGATAACTCTCTTTCCAAATTCTGACCAATAGTCTCGGATCTGAATCGTTCCCTCTGTTCCTCTCTCCACAGATGTGTGACCTGCTGGGCATTTTTCGTTTCAGTTCCTACTTTTATATTCTATCCTGTTTGACATATTTCATTGCCTTCCTCATTACTTGCAAATTGGAGGGTTTTGTAACAGCCAACTACCTACAGTGTGAAAGTTGAGAGAACTATTACTGTTCTCTCAGTTTGTCCTCACGGGGTGAAATAAGTCAGGGAATATAGAATATAGAACATGGAACATAGGACAGTTCAATAGCACAGGAACAGGCTCTTTGGCCCAACATGTGTGCCCAACATGCTGGCAGACAAAACTAATCTCATCTGCTAACACATAGCTTCTAAACCTCTGCCCACTACTTGCCCATTAATGTGGCAGTACAAATGCCTTTTACATGTTGCTAGTGTTTCTGGTTCCAATACTTCTTCTGGCAGCATGTTCATTTCCCCTCTCACCTCAGACCTGAGCTCTTTAGTATTTGATATTTCCATCATGGGAAAAAGGCTTCTACCCAAGCAAAGCCTGTCATAATTTTATAAATTACAACTGAAACCCAAAGTACATGCTATAACTTCAAGACAAGAGCTCAACTAAGAAAACCAAACCCAAAGCCAAAGTATTATCTAACTATCTAACTGAACAAAGTCTGACTCTGGGAAATAAGTGGGTTAGGATCAGTGGACCACTCTTTCAAAGAGCTGGCACAGAACGATGGGCCAAGTGGCTTCCTTCTTACTGACATTACGTTTCCCTGATGTTTACCCAATGATGTGATTTCTTTGCAGTTTCTCCAACGAAGGAGAATCAAGGTGTGGTGATGTACCTTGCCTGGATCATTCTGCCTTTGGTGCTGGGAGTTCTTGCTGTTACTGGAGCCGTTTGCCTCATCAGATGCAGAGCTTCTGGAAGCCACCAGTCCTGTATGTGTAACTAAATAATTCAGTCTGATCTGATTACTGTGTGGACTTAATGAAATTGGAAGGGCTGGATCCGATTGTCAAAGAGCTGTCATTATGCTGTTGGGCAGCAAAGTGGGATTCACAGCCCCGAGGCTGCTCTTTGTGAGACCTTGTTCTCTGTTTCACAGCCCAGTCCGGAGCGGCCGATGACCAGACCCCAGGACCAGTTTATGAAAACATTTCTGTGACAAGAAATGTCCCGGTGAGTTCTGATGGTTTTCTGGGATAAGCAGACCTGTGCTGGGATCCCTCTCCCTGATGGTGTGTTATTGGCTTCCCATCAGGTATTTACTCCACTCACTTTGTGGATCATTGAGTATTGTCGCAATGCCTTTATGATGTGTAAATGTACGTGGTGCATCTGTTGTTGATGGAGAGTGGGACTTGCACTGCTCGTGAGCAGGTGTGTAAGAACACACTACCAGGTCCAGCAACCCACTGAAGGTTCAGCTTCAGCTGTTTAACTTGAGAGGAGTTCAACGTCTGGATCTCTCCTGCTATTGTCTGCCCAGAACCATCCCCTCTGGCCACGCATATGGCCATCAGCTTCACTATTAGCACAACGACTTCAACTGTTGTTCACTTCAAACTAATTGGAGTGTTTAACCACAGTAAAGGCAGGTCCTTGATCAATATGGTTTCAGAATCCTTTCAAAAATCTCTCCCCATGCCTTTGTTTATTGTGAAATCTACCCGCTGTGAATAAACTACCCACAGTGGATTAATCCTCTAGTAAGTTCTCTCCAAGTGCCACTGTGAACTTCTCCCTAATCACTAATGCATTTCCTCCACCTCACAGCCAAACTTCCAGCTTGTTAACCATCAGCACAGGATCACCTCAAGGTGGGTGCTCAGCCCCGTACTCTGTACCCATTACTGTGTGGCCAGACAGATTTGCCCTCAGTACATCTGAAACTTGCATCTGTGACCATCGTCGATGCATCCAGAGAGAATGGTGAAAACTATTCTGATGATCTGCTCACAGTTTGAGAGTACATTTTCAGTGGTTTCCACTGCCCACTTTCCCCATGACTTCCTCTTTACACTCCACGCATTTGTGATGAAACAATCTCGTGGGGAAGTAGAAGAGGACACAGTCACTTCTAAAACAGCAACGGGAACATCGGGTCTGAATGAACAGAAGTCTCATCCTTGCAAATCAAGTTTAAGAACATGTTTGCACTGATATTCTCCACCTTGACTCTGTTCCTCTGTGCAGTGGGTAAGTACAGTCCCAGGATGGGTCCCCCAGTCTGGGTTAGTTTCATCTGCTTTCAAGTTCCATTTACATATTGCAGTGATGTGTATCTACTATTTTATAGTTGAATATTTCTGTTTAAAATTGAGATTTGTGTTCTTGGTTCAGTGTGAGAAGGACACTGAAGTGTACTGCTCTGTATCTCTATAATAAAGATTCATCAGAACAGCAACAACAAGTGCGCCATAACGTATCTAACTCAACTAGATGATGATAAAACATTACCAAAGTATGTAAAGTAACCACAGTCGTGCAAAGTCAGGGCAGAGCAGGGATTTGAACACACAGCCTTGAGGTGCCCCTGTGCTGATGGTCACTGAGGCGGAGATATTGTTGCCAATACACACTGACTGAGGTCCGCCAATGGGGAAGTGGAGCAACCAGTTGAATAGGATGGTGCAGAGACCCAGATCCCTGAGTTTGGACAGGATAATGGTGTTGAATGCTGTGCCTCAGTCAATGAACAATAGCCTGATGTATATGTTTGCATTAAACACAAGTGTGAAGAATATCAAATCTAATGACAAAAGATTTTATAAATCTATTAGGAGAGAGAATATTGCCCAGGGAGAAATGTTGGCCCAACAAAGAGAAACAGGCAAAAGACTGGAAAGGCAGGAACACTCAGAGCTGTGGGTGGGGAGAGAAACCGAGTTAGCTTCAGGCAGATTAACATTCATCATTCAAAAGGTTAAACCCAGGCAAGATTTTCAAATAGATCATGGAAATGACAGATCAAGGGAATAAATTCCGTATTCCACAACAAAAACGGACAGATTTTAACATAGAAACATAGAAACATAGAAATTAGGTGCAGGAGTAGGCCATTCGGCCCTTCGAGCCTGCACCGCCATTCAATATGATCATGGCTGATCATCCAACTCAGTATCCCGTACCTGCCTTCTCTCCATACCCTCTGATCCCCTCAGCCACAAGGGCCACATCTAATTCCCTCTTAAATACAGACAATGAACTGGCCTCAACTACCCTCTGTGGCAGAGAGTTCCAGAGACCCACCACTCTCTGTGTGAAAAAATTCATTCTCATCTCGGTCCTAAAGGATTTCCACCTTATCCTTAAGCTGTGACCCCTTGTCCTGGACCTCCCCAACATCGGGAACAATCTTCCTGCATCTAGCCTGTCCAACCCCTTAAGAATCTTGTAAGTTTCTATAAGATCCCCTCTCAATCTCCTAAATTCTAGAGAGTATAAACCGAGTCTATGTAGTCTTTGTTCATAAGACAGTCCTGACATCCCAGGAATCAGTCTGGTGAAACTTCTCTGCACTCCCTCTATGGCAATAATGTCCTTCCTCAGATTTGGAGACCAGAACTGTATGCAATACTCCAGGTGTGGCCTCACCAAGACCCTATACAACTGAAGTAGAACCTCCCTGCTCCTATACTCAAATCCATTTGCTATGAAAGCTAACATACCATTGGCTTTCTTCACTGCCTGCTGTACCTGCATGCCTACTTTCAATGACTGGTGTACCATGACACCCAGATCGCGCTGCATCTCCCCTTTTCCTAATCGGCCACCATTTAGATAGTAGTCGGTTTTCCTATTTTTGCCACCAAAGTGGATAACCTCACATTTATCCACATTATACTGCATCTGCCAAACATTTGCCCACTCACCCAGCCTATCCAAGTCACCTTGCATTCTCCTAGCATCCTCCTCACAGCTAACACTGCCCCCCAGCTTAGTGTCATCCGCAAACTTGGAGATATTGCCTTCAATTCCCTCATCCAGATCATTTATGTATATTGTAAATAGCTGGGGTCCCAGCACTGAGCCTTGCGGTACCCCACTAGTCACTGCCTGCCATTGTGAAAACGACCCGTTAACTCCTACTCTTTGCTTCCTGTTTGCCAGCCAGTTCTCTATCCACATCAATACTGAACCCCCCAATGCCATATGCTTTAAGTTTATATACTAATCGCTTATGTGGGACCTTGTCGAAAGCCTTCTGGAAGTCCAGATACACCACATCCACTGGTTCTCCCCCATCCACGCTACTAGTTACATCCTCGTAAAATTCCACAAGATTCGTCAGACATGATTTACCTTTCGTAAATCCATGCTGACTTTGTCCAATGATTTCACCACTTTCCGAATGTGCTTCTATCCCATCTTTAATAACTGACTCTAGCAGTTTCCCCACTACCGATGTTAGACTAACTGGTCTGTAATTCACCGTTTTCACTCTCCCCCCCTTCTTAAAAAGAGGGGTTACATTTGCTACCCGCCAATCCTCAGGAACTACTCCAGAATCTAAAGAGTTTTGAAAGATTATCACTAATGCATCGACTATTTCCGGAGCTACTTCCTTAAGTACTCTGGGATGCAGCCTATCTGGCCCTGGGGATTTATCGGCCTTTAATCCATTCAATTTACCCAACACCACTTACCGACTAACCTGGATTTCACTCAAGTACTCCTTTGAAGATTATTTATGTCTTCCTTAGTGAAGATGGAACCAAAGTAGTTATTCAATTGGTCCGCCATATCCTTGTTCCCCATGATCAACTCACCTGTTTCTGACTGCAAGGGACCTACATTTGTTTTAACTATCTATTTATCTATTTATCTATTTATCTATTTCTCTTCACATATCTATAAAAACTTTTCCAGTCAGTTTTTATGTTCCCTGTCAGTTTTCTTTCATAATCTATTTTTCCTTTCCTAATCAAGCCCTTTGTTCTTCTCTGCTGGTCTCTCAATTTCTCCCAGTCCTCTGGTATGCTGTTTTTCTGGCTACTTTGTACGCATCACCCTTTGCTTTGATACTATCCCTGATTTCCCTTGTTATCCACGGATGCACTACCTTCCCTGATCTATTCTTTGCCAAATTGGGATGAACAATTTTTGTAGTTCATCCATGCAGTCTTTAAACATCATCATCATCATCGGCAGTCACTCAAAACGAGTGTGACTGTCCTCTCCTCTCCACAGGGTCGTCTACTTGTGGGTCTGCAGATGCCAGCAGAGGCCGATCCGTGATCCACATGCATTGGTGCAACGTGGGCAGTGGAGACTGGCAGTGGTTGGTAGACGTCAAGCCTCATTCTCTCTCTCCTTACGGTGCTGTCGCCTTGTCTCTGCCACATGGCATAGTTCCATTTCGTGGCGTGCAGCTTCTTCATGCATGGATTTGCTCCAGGAACGTCTGCCTGTCCAGTGCAATGTGCTCCTAGTTATAACAATTACAGCACGGAAACAGCCCATCTCGGCCCTTCAAGTCCATGCCGAACAACTTTTTTCCCTTAGTCCCACCTGCCTGCACTCATACCATAACCCTCCATACCCTTCTCATCCATATGCCTATCCAATTTATTTTTAAATGATAGTTGCTCGATATGATGCGGAATTTCTTCAGCCTGTTCTTGAACACACAGAGTAATGAGTCATAGTCATACAGCACGGAAACAGGGCGTGTAGGAAGGAACTGCAGATACTGGTTTAAACCGAAGATAGACACAAAATGCTGGAGTAACTAAATAGGTCAGGCAAGATCTCTGAAGAAAAGGAATAGGTGACGTTTCCGGTCGAGACCCTTCTTCAGATTGAGAGTGAGGGGAATGGGAAACGAGGAATATAGATGGTAGAAACATAGAAACATAGAAATTAGGTGCAGGAGTAGGCCATTCGGCCCTTCGAGCCTGCACCGCCATTCAATATGATCATGGCTGATCATCCAACTCAGTATCCCGTTCCTGCCTTCTCTCCATACCCTCTGATCCCCTTAGCCACAAGGGCCACATCTAACTCACTCTTAAATATAGCCAATGAACTGGCCTCAACTACCCTCTGTGGCAGCGAGTTCCAGAGGCCTACCACTCTCTGTGTGAAAAAAGTCCTTCTCATCTCGGTCCTAAAGGATGTCCCCCTTATCCTTAAGCTGTGACCCCTTATCCTGGACCTCCCCAACATCGGGAACAATATTCCTGCATCTAGCCTGTCCAACCCCTTAAGAATTTTGTAAGTTTCTATAAGATCCCCTCTCAATCTCCTAAATTCTAGAGAGTATAAACCAAGTCTATGCAGTCTTTGTTTATAAGACAGTCCTGACATCCCAGGAATCAGTCTGGTGAACCTTCTCTGTACTCCCTCTATGGCAATAATGTTCTTCCTCAGATTTGGAGACCAGAACTGTACGCAATACTCCAGGTGTGGTCTCACCAAGACCCTATACAACTGAAGTAGAACCTCCCTGCTCCTATACTCAAATCCTTTTGCTATGAAAGCTAACATACCATTCACTTTCTTCACAGCCTGCTGCACCTGCATGCCTACTTTCAATGACTGGTGTACCATGACACCCAGGTCGCGCTGCATCTCCCCTTTTCCTAATCGGCCTCCATGGTGATATGGAGAGATGTAGAACTAGGATCAGTCTAACCCATCTGTGCTGACCAAGATGCCCTATCTAAGCTAGTCACATTTGCCCATGTTTGCTCACATCCCTCAAACCCTTTCCTATATGTGTTTGTCCAAATGCCTTCTAAATGTTGAATTACACACGACTCAACCACTTCCTCTGTCAGCATGTTCCATGTACAAAACACCACCCACAGGCCCTCTAGTTCCTATTAAATTATTCCTCTCTCACTTTAAACCTATGCTCTTGTTTTTGATTACCCTCCCCTGGGAAAAAGACTGTGCAATACGTTTGTTTATGTTGTAGAGAATGTGAGGGTGGGATGGAAAGGCCAAAGAGAATGTCTGTGATGTGGAAAGACCAAATTGGTTGATGCGACAAGTTGGAAAGCGATGGTGCTTTCTTGTCTATATATGTGTTGCTGATAGCTGGGCAGGATGTACTAATGGAGAGAGAAAAGACCAAGACTCTGTCACAATTGGATGACTGGCAGAAATATAACCATATAACCATATAACAATTACAGCACGGAAACAGGCCTTCTCGGCCCTTCCAGTCCGTGCCGACCATTTATTTTCCCCTAGTCCCATCTACCTGCACTCAGACCATACCCCTCCATTCCCTTCCCGTCCATATACCTATCCACTTTACTTTTAAATGTTAAAATCGATCCTGCCTCCACCACTTCTGCTGGAAGATCATTCCACACAGCCACCACTCTCTGAGTAAAGAAGTTCCCCCTCATGTTACCCCTAAACTTCTGTCCCTTAATTCTCATGTCATGCCCTCTTGTTTGAATATTTCCCTACCCTCAATGGGAAAAGCTTATCCACGTCAACTCTGTCTATCCCTTTCATCATTTTAAAGACCTCAATCAAGTCCCCCCTTAACCTTCTGCACTCCAAAGAATAAAGACCTAACTTGTTCAACCTTTCTCTGTAACTTAGTTGCTGGAACCCAGGCAACATTCTAGTAAATCTCCTCTGTACTCTCTCTATTTTGTTGACATCCTTCCTATAATTAGGAAACCAAAATTGTACACCATACTCCAGAATTGGTCTCACCAATGCCTTGTACAATTTTAACATTACTTCCCTACTCCTATATTCAATGCTCTGATTTATAAAGGCCAGCACACCAAAAGCTTTCTTTACCTCCCTGTGATTCCACCTTCAGGGAACTATGCACAGTTATTCCTAGATCCCTCTGTTCCACAGCATTCCTCAATTCCCTACCATTTACCATGTACGTCCTATTTTGATTTGTCCTGCCAAGATGTAGCACCTCACACTTATCAGCATTAAACTCCATCTGCCATCTTTCAGCCTACTCTTCCAAATGGCCCAAATCTCTCTGTAGACTTTGAAAATCTACTTCATTATCCACAGCACCCCCTATCTTAGTATCATCTGCATACTTACTTATCCAATTTTCCACCCCATCATCTAGATCATTGATGTACATGACAAACAACAGTGGACCCAACACAGATCCCTGAGGCACCCCAGTGGTCACTGGCTTCCAACCTGACAAACAGCCATCCACCATTATTCTCTGGCATCTCTCATTCAGCCACTGTTGAATCCACCTTGCTACGCCGCCATTAACACCCAAAAATTGAACCTTCTTAACCAACCCTCCATGGGGAACCTTGTCAAAGGCCTTACTGAAATCCATATAGACAACATCCACTGCTTTACCCTCATCAATGTCCCTAGTAACCTCTTCAAAAAATTCAAGAAGGTTTGTCAAACATGACCTTCCAGGCACAAATCCATGTTGACTGTTCTTGATCAGACCCTGTTTATCCAGATGCTTATATATATTATCTCTAAGTATCCTTTCCATTAATTTGCCCACCACTGACATCAAACTAACAGGTCTAACAAACTAAATGGAGGGCACTTGCAGAACTTGCTGCTTCTAAGCTTCAACCCTGTATGATTCTACACCTTGCTTTTCTAAGGGAATGTGGGAAAGCTCATTAATAATATGGGGCTGACAGGGATGGGAGATGAGGACAAGAGGAACCCTATCCTTGTTCTGGGAGGATGGAGGAGGAAAGAGAGCAGAAGTGTGAGACTTGTCAGCATAGTTTTTTTCACAAGCTTAGAGGAAAGAGATAGAGAGCTCGGTAATATGGTGTGAAGACCGCAACTTCTCCTTCATGGTCTGTGATGGTGATGAAGCTCTTGTCGATATTGCCTTCATTTAATTTACAGGAAGGATTTCATCAGGTTCTGAATATGTGAGCACACAAAATATGAGGTCACTTTGAAAGATAAGAGACAGAGAGCTTGCAAAATTGCCCAGTATACACCAATATTACTGAAGCATACAAAGTCCTCCCCCTCCCCCACCTGGGACAGTCTGCCCACCTCTCTCTGTCCCTGCTCCCCAAATACACACCTCTGATCAGACGTGTGAAACCTACTGTGAGGACAGTGAAGGTCTGGCCTGACGGGGCGGTCTCTGTTTTACAGGAACAGTTTCAGCAAACAGGCTGGAGTCACTTTGACCGGGACAACAAAACTCCAGCCATCAAAGTTGCTCCACCCCGAATGAACAACCCCTCAGTCTCTCCACCTCTGCTGTACAAGATGCACTGAGCAAGGTGAATGAGCACAAAGCTGCCGGCCCCGATGGCATCCCCGGGCGGGTGCTCAGGGCATGTGTTGGACAACTATCCCTGGTCCTCACTGACATTTCCAATCTGTCACTGGCCCAGGGTGTCGTCCCCACTTGCCTCAAGACATCTACCATTGTGCCAGTGCCCAAACAATCAGCGACAGGGAGTCTCAACGACTTCCGGCCAGTGGCACTCACCCCTGTCATCGCCAAGTGCTTTGAGCGGCTGATCCTGGCTCACCTCAAAGCCAGCCTCCCCCACACACTGGACCCCCATCAATTTGCCTACCGGACAAACAGGTCTACAGAGGATGCCATATCGGCGGCCCTACACTCTGCCCTGACCCACCTGGACAGCAACAACACCTACATCAGGCTGCTGTTTATTGACTTCAGCTCCGCCTTTAACACTGTCATACCCGCTAGCTTGATCACCAAACTCAGCGGTCTTGGCATCTCCACCTCCCTCTGCAATTGGACACTGGATTTCCTCACTAACAGACCACAGTCTGTTAGGGTCAACAACCTCACCTCCTCCACTATAACACTGAACACCGGCGTGCCACAGGGCTGTGTGCTCAGCCCTCTCCTCCACTCCCTCTTCACCCATGACTGCATCCCTAAGTATGGCTCCAACGCCATCATAAAATTTGCCGATGACAATGCATGGATTTCCTCCAATGCAATGTGGTCCTAGTTGCTCGATATGATGCGGAATTTCTTCAGACTGTTCTTGAACACACAGAGTAATGAGTAAAGGTCATACAGCACGGAAACAGGGCGTGTAGGAAGGAACCGTAGATCTCAACTGTATATCTTTAGAAGCTCAAGAGTTAAAATGTACTTGCAGGTTCCTTCTTCTAACTATTATTGCAGTTGTATTTAAGCAATGAGGAACACAAGGCTGACAAGGGACGTCAGGGACTATATACAAATAAAAGAGAAGCACAACGTAGCGAAGATCAGCGGGAAGCAAAAGGATTGGGTAATGTTTAAGGAGCAGCAGAAGATAAATATAAAGATTATACGGGGAGAAAAGGTGAGATACGAAGGTAAGATAGCCAAGAATATAAAGGAGGATAGTAAAAGCTTCTTTAGGTATGTGAAGAGGAAAAAAATATTTAAGACTAAAAAAGGTGAATTTATTATGGGGAACAAGGAAATGGCAGATGAGTTGAACAGGTAACATAGACGTAGAAACATAGAAAATAGGTGCAGGGGTAGGCCATTCGGCCCTTCAAGCCTGCACCGCCATTCAATATGATCATAGCTGATCATCCAACTCAGTATCCTGTACCTGCCTTCTCTCTATACCCCTGGACCCCTTTGGCCACAAGGGCCACATCTAACTCCCTCTTAAATATAGCCAATGAAGTGGCTTCAACTACCTTCTGTGGCAGAGAATTCCACAGACTCACCACACTCTGTGTGAAAAATGTTTTTCTCATCTCGGTCCTAAAAGACTTCCCCCTTATCCTTAAACTGTGACCCCTTGTTCTGGACTTCCCCAACATCGGGAACAATCTTCCTGCATCTAGCCTGTCCAACCCCTTAAGAATTTTTAAAGTGTCTATAAGATTCCCCCCTCAATCTTCTAAATTCCAGCGAGTACAAACCGAGTCTATCCAGTCTTTCTTCATATGGAAGTCCTGCCATCCCAGGAATCAGTCTGGTGAACCTTCTCTGTACTCCCTCTATGGCGAGACCAAAACTGTACGCAATACTCCAGGTGAGGTCTCACCAAGACCCTGTATAACTGCAGTAGAACCTCCCTGCTCTTGTACTCAAATCCTTTGGCTATGAATGTTAACATACCATTCGCTTTCTTCACTGCCTGCTGCACCTGCATGCCTACTTTCAGTGACTGGTGTACCATGACACCCACGTCTCGTTGCATCTCCCCTTTTCCTAATCGGCCACCATTCAGATAATAGACTACTTTCCTGTTTTTGCCATCAAAGTGGATAACCTCATATTTATCCACATTATACTGCATTTGCCATTCATTTACCCACTCACCCCGCCTATCCAAGTCATCTTGCAACCTCCTAGCATCGTCCTCACAGCTAACAATGCCCCCCAGCTTCATGTCATCCGCAAACTTAGAGATGTTGCATTCAATTCAAATCATTAATATATATTGTAAATAGCTGTGGTCCCAGCACTGAGCCTTGCGGTACCCCACTAGTCACTGCCTGCCATTCTGAAAAGTACCCGTTTACTCCTATTCTTTGCTTCCTGTCTGCCAGCCAGTTCTCTATCCACATCAATACTGGACCCCCAATACCGTGTGCTTTAAGTTTGTATACTAATCTCTTATGTGGAACCTTGTCGAAAGCCTTCTGAAAGTCTAAATATAACACATCCACTGGTTCTCCCTAAATTTGTTTTAACTAATCTCTTTCTCTTCACATATCTATAAAAACTTTTGCAGTCAGTTTTTAAATGCAGTTTTTATGTTCCCTGCCAATTTCCTTTCATAATCTATTTTCCCTTTCCTAATTAAGCCCTTTGTCCTCCTCTGCTGGATTCTGAATTTCTCCCAGTCCTCCGGTAGGCTGCTTTTTCTGGCTAATTTGTATGCTTCATCTTTTGTTTTGATACTATCCCTGATTTCCCTTGTTATCTACGGATGCACTACCTTCCCTGATTTATTCTTTTGCCAAACTGGGATGAACATTTTTTGTAGTTCATCCATGCAGTCTTTAAATGGCTTCTATTGCACATCCACCGTCAACCCTTTAAGAATCAATTGCCAGTCTATCTTGGCCAATTCACGTCTCATACCAACAAAGTTACCTTTCTTTAAGTTCAGAACCCTTGTTTCTGAATTAATTATGTCACTCTCCATCTTAATGAAGAACTCAACCATATTATGGTCACTCTTGCCCAAGGGGCCACGCACAACAAGGCTACTAACTAACCCTTCCTCATTACTCAATACCCAGTCTAGAATAGCCTGCTCTCTCGTTGGTTCCTCTACATGTTGGTTTAGAAAACTATCCCGCATACATTCCAAGAAATCCTCTTCCTCAGCACCCCTGCCAATTTGATTCACCCAATCTATATGTAGATTGAAGTCACCCATTATAACTGTTTTACCTTTGTTGCACGCATTTCTAATTTCCTGTTTGATGCCATCCCCAACTCCACTACTACTGTTAGGTGGCCTGTACACAACTCCCACTAGCGTTTTCTGCCCCTTAGTGTTTCGCAGCTCTACCCATATCCAAGCTAATGTCCTTCCTTTCTGTTGCGTTAATCTCGTCTCTAACCAGCAACGCTACCCCACCTCCCTTTCCTTTCTGTCTATCCCTCCTGAATATTGAATATCCCTGGATGTTCAGCTGCCAGCCTTGGTCACCCTGGAGCCATGTCTCCGTGATCCGAACTATATCATAGTCATTAATAGCTATCTGCACATTCAACTCATCCACCTTATTACGAATGCTCCTTGCATTGAGACACAAAGCCTTCAGGCTTGTTTTTACAACACTCTTACCCCTTATACAATTATGTTGAAAAGTGGCCCTTTTTGATTTTTGCCCTGGATTTATCTGCCTGCCACTTTTACTTTTCACCTTGCTACCTATTGCTTCTACCCTCATTTTACACCCCTCTGTCTCTCTGCTCACACATTTAAGAAATCCACTATCTCTTATTCTAGTTTAAAGTCTCCCCAGTAGCCTTTGCAAATCTCCCCGCCAGGATATTGGTCCCCCTCGGGTTCAAGTGCAACCCGTCCTTTTTGTACAGGTCATACCTTCCCCAAAAGAGGTCCCAATGATCCAGAATCTTGAATCCCTGCTCTCTGCACCAGTCCTTCAGCCACGCATTTATCCTCCACCTCGCTCCATTCCTACTCTCACTGTCGCGTGGCACAGGCAGTAATCCTGAGATTGTTACCTTTGCGGTCCTTCTCCTTAACTCTCCTCCTAACTCCCTAAATTCTCCTTTCAGGACCTCTTCGTCTTTTCTACCTATGTCATTGGTACCTATATGTACCACGACCTCAGGCTCCACTCCCTCCCATTGCAGGATATGTTGGACACGTTCAGACACATCCCAGATCCTGGCACCAGGGAGGCAAACTACCATCCGGGTCTCCTGACTGCGTCCACAGAATCGCCTATCTGACCCCTAACTATAGAGTCCGCTATTACTACTGCTATTACTATTCCCCTCCTCTTCTTATCCTTACCCTTTGGATCCGTCTTCACTAATGAAGACACAAACAATCTCCTGATGTACTAGTGGCCAGAGGATCTGGGGTGATGGAGGAACTGAACGAAATCCACATTTGGCAGAAAATGGTGTTGGGTAGACTGATGGGACTGAAGGCTGATGAATCCCCAGGACCTGATGCTCTGCATCCCAGGGTATTTAAGGAAGTGGCTCTAGAAATCGTGGACGCATTGGTGATAATTTTCCAATGTTCGATAGATTCAGGATCAGTTCCTGAGGATTGAAGCGTAGCTAATGTTATCCCACTTTTGAAGAAAGGCGGGAGAGAGAAAACAGGGAATTATAGACCAGTTAGCCTGACATTGGTGGTGGGGAAGGTGCTGGAGTCAATTATAAAAGATGAGATAGTAGCACATTTGGATAGCAGTAACAGGATCAGTCCGAGTCAACATGGATTTACGAAGGGGAAATCATCCTTGACTAGACTTCTGGAATTTTTTGAGGAAGATAGACAAGGGAGAGCCAGTGGATGTAGTGTACCTAGACATTCATAAAGCATTTGAGAAGGTCTCGCATAGGTGATTAGAGGGCAAATCTATGGCACATGGTATTGGGGGTAGAGTGCTGACATGGATAGAAAATTGGTTGGCAGACAGGAATCAAAGAGTAGGGATTAACATGTCCCTTTCACAATGGCAGGCAATGACTAGTGTGGTATTGCAAAGCTCGGTGCTGGGACCGCAGCTATTTACAATATACATCAATGATTTGGATGAAGGGATTCAAAGTAACATTAGCAAATTTGCAGATGACACAAAGCTGGGTGGCAATGTGAACTGTGAGGAGGATGCTATGAGAATGCAGGGTGACTTGGACAGGTGGGTGAGTGGAGCATGGCAGTTTAATGTAGATAAATGTAAGGTTATCCACTTTGATAGCAAAAACAGGAAGGTAGATTACTATCTAAATGATGTCAAGTTGGGAAAAGGGGAAGTACAACGGGATCTGGGGGTCCTTGTTCATCAGTCTATGGAAGTGAGAATGCAGGTACAGCAGGCAGTGAAGAAATTAAATGGCATGTTGGACTTTATAACACGATGAGTTGAGTATAAGCTCAAAGAGGTCCTTCTGCAGTTGTACAGGGCCCTAGTGAGACTACACCTGGAGTATTGTGTGCCGTTTTGGTCCCCTAATTTGAGGAAGGACATTCTTGCTATTGAGGGAGTGCAGCGTAGGTTTCTGAGGTTAATTCCAGAGATGGCAGAACGGACATATGCTGAGAGAATGGAGCGGCTGGGCTTGTGTACTCTGAAATTTAAAAGGATGAGAGAGGATCTTATTGAAACACATTATAGCTTTGGACATGCTAGAGGCAGGAAACATGGGACATTATTGTCATATGTCCCAGATAGAACAACATTCTTTATTTCATCAGCACAACAGAATATGTAAACGTAGTATACTGTAAACAACATAATAAACGAGAAAAAAGGATCAGTGTGGGTCTATATACATGTATATCTGAAGAAGGGTTTTGACCTGAAACATCACGTCTGAAGAAGGGTCTCAATCTGAAAAATTACCCATTCATTCTCCCTAGTGATGCTGCCCGTTTGTTTCTATATACACACATATATATACATACATATTACTAAAAGTCTGATCTTGACCTCTTCCTGTTGTTCTGTATATTGATTTTCGATAAAACGCTGCCACATACGGCTGTGATTTTTGGCCATCTTACTCAGTCTCCATCCACTGTGCAGGACAAGAGGATTTTTCCCATTGATTAAAAATAAAATAATTATTAGTGTTTAAAAAATGTTGAGATTCTCTACCCTGAAGGCCACGCCCCTTCCGGAGGGACTATAAAACCTGGAAGTGTTGAGTGCCTCAGTCAGTCTCTGCAAGGTGGGGGATCGAGAGGGTCATGTCTCTCAGTCTCAGCTGTGAATAACACTTTTATTCACAAGTGAATAAACACATGAATGAACACATGTCGACTAAACTGTGAATGTGGTTTTACTGACCTTGAGTGCCCTTAATGTGGTTTGAAAATGAAAATGTGGTTCCTTTGAAATGAAGGACAGCAAATGGATGTTGGTGGTGGTTGGTTTGAAATGGCAAATGATTAAAAGTCTAAACTTGACAACTTCCTGTTTGCACTGTATATTGATTTTAGATAAAACGCTACCACTTACGGCTGTGATTTTCAGCCATCTTACTCAACCCCCCTTGGCTCATCAGGAAACTGCACTTGAATTTGGTGGCCTTGCACCCTGCTTGAAGTGGTAGGAAACTGCATTTGAATTTGGTGGCCTTGCACCCTGCTTGAAATGGAATTTCAAGGAATAGTTGTGAGTCAACTGCCAGCCCACCAGCCGTATATATATACACACACACATAACAAACAATAATAATAGTGTAAAAAAACAGAATCAATGCCCCCAGGTCTATGTAGTTAAGAGCTTATTTGGAAGGTGTAGTGTTTAATGGTCTGCTAGCTGTCGGAAAGATGCTGCTTCTGAACCTAGAGGTCATGGATACAGCAGGATTTGGATCAGTCGGATATTTGGGCAGAGGGATGACAGATGGAGTTTAATCAAGACTTGTGTATGATGCTGCACTTCAGAGGTCAAATGTACCAGGAACAAATAAAGTAAATGGCAGAGATAGACACAAAGTGCTGGAGTAACTGAATGAATCAGGCAGCATCTCTGGAGAAAAAGGATGGGTGATGTTTTGGTTTGGGACCCTTCTTCAGATTGAAAGTAGGGCTATAAGAGGATCATTGATGTACACAGGTTTCTTGGGGTCCAAGTCCATAGCTCCCTGAAGGTGGCAACACAGTGGATAGGTGTTAAATAAGTTGTATGGTATACAGATAGAGAGCTTAGTAACATCCTAATTATATTTACCAGCGATCACCTGCTGGAAACCCAGCTACTTTTGCACCACTGCCAGGAGAAGGATCTGATCATAATTGTTTATAATTCATAGAAGCCACTGCCGCTCTCCAACTGGATTTACAGAGTCATCCGATTGATAATCCTGACTTGTTCCTATTTACTGATGGCTCTTCACACCGACCTAGCAATGACAGATTATCAGCAGGCTATGCGGTGATTGTGCCACACCAAGTGATGGAGGCATATGCTTTACCATATGGAATGACTGGTCAGGCAGCTGAGCTGCATACCCTGGCTCATGTCTGCATATTGGCAAAAATAAAAGTGCTAATATCCACACTGATTCTCGCTATGCGTTTGGGGTTGTACATGACTTTGGGCAGTTATGGAAAAATAGAGGATTCATCACATCAACGGGAAAGACCATTAAGCATGATAAACTGTCTTAAATTTACTGGATACGATCCAATTGCGACAGCAGATCACAGTAATTAATTGTGAGGCTTATACATCGTTGGACAATGATGTATCCAATGGAAACAGGTCAGCTGATTATGTCACCAAACAGGTTGTCCTCAGGCAAACCCCGCAATTACAAGCAGCTAAAATAGTAAGATTAAATGAGAACTTACCAGTTTGAACTTTGATCTTTATTTTATGAGGAGTTACGATGAGGGATTACGTAAAGAAGCCGCGCCAGTGCGCATGCTCGTCATTCTTCAAAGCAGCGGCGTGAAATCACAGTGACTACAGTCGAAGTGATATAGTAAGACTCTGAAGACTAGAACTACCAGATGATCTTTGAGATTATGAGGGTCGGGAGCGGAGGGCACGTAATCTCTCATCGTAACTCCTCATAAAATAAAGATCAAACTTCAAACTGGTAAGCTCTCATTTAATCTTACTATTTTACTTCGGAGTCACGTGAGTGACTACGTGAAGATTTCAAAGCTCTGTGATTTCATGCCGTAGATACAGTTCCATACGACTGTCTTGGTTGACACAGGATAACCAAATAATGAATTGAACATTGTATAAATTATACAATGAATGTCTTAAACAATAAAAGAACAGTAATAACCCCCCTTTCGCAGGGGAAATTACAAAGGAGAACAAACAGAACCCAAAACAGCTTGCCCAAATTTTTGCATTGTGAGGACAGGTTTGTCATAAACCCTAAAGGTTCCTTAACTGGACTATCCTGCGGTGAGGATTTGGTCCAACGGCACGTCCTGTGCCTTTGCTGTGTACGTTGACATCGCCCTGGTGGAGTGATTTAAACACATCAGTGTCTACTCCAGCATAATGCAAACCTGTTTCAGCCATCTAGAAATAGTTTGTACTGACACCTTTGTATGAGGTTTTATGTGGCTGATGACCATCGCTGTTTCAGCCTCTGAGACTCTTGATGACCTTGATATTATTAGCTCAGATGCATAATTACATATAGTATTCGATCAATGGGTATATTTTAAGCTTATTTTGGTTCCAGCCATCCCTGGCCTGCTCTGATTAGATCATATGCATAAAACACAATATCATCTACAGAAGAATGCATGCTGTCCAGTCATAACTTCTGCAATATTTGGACCCATAGTGCTGCCTCTAGCACCATGAACATGACCACTTTGAGCGTTAACTTCCGGAAAGGCAGAGATGTATTTGGAGCCCATTGCCAAAGCAGTGTGAGAACTATGCTCACATCCCAGACTTCTGAATATGTACGTCTGGGAGGGTTTTGTTAAAGTACCTCCTATGAATCGAGCCACCAACAGATGAGATCCGACAGAGTGTTGTCCGGACCCTTGCCCTAAGTAGGAGGACAAAACACTTTGAGCACTATAAATGGCACTATAGCTTAACTGCTCATCAAAATGCAATGTAGCCAGGAACTCCAATACATCCGGTATGCCTGCAACTTATGATAAGTTATATTTGACTGTAAACAGGACATCTCCCATTTCTTAGTATGAGATACATATTGTTTTTTAGTACTATCTCTCCAGGCCATCGTAATCACATCGACGGTCCTACTCGATAGTCCGATTCCCTGGAACAGTCTGGTCAGAAGATACAAATCAATAGATTAATACGCTCATGTAAAGGGGAACTCTCCTCCTGTCCCAGTGTGAACCAACAAGTTGCTGTAATTGGGATAATCATGAATGCTGTGTCATCAGTCTCAGAACCAATGGGACCATGCTGTGTGGACCAGTTTAGGAACTACCAAACGCCTAAGTGTAGTTGTACTCTATTTTGGTGAGACATTGATTAAATGAGGCAGAAATGGGGAAAGCATAAGGACGTACGTCCGCAATGTAGCGAGAATGTATCCTCCGCTACTGCCCCTAGATCTGGTTCCCATGCCGTATATAGGTAACTGGTGATTTAACCCAGATGCAACAGGTCTATGTCTGGCAATCCATTCCGGCTAACAATCATTTTGAATCTTTTGGATTCATCATCCATTTTTGTTTGTCATGGAATTTACATGACCTGGTGTCTGCAACTTTTGCATTATCTCTATTTGATAGGTAGATATCTGAGACCCAGATGTTCCTTGTAATGCACCAGTGCCCGATGAGGCTTGGCACATTGCCACAGAATAATGACCTCATTCCACCCATGTGATTGATATGCAACAGCTGTGGTATTATCAATCTGAAGCTGCACATGCAAGTCATGCATTGTTGATCAGAATTCTTTAGCCATAGAATGTACCCAGCAATTCTATGTAGTTTACCCCATGCCTCTGCAGGGCTAATGCTTCTTTCACATTTTATCTGCCGCCCCAGCCAGACTCGATATCAGTGGCTCCTCATCTTGAAGCTCACATCAGTTTGTAAACTAAAGGTTATTGAGTCAGAATGTCTCTAGTACATCGGAAGACATTAGATACAGTTTTGACCGTAGACAAAGTACTGCCATGTTAATTAACCAATGATGAACCTCAAATAGCCAATCATTCTAAATTATACTAATCTAAGTTTAATTAGATGGGCGAGGACCGGCATCTCAACAGGCATGTGGTAGCTGAATATTATGCATCTTTCAGATCTATGGCTGCCATATCACACCCTTTTTATCCCAGTTACAATACTGACATTTTTATTTAAAACCTTTTATACTGGACCTTAAGGGTTAAGTATGTTTCGGCCCAGAATGACTCGACACCCACCATCGTTCTTTAGGCTGGGGAAATTGGACACATTGTTAAGGCTGATATGCATCATCCACCTGTAGAGTTAGTGGTATTGAACCCCAATACCCAACTAGGTGTATTTTGTACGGGTGGATGTACTTCCGAGAATGCCTTATTCGAGATCCCCGATACAGTCCAATATTCAATTAACCCTTCCGGATCTGAAGGGGTATCTGAAAGCTTCCCCCATACGGCAAATCTCCATTTGACCAATCATACAGATCGCTACTAAAAGTTACCAAATACAGTATCGGGGAGTAGTGAATTTCTGAAATTGGGCGGCAGGGTGGTGCAGCGGTAGAGTTGCTGCCTTACAGAGCTTGCAGCGCCAGAGACCCGGGTTTGATCCCGAATGCGGGTGCTGTCTCTACAGAGTTTGCACGTTCTCCCCATTACCGTGTGGGTTTTCTCAGAGATCTGCGGTTTCCTCCCACACTCCAAAGGCGTACAGGATTGTAGGATAATTGGCTTGGTTTAAGTGTAAATTGTCCCCAGTTTATTTAGGATAGTGTTAATGTGCAGGGATCGCTGGTCAGTGCGGTCTCCCTGTGCGGACGTGGCACCGACGGACGACGGGCCGAAGCAAAGAAGTCGAAGCCAAAGAACGGAATGGAAACGAGGCCGAAACGACAATAAACCGAAAGAGTCCGAAGACATAGAAACATAGAAAATAGGTGCAGGAGTAGGCCATTCGGCCCTTTGAGCCTGCACCGCCATTCAATATGATCATGGCTGATCACCCAACTCAGTATCCTGTACCTGCCTTCTCTCCATACCCCCTGATCCCTTTAGCTCCAAGGGCCACATCTAACTCCCTCTTAAATATAGCCAATGAACTGGCCTCAACTATCTTCTGTGGCAGAGAATTCCAGAGACTCACCACTTTCTGTGTGAAAAAAGTTTTCCTCATCTCAGTCCTAAAGGAATTCCCCCTTATCATTAAACTGTGACCCCTTGTTCTGGACCTCCCCAACATCGGGAACAATCTTCCTGCATCTAGCCTGTCCAACCCCTTAAGAACTTTGTAAGTTTCTATAAGATCCCCCCTCAATCTTCTAAATTCTAGCGAGTACAAGCCGAGTCTATCCAGTCTTTCTTCATATGAAAGTCTTGACATCCCAGGAATCAGTCTGGTGAACCTTCTCTGTACCCCCTCTATGGCAAGAATGTCTTCCCTCAGATTTGGAGACCAAAACTGTATGCAATACTCCAGGTGTGGTCTCACCAAAACCCTGTACAACTGCAGTAGAACCTCCCTGCACCTATACTCAAATCCTTTTGCTATGAATGCTAACATACCATTCACTTTCTTCGCTGCCTGCTGCACCTGCATGCCTACTTTCAATGACTGGTGTACCATGACACCCAGGTCTCGTTGCATCTCCCCTTTTCCAAATCAGCCACCATTCAGATAATAGTCTACCCTCCTGTTTTTGCCACCAAAGTAGATAACCTCACATTTATCCACATTATACTGCATCTGCCATGCATTTGCCCACTCACCCAACCTATCCAAGGCACCTTGCAGCCTCCAAGCATCCTCCTCACACCTAACACTGCCCCCCAGCTTCGTGTCATTCGCAAACGTGGAGATGTTGCATTTAATTCCCTCGTCCAAATCATTAATATATGTTGTAAATAGCTGGGGTCCCAGCAGTGAGCCTTGCGGTACCCCACTAGTCACTGCCTGCCATCCTGAAAAGGACCCGTTCACTCCTACTCTTTGCTTCCTGTCTGCCAGCCAGTTCACTATCCACATCAACACTGAACCCCCCAATACCGTGTGCTTTAAGTTTGTATACTAATCTCTTATGTGGGACCTTGTCAAAAGCCATGTGAAAGTCTAGATATAACACATCCACTGGTTCTCCCTTATCCACGCTACTTGTTACATCCTCGATAAATTCTATAAGATTCGTCAGACATGATTTACCTTTCATAAATCCATGCTGACTTTGTCCAATTTCACCACTTTCCAATTGTGCTGCTATCCCATCTTTAATAACTGACTAGCAGTTTCCCCACTACCGATGTAAGACTAACTGGTCTGTAATTCCCCATATTCTCTCTCCCTCCTTATTTAAAAAAGTGTGGTTACATTAGCTACCCTCCAATCCTCAGGAACTACTCCAGAGTCTAAAGAGTTTTGAAAAATTATCACTAATGCATCCACTATTTCTGTGGCTACTACCTTGAGTACTCTGGGAAGCAGACTATCTGACCCAGGGGATTTATCGGCCTTTAATCCATTCAATTTACCCAACACCACTTCCCGGCTAATCTGGATTTCACTCAGTTCCTCCATCTTATTTGACCCCTGGTCCCCTGCTATTTCTGGCAGATTATTTATGTCTTCCTTAGTGAAGACAGAACCAAAGTAGTTATTCAATTGGTCTGCCATGATCCCCATGTTGCCCGTGATCAATTCACCTGTTTCTGACTGCAAGGGACCTACATTTATTTTAACTAACCTTTTTCTCTTTACATATTTATAAAATCTTTTGCAGTCATTTTTTATGTTCCCTGCCAGTTTTCTTTCATAATCTATTTTCCCTTTCCTAATCAAGCCCTTTGTCCTCCTCTGCTGGACTCTGAATTTCTCCCAGTCCTCTGGTAGGTTGCTTTTTCTGGCTAATTTGTATGCTTCATCCTTTGTTTTGATACTATCCCTGATTTCCCTTGTTATCCACAGATGCACTACCTTCCCTGATTTATTCTTTTGCCAAACTGGGATGAACAATTGTTGTAGTTCATCCATGCAGTCTTTAAATGCCTTCCATTGCACATCCACTGTCAACCCTTTAAGAATCAATTGCAGTCTATCTTGGCCAATTCACATCTCATACCTTCAAAGTTACCTTTCTTTAAGTTCAGAACCCTTGTATCTGAATTAATGATGTCACTCTCCATCCTAATGAAGAACTCAACCATATTATGGTCACTCTTGCCCAAGGGGCCACGCACAACAAGACTGCTAACTAACCCTTCCTCATTACTCGATACCCATTCTAGAATAGCCTGCTCTCTCGCTGGTTCCTCTACATGTAGGTTTAGAAAACTATCCCGCATACATTCCAAGAAATCCTCTTCCTCGGCACCCCTGCCAATTTGATTCACCCAATCTATATGTAGATTGAAGTCACCCATTTTAACTGTTTTACCTTTGTTGCACGCATTTCTACTCCCCTTTTTGATGCCATCCCCAACTCCACTACTACTGTTAGGTGGCCTGTACACAACTCCCACTAGCGTTTTCAGTCCCTTAGTGTTTCGCAGCTCTACCCATATCGATTCCACATCCTCCAAGCTAATGTCCTTCATTTCTATTGCATTAATCTCCTCTCTAACTAGCAACGCTACCCCACCTCCTTTTCCTTTCTGTCTATCACTTCTGAATATCCCTGGATGATCAGCTGCCACCCTTGGTCACCCTGGAGCCATGTCTCCGTGATCCTAACTATATCATTGTCATTAATAACTATCTGCACCTTCAACTCACCCACCTTATTATGAATGCTCCTTGCATTGAGACACAAAGCCTTCAGGCTTGTTTTTACAACACTCTTACTCCTTATACAATTATGTTGAAAAGTGGCCCTTTTTGATTTTTGCCCAGGATTTTACTGCCTGCCACTTTTACTTTTCACCTTGCTACCTATTGCTTCCACCCTCATTTTATACCCCTCTGTCTCTCTGCTCACACATTAAAGAAACCCACCATCTCTTATTCTCTGTTTATTATTTTTTTCTTCTTCCCCCCCTACATGTTGTGTCTGAGTGCTTCCCTTCTC
Source organism: Raja brachyura (assembly GCA_963514005.1). Next base: position 88,208,867 of record OY740788.1, read on the forward strand.
TGTCTCCTGCCTCAGACACTGTCTACTAGCTTTCTCTATTTGAGTCCCTCCCTCAACCATTCTAGTTTAATGTCTCCCCAGTAGCCTTTGCAAATTTCCCTGCCAGGATACTGGTCCCCATCGCCAACTAACCGAAAGGATGGGATGCCTAAATGCAAACTAACCGAAAGGGCGGGACGCCTAAACCCCAAGAAACAGAAAAGTTGCGTCGCCTAAAAGCGAACTTACCGAATGGCCGCTCTGTCGATACGCCACCTACCCAAAAGGCGGCGGCGCCTACAGGCCAAAGGACCGAATGCCGCTCAACAGAAAAGTCCAGTAACGGACTTGGCATTGCCAGGGTGCGGGACTTGTCAGCGATTGGTCCAGACTACCGTGTCCATCACATCACCGTGAAGGCATGAACATTGCCCCAAACCTCCGCTCCACCCGACCCGCAGCCCGCGGAGGGTGGCCGTGGGAGAGTGGGGGCTGCCCCGAGGGATGCGCACCTTCGGCCGCTTACAACTTGGTGCTTGGGTTCAGATTGCCCAGTCACCTATGGCTTGTGTGGGAAAATGAACACCACACTCCCGTCTCCCCCTTCTCTCTCCCTTCTTCTCTCTCTACCCCCTCTTTCTCTCTCCTCCTCTCGCTCCACTCTTCTCTCTCTCCTCCTCTCTCCCCCTTCTCTCCCACAGTCCCACAGTCACTGACCGTGATGCACCGCCATCGGACCCCAAACATCACACCAGGGCAATTCCCCCCCGACCCCCCCCCCGACCGCGGTCAGTGCCTGTGGGACACTCCCGCGGGTAGAGAAGGGGGGGGAGAGAGAGAAGGGGGGGGAGAGAGAGAAGGGGGGGGGAGAGAGAGAAGGGGGGGGGAGAGAGAGAAGGGGGGGGGAGAGAGAGAAGGGGGGGGAGAGAGAGAAGGGGGGGGAGAGAGAGAAGGGGGGGGGAGAGAGAGAAGGGGGGGGGAGAGAGAGAAGGGGGGGGAGAGAGAGAAGGGGGGGGAGAGAGAGAGAAGGGGGGGGAGAGAGAGAAGGGGGGGGAGAGAGAGAAGGGGGGGGAGAGAGAGAAGGGGGGGGAGAGAGAGAAGGGGGGGGAGAGAGAGAAGGGGGGGGAGAGAGAGAAGGGGGGGGAGAGAGAGAAGGGGGGGAGAGAGAGAAGGGGGGGGAGAGAGAGAAGGGGGGGGGAGAGAGAGAAGGGGGGGGAGAGAGAGAAGGGGGGGAGAGAGAGAAGGGGGGGAGAGAGAGAAGGGGGGGGAGAGAGAGAAGGGGGGGAGAGAGAGAAGGGGGGGGAGAGAGAGAAGGGGGGGGAGAGAGAGAAGAGGGGGGAGAGAGAGAAGGGGGGGAGAGAGAGAAGGGGGGAGAGAGAGAAGGGGGGAGAGAGAGAAGGGGGGAGAGAGAGAAGGGGGGAGAGAGAGAAGGGGGGAGAGAGAGAAGGGGGGAGAGAGAGAAGGGGGGGAGAGAGAGAAGGGGGGGAGAGAGAGAAGGGGGGGAGAGAGAGAAGGGGGGGAGAGAGAGAAGGGGGGGAGAGAGAGAAGGGGGGGAGAGAGAGAAGGGGGGGAGAGAGAGAAGGGGGGGAGAGAGAGAAGGGGGGGAGAGAGAGAAGGGGGGGAGAGAGAGAAGGGGGGGAGAGAGAGAAGGGGGGGAGAGAGAGAAGGGGGGGAGAGAGAGAAGGGGGGGAGAGAGAGAAGGGGGGGAGAGAGAGAAGGGGGGGAGAGAGAGAAGGGGGGGAGAGAGAGAAGGGGGGGAGAGAGAGAAGGGGGGAGAGAGAGAAGGGGGGAGAGAGAGAAGGGGGGAGAGAGAGAAGGGGGGAGAGAGAGAAGGGGGGAGAGAGAGAAGGGGGGGAGAGAGAGAAGGGGGAGAGAGAGAGAAGGGGGGGAGAGAGAGAAGGGGGGGAGAGAGAGAAGGGGGGGGAGAAAGAAGGGAGAGAGAAGGGAGAGCCACAGCTGCGGACCACCTCAGAGATGGGAGAGATCAAGCAGCTGCTGCACGCCCTATGTTCCCATCTTCTATGGTAACAAAGGATTCATATATATATATATATATAAACAGTCCCTTCCGAGTGACTGATAAAAACAGCACATGTTAGTACTGTTGATATTACTATTAATGCTGTTGATATTGCTATTATTAATATAGTTATTATTACTGGGTGGCAGTACGAGTCTGCCTTACTAAGACATACAAAACTTTACCTAACATTCCCCAATTATAGGAAAAACTAGTGTTTTTGCACCTGTCCCACAAAATAGGTTTGATTTAGATTTTGTTTTAAAGAATATAAATACAAACTAAATGAGTTGATTCCATATCGGCTGCTGGAATATCCAGGTCTCTGCTCTTCAACCTTCGGGGATGAAGACTGGGAACCCTGAGTTCCTAAAGTCTGTAGAAGACACCGATATAATGATATTAACAGAAACATGGTACGGAAAGGATACGTTCATTCACTGCCCCTCAGGGGACCATGAAGGCATGGTGCCCTCAGTACAAACTACTGATATACATAAGGGCAGAATCTCCGGGGGGGGGGGGGTCTTGGTCTGGTACAAAGAAGAACTAGACAGTTACATTACATCAATAAAACAGGGGAAATCACATGTATGTTTGAAACTAGATAAAACATTGGAATAATTGGAAAAGATAGATATCTATGTGCCGCCTACATACCCCCAATAGAATCGGCATATATTGAAGAGGATATATTTGAAACTCTCCACATGGAAATCAATCATTTCCAGGCCCAGGGAAATGTGCTGCTATGTGGAGACCTGGATGCAAGGACCGGATGTGAACCCGATTCCATAGACCCACAGGGCAACAACCATGTGTTGGGTCAAACCCCCTTGTATGTCACACCAACTATCATTAACCGGAACAACCTTGACTGTGAAATAAATAAAAGTGGTAGTGAGGTAGTGCATCTCTGTCGAGCCTTGGGCCTGTAGTTAATGGCAGGCTCAGAGGGGACCCGCTGGGAAGGTTTACATATTCCTCAGCTCTTGGGTCTAGCGTGGTAGACTACGCATTTACTGACATAGACCCCTGCACTATCAGGGCATTCATCGTTAGGCAGCAGACCCCTCTTTCAGACCATAGTCAAATCAACGTGTACCTAAAATTTCCTGTTCAAACTAACGATGTAAAAAAGGAACCCAGTAAGCTGTATAAACTAAATCCGACTTACAGATGGGCTTCAGATAGTGGAGATACATTCATCATGGCCCTGAACTCTCCTGATCTCACAAATAAAATACTGAAATTCAAGACAAACCCATATGAGACTACTAGAGATGGTGTAAACATGGCTATAAATGACATGAATATGATATTTCACAAAGCAGTTATCAAAGCTGACCTTGTGAAACAGAAGAGAAAAATTATCAAAAAACACAACCATGAAAAATGGTTCGACCATGAGTATAAAAATGTCAGAAAAGATCTGAGGAAAATATCGAACCAAAAACAGCCTCAACCAAACAATCCAGACAACAAAACTACAAACATTACCAATTCAAGACGGTGATATCTAGAGAGCACATTTCACAAATCTATATAAAGACATCCCCATCAATAAAATAAACTCAAATTATTCTCATATCAAAGAAAAACTCCAAACACTAGAAACAATGATTAAAGATGATCAAAACCCCCTTGATTCCCCAATTACACCGGAAGAATTGACCATAAAAATAAAATCTCTTCACTCAAAGAAAGCGTGTGGTCCAGACAGCATTAAAAATGAAATGCTGAAGTGCAGCACTCCGGAGATGCAGGACATGGAGCTTAGGCTGCTCAACATCACACTACGCTCAGGTTATTTCCCTGATATTTGGTGTCAAGGGCTTATTTCACCCATTTATAAGAGTGGAAACAAATTGACAAATCATCATCACTGACAATGAGGGAGAAGTTGTCGTCTTCGGTACCCGGACGCGGCGCCGACGGACAAGAAGCTGAAGCAAAGAATCCGAAGCGAGAGAGAGAAGAGGTGGAGAGAGAGAAGGAGAGAGAGAAGAGGGGAGAGGGAGGAGGAGAGAGAGAAGGGAGAGAGAAGGGAGAGAGAGACGGGGGGGGGAGAGAGAAGGGGTAGAGAGAGAGAAGGGAGAAGAGAAGGGAGAGAGAGAGAGGGGGGGAGAGAGAAGGGAGAGAGAAGGGAGAGAGAGAGAGGGGGGGAGAGAGAAGGGGTAGAGAGAGATGGGAGAGAGGGAGAAGGGGTAGACGGGAGTGTGGGGTTCATTTTCCCACACAAGCCATAGGTGACTGGGCAATCTGAACCCAAGCACCAAGTTGAAAGCGGTCGAAGGTGCGCATCCCTCGGGACAGCCCCCACTCTCCCACGGCCACCCTCCGCGGGCTGCGGGTCGGGTGGAGCGGAGGTTTGGGGTAATGTTCGTGCCTTCACGGTGATGTGATGGACGCGGGGGTCTGGACCAATCGCTGACAAGTCCCGCCCCCAGCAACGCCATGTCCGTTACTGGACTTTTCTGTTGAGCGGCAATCGGTCCTTTAGCCTGTAGACGCCGCCGCCTTTCGGGTAGGTGGCGTATGGACTGAGCGGCCATTCGGTAAGTTTGCTTTTAGGTGACACAGCCTTTAGGTTCGTGGGCGTTTAGGCGTCCCGTCCTTTCGGTTAGTGGACGTTTCATCTTCGGACTCTTTCGGTTCATTCGCGTTTCGGCCTCGTTTCTATTCGGTTCTTTGGCTTCGGATTCTTGTCTGTCGCCGCGTCTGCACACGCTCGTCTTCAAGCCATATTACTGAGCTCTCTATCTCCTTCCCCAATGGCTGTGAAACAGACTGTGATTGCTGACAAGACTCTCAACTGTTCATGTACCAAGTCTCACATTTCTGCTCTCATTCCCTCTCCATCCACCCAGAACAAGGAAAGGTTCCCCTTGTCCTCATCTCCCACCTGTCAGTTCCACATTGTTAATGAGGGTTTTCCCATAGAGCAATTGTGGCAAAGGACCTTGGCTTAGAATAGCAGATTCCCACTGGTCACAGACCTCCATCCAGAATATCTTCCTTCCACACCCCTGTGTCTTCTATGATTAATCCATTTCTGAATGCATATGACCAAGTCATCGTGACATCCAGACATCTTCCATTTGTGGATCAGCTTATCATGAGAGAACTTGTCAAAAGCCTTACTAAAATCCATGCCTACAACATCCACTGCCTAACCTTCATCAGTCAATAGCACAACTCCTCCAGTACATTTACCTCCCTCTACCACACCTGAAACATCAAACACCTGGAACGTTAAGCTGCAAGTTATGTCCTGTTTGATAGCTTTGATATCTGTAGATCCTACATACTGAATAGGTTCTATATCAGTTCTTAAACTAATTCATTATCTATTTCCAGGCTTACTAAAAATGTTCTCATTCGGATAACAATATTGATTAGTACGGGTGTCAGAGGTTATGGGGGAGAAGGCAGGAGAATGGGGTTGGGAGGGAGAGATAGATCAGCCAGGACTTGATGGGCTGAATGATCTAATTCTGCTCCTATCACTTATGATCGTATGATATAAACTAGACTTTAAAGTAGAAAGGCTGGGGAGAGGGACTCAGGTAGAGGGGGCTAGGGGACAGGGTGTGGGGCAAGAGGCAGAGAAGGGAAGCACTCGGACCCAAAATGTAGGGGAGAAAGAGGAAAAAGATAATAAACAGAGAATAAGAGATGGTGGGTTTCTAAAATGTGTATATTTTAATGCTAGGAGCATTGTAAGAAAGGTGGATGAACTTAGAGCCTGGATTGATACCTGGAAATATGGCGATCAGTGAAACATGGTTGTGGGAGGGCTGTGATTGTCAACTAAATATTCCAGGATTTTGTTGCTTCAGGTGTGATAGAATTGGAGGGACCAGAGGTGGAGGTGTTGCATTGCTTGTCAGAGAAGATATTACAGCAGTGCTTTGGCAGGATAGATTAGAGGGCTCATCTAGGGAGGCTATTTGGGTGGAACTGAGAAGTGGGAACAGTGTAGCAACACTTTTAGGGGTGTATTATAGACCGCCAAATGGGGAGCGAGAATTGGAAGAGCTAATATGTAAAGAGATAGCAGATATTAGTAGTAAGCACAAGGTAGTGATTGTGGGAGATTTCAATTTTCCACACATAGACTGGGAAACACATTCTGTAAATGGGCTGGATGGTTTGGAGTTTGTAAAATGTGTGCAGGATAGTTTTTTGCAGCAATACATAGAGGTATCGACCAGAGAAGGGGCAGTGCTGGACCTCCTGTTAGGAAATGAGGCAGGTCAGGTGACGGAGGTATGTGTTGGTGAGCACTTCGGGACCAGTGATCACAATACCATTAGTTTCAATATAATTATGGAGAGAGTCAGAACTGGACCTAGGGTTGAGATTTTTGATTGGATAAAGGCTAACTTTGAGGGAATGCGCAAGGATTTAAAAGGAGTGAATTGGGACATTTTGTTTTATGGGAAGGATGTAGAAGAGAAATGGAGGACATTTAAAGGGGAAATTGTAAGAGTACAGAATCTTTATGTCCCTGTTCGGTTGAAAGGAAATAGTAAAAATCGGAAAGAGCCCTGGTTTTCAAGGGAAATTGGACACTTGTTTCGAAAAAAGAGAGATATCTACAATATTTATAGGAGGCATGGAGTAAACACTGCTTCTATGTTCTCCCACTTCTCATCCACTCCCTATACAATAGAGGCAATTTACAGAGGCCAACTAACCTACAAACTCGCACGTCTTTGGAATGTGGGAGGAAACCGGTGCACCCGGTGGAAACCCTTGTGGTCACACAGGGAGAACATGCAAACTCCACACAGACAGCACCTGAGATCAGGATTGAAGCCGGGTCTCTGGCTCTGTGAGGCAGCAGTCTTCATGCTCCAATGTGGCACCCACATTTGATGAAGTAAAGGGAAGCATTTGGCAGATGAAAACAGGAGAGACACTTGGGTATAAAGAGAGCAAAAGACTACTTTCAATATAAATTAGGAGAGGAAAGGGACAAGAATAAATATCACTGACAGTCCGAATTAAGGAGAATCCCAAGGATTGAACAATTGTATTAGAGTAAGAGGGTAACCAGGGAAAGAGTAGGAGCCAAGGAAAGTGAGGCTGTTACAAAGAACAATGGGGACCCGGCATGGGGGGGACGGTCGTGAGGGACGGTGGGAGAACAGAGTGGGAACTGGTGTGTGGGGGCACTTTAGTTTTAGAATCCTCTTCTGCGTTTGTTTGTCTGTTGTTTGTCCATTCGTTCTGGTTAAGGCGCTGTGCACACGGCAGCCAGCCAACACTTTTAATTTCAAGTATTTGTGTACCTTGTGTGTTGTGACTGTTGGCAGACCAATTTCCCTCCGGGGATGAATAAAATGTTATCGTATCGTATCGTAAAAGTGCTGCCAGATGCTGTGAAGTTTGGTATCTTCTGCCCGACAGGAGAGGGGACAAGTAGGAATGACAGGGGAGTGAATGGTCTTTCACGATGTTGGTTGCTTTCCCGAGGCAGCGTGGAGTGTAGGGTAGAGTAATTGCCAAACTAGGCTGTGATGTCATCAATAGGATGCTTTATGTGGTCCATGTGTACACATTGGTAAGAGGTGTTGGAAGCATGCTGAATTTCCTTAGTCTGCTGTATCTGACTCTGCAACAGAATCTTACATGTACTAAATGAATGTTACTAGAACTGCCAGCTTTGTTCCTGATTTACTGCTCAGTTTAACACACTGTGTACAGTCAACACACACTTACATGGAGCAGGATTTAACCTTTGATATTCAGTGTTTGTACTTTAGAGCTGTTGCTTTTACCAAAGGTATTCTTTGTCATTTCAGTGCAGAGTGAAAGAGCGAAGCTCAGGAGAAAACTAAAGAGTTTACAAATTGAGGATACATGTGCAGAACATTCATAAATATCCAACAGCTTTCATGCTGCCTTTTGTTTACAATTATTTTTGTGCTCATCATCTGTTCTGATCTTTGGTTGTTATTACCCACAGGTCTAACGGCAAACACATTCCTGATCCAATCCCCAGGAGCTCTGGTGGTGCGTGAAGGTGAAACAGTGGAGATACGGTGTGTCCTGAACAGCACCAGTGTGAAGGATATTGTGAACAAATTCCACGTTCACTGGTACAACTCACGTAATGGAGGAATCAAACTTAGTCTTTATGTGAGTGGCAAAACTTACAGGTCACCGGGCTTCTCCGAGCGATTTCAGCTTTCCAGGGACGACGCCAGTAACAGCTACTCACTGACCATCAGAGAGGTGAAGATTGCCGACTCTGCTGATTACATCTGTTGCATTTGGAAAACTTTATTTGGAAATGGAACCCAGCTGAATGTAACCAGTGAGTATTTAAATTGGTTCTATTTCCAATCCTAACATCACCAGGAATCATGACGTCATGTTGTCAGTTTTACAGAGACAGACATCATTAGAAGTTCACACTGCAAAATGGAGAATGAAAATAGGCCACAATTATCTTTTAACTGAATAATGCAGATCACTCGGCACTGCGTTCTGAGACCAGGATGGAGAATGTAATTTGACATTGCCAGAGAGGTACACATAGTGTGGACAGATGAATGTAAAGAAATTACAGTATCGGTAGGTTAGTTTCTTCATGTGGAATCACTTTGCTTGAGTTTAGTTTATTGTCACGTCTACCGAGGTACAGTGGAAAGCTTTTGTTGCCCGCTAACCAGTCAGCGGAAAGACAATACATGATTAGAAACATAGAAAATAGGTGCAGGAGGAGGCCATTCGGCCCTTCAAGCCAGCACCGCCATTCATTGTGATCATGGCTGATCGTCCGCTATCAATAACCCGTGCCTGCCTTCTCCCCATATCCATTGACCCCACTAGCCCCTAGAGCTCTATCCAACTCTCTCTTAAATCCATCCAGTGATTTGGCTTCCACTGCCCTCTTTGGCAGGGAATTCCATAAATTCACAACTCTCTGGGTAAAAAAGTTTTTTCTCACCTCAGTCTTAAATGGCCTCCCCTTTTTTCTAAGTCTGTGGCCCCTGGTTCTGGACTCACCCAACATTGGGAACAGTGTTAAAGAAAGAACTGCAGATGCTGGAGAATCGAGGGTTACACAAAAAGCTGGAGAAACTCAGCGGGTGCAGCAGCATCTAAGGAGCGAAGGAGATAGGCGACGTTTCGGGTCTGAAGAAGGGTCTCGACCCAAAACGTCGCCTATCTCCTTCGCTCCTTAGATGCTGCTGCACCCGCTGAGTTTCTCCAGCTTTTTGTGTAACCCCCAACATTGGGAACACTTTTGCATGCATCTAGCTTGTCCAGTCCTTTCATACTTGTATATGTTTCTATAAGATCCCCCCTCATCCTTCTAAACTCCTGTGAATACAAGCCTAGTCTTTTTAATCTTTCGTCATATGACAGTCCCGCCATCCCAGGGATCAATCTCGTGAACCTACGCTGCACTGCCTCAATCACAAGGATGTCCTTCCTCAAATTAGGAGACCAAAACTGTACACAAGACTCCAGATGTGGTCTCACCAGAGCCCTATACAACTGCAGAAGAACCTCTTTACTCCTGTACTGAAATCCTCTTGTTATGAAGGCCAACATTCCATTAGCTTTCTTCACTGCCTGCTGTACTGCACGCCAACTTTCAGTGACCGGTGTACAAGGACACCCAGGTCTCGCTGCACCTCCCCCTTACCTAACCTAACCCCATTGAGATAATAATCTGCCCCTTTGTTTTTGCTGCCAAAGTGGATAACCTCACATTTATCAATATTATACTGCACCTGCCATGCATCTGCCCACTCACTCAACCTGTCCAGGTCACCCTGCAACCCCCTAACATCCTCTTCACAGTTCACACTGCCACCCAGCTTTGTGTCATCCGCAAACTTGCTAGTGTTGATCCTAATTCCCTCTTCCAAATCATTAATATATATGGTAAACAGTTGCGGCCCCAACACCGAGCCTTGCGGCACTCCACTCGCCACTGCCTGCCATTCTGAAAAGGACCCGTTCACTCCTACTCTTTGCTTCCAGTCTGCCAACCAATTTTCTATCCATGTCAACACCCTACCCCCAATACCATGTGCTCTAATTTTAGTCACCAGTCTCCCGTGCGGGACCTTATCAAAGGCTTTCTGAACGTCTAGATACACTACATCCACTGGCACCCCTTCATCCATTTTACTTGTCACATCCTCAAAAAATTCCAGAAGATTAGTCAAGCATGATTTCCCTTTCATAAATCCATGTTGACTTGGACTAATCCTTTTACTGCTATCCAAATTCCCCATTATTACCTCTTTAAAAATTGACTCCAGCATCTTTCCCACCACCGAAGTCAGGCTAACTGGTCTGTAATTCCCCGTTTTCCCTCTCGCTCTTTCTTGAAAAGTGGGATAACATTAGCTATCCTCCAATCCACAGGAACTGATCCTGAATCGACTGAACATTGGAAAATGATCACCAATGCACCCACTATTTCTAGAACCACTTCCCTGAGGATCCTGGGATGCAGACCATCAGGCCCAGGGGATTTATCATCCTTCAGTCACATTAGCCTCCCCAATACTATTTCTCGCCAAATGAAAATTTCTTTCAGTTCCTCTACCCCCTTAGATCCTCTGTCCAGTACATCTGGGAGATTGTTTGTGTCCTCCTTAGTGAAGACAGATCCGAAGTAGCTATTCAACTCTTCTGCCATTTCCTTGTTGCCCATAATAATTTCACCCATGTCTGCCTTCAAGGGACCCACATTTGTCTTTGCTACTCTTTTTTCCTTAACATATCTAAAGCAGCTTTTACTGTCCTTCTTTATATTCCTGGCCAGCTTCCCCTCGTACTTCATCTTTTCAGCCTGTATTGCCCGTTTTGTTTCCTTCTGTTGTCCTATGAAAGTTTCCCAATCCTCCGGCTTCCGGCTACTCTTTGCTGTGTTATACATCTTATCTTTTAGTTTTATTCTATCCCCAACTTCTCTTGTCAGCCACGGTTGCCTCCTACTCCCCTTAGAATCTTTCTTCCCTTTTGGAATGAAATGATCCTGCGTCTTCCGGATTATGCCCAGAAATTCCTGCCATTGCTGTTCCACCATCATTCCTGCTAGGATCCCTTTCCAGTCTACCTTGGCCAGCTCCACTCTCATGCCTTCATAATCCCCTTTGTTCAGCTGCATCACTGCCACTTCCGATTTAACCTTCTCCTTCTCAAATTACAGATTAAAACTAATCATATTATGATCACTACCTCCAAGCGGTTCCTTTACCTCGAGTTCTCTTATCATATCTGGTTCATTGGACAACACTAAATCCAGAATTGCCTTTTCTCTGGACGGCTCCATTACAAGATGCTCTAAGAATCCATCTCGGAGGCATTCTACAAACTCTCTTTCTTGGGGTCCTGAACCAACCCGATTTTCCCAGTCTACCTGCATATTGAAATCCCCCATCACCACAGTGGCATTACCTTTGTTACATGCCAGTTTTAACTCCTGCTGCAACTTACACCCTACATCCCGGCTACTATTTGGGGGTCTGTAAATAACACCAATTAGTGTCTTCTTGCCTTTACAATTCCTCAACTCAATGCACAGTGACTCTACCTCGTCAGTCCCTATGTCTTCCCTCACAAGGGACTGAATTCCATCCCTCACCAGCAGAGCTTCCCCCCCCCCTCCTCTGCCCACCTGCCTGTCCTTTCTATAGGATGTATAACCCTGAATATTAAGTTCCTAAGATCCTCCTGCAGCCACGTCTCAGTAATCCCCACAATGTCATATCTACCAACCTCTAACCAAGCCTCAAACTCATCTACTTTACTTCTTATAGAAACATAGAAAAATAGGTGCAGGAGTAGGACATTCGGCCCTTCGAGCCTGCACCGCCATTCAATGTGATCATGGCTGATCATCTAACTCAGTATCCCATACCTGCCTTCTCTCCATACCCCCTGATCCCTTTAGCCACAAGTGCCACATCTAACGCCCTCTTAAATATAGCCAATGAACTGGCCTCAACTACCTTCTGTGGCAGAGAATTCCAGAGACTCACCACTCTCTGTGTAAAGAATGTTTTCCTCATCTCGGTCCTAAAGGAATTCCCCCTTATCCTTAGACTGTGACCCCTTGTTCTGGACTCCCCCAACATCGGGAACAATCTTCCAGCATCTAGCTTGTCCAACGCCTTAAGAATTTTGTACGTTTCTATAAGATCCCCCCTCAATCTTCTAAATTCCAGCGAGTACAAGCCGAGTCTATCCAATCTTTCCTCATATGAAAGTCCTGACATTCCAGGAATCAGTCTGGTGAATCTTCTCTGTATCCCCTCTATGGCAAGGATGTCTTTCCTCAGATTTGGAGACCAAAACTGTACGCAATACTCCAGGTGTGGCCTCACCAAAACCCTGTACAACTGCAGTAGAACCTCCCTGCTCCTATACTCAAATCCTTTCGCTATGAATGCTAACATACCATTTGCTTTCTTCACTGCCTGCTGCACCTGCATGCCTACTTTCAATGACTGGTGTACCATGACACCCAGGTCTCGTTGCATCTCCCCTTTTCGTAATCTGCCACCATTCAGATAATAGTCTACCCTCATGTTTTTGCCACCAAAGTGGATAACCTCACATTTATCCACATTATACTGCATCTGCCATGCATCTGCCCATTCACTCAGCCTATCCAAATCACCCTGCAGCCTCCAAGCATCCTCCTCACACCTAACTATACCCCCCAGCTTGGTGTCATCTGCAAATTTGGAGATGTTGCATTGAATTCCCTCGTCCAAATCATTAATATATATTGTAAATAGCTGGGGTCCCAGCACTGAGCCTTGCGGTACCCCACTAGTCACTGCCTGCCATTCTGAAAAGGACCCGTTTACTCCTACCCTTTGCCTCCTGTCTGCTAGCCAGTTCTCTATCCACATCAATACTGAACCCCCAATACCGTGTGCTTTAAGTTTGTATGCTAATCTCTTATGCGGGACCTTGTCGAAAGCCTTCTGAAAGTCTAGATATAACACATCCAATGGTTCTCCCTTATCCACTCTACAAGTTACATCCTCGAAAAATTCTATCAGATTTGTCAGACATGATTTACCTTTCATAAATCCATGCTGACTTTGTCCAATGATTTCACCACTTTCCAAATGTGCTGTTATCCCATCTTTAATAACTGACTCTAGCAGTTTCCCCACTACCGATGTTAGACTAACTGGTCTGTAATTCCCCGCTTTCTCTCTCCCTCCTTTTTTAAAAAGTGGGATTACGTTTGCTACCCTCCAATCCTCAGGAACTACTCCAGAATCTAAGGAATTTTGAAAAATTTATCACTAAATTATACTTCGCGCATTCATATACAATACTTTTAATTCCTTACGCATCTCTCCTCTCACATCGATCCCTATTACACTTGGCCATACTCTCCTATCCCTTTGTGAGCTTCCTTTCCCATTAATTCTGTGGTCATTAACCATCCCTTTACTCTCTTTCCCTTTAACTCCATCGTTGACTATCCCATTTGACACCCCACCCCCCTTATTCAGTTTAAAACCACCCGTGTAGCAGTGGCAAACCTGCCTGCCAGAATGCCGGTCCCCCACCTGTTAAGATGCAATCCGTCCCTTTTACAATCGAGCCATCCACAGTTTATACACAGTCATTGTTAGTTGCACCATCTGCCACACTGAGATCAATTACTCGACGGTCAGCATGGGCTCAGTGGGCTGAAGGGCCTGTTTCCACGCTGCATCTCTACACTAAAGTAAACTACACATTACCACCTCAATGATCTATTTGTACTATTTCCATACATTCTTATTCCTCCAACATACAGAGATCTGCTTATCTCTGTGTAGAGCGCAACAAAGGACTAAATACACGACTAAACAAAGCTAAATGAAAAATGAAATCCCCATTGTGAGGCAACACCTCCCAACACTGGGGGAGAGAGAGAGAGAGAGAGAGAGAGTGAAAGATAATCGTGAACAGGGAGAAAGTTGCAATCAGCTGCAATCATGATTTTAATATCAGTTGCGAACCAAGTTAGCATCACTTTTACATGAGGTTATCTAATGACCAAGGATGAATGTATTTTAAGTTGAAACACATACAGTATTTAGCACCCCCAACATTAGTGTTCATCTATTGATATTTTCCCTTTCAAGTTGCAAACCCTCCGATCCTGATCCAATTCCCGAGGCTGGAGCGTGTCACTGAGGGTCACACGGCACGGTTATGGTGCTCCATGGAGAACGCTGAAGTGGGAAATACTGACGTCCACTGGTACCAAGAACTACCCGGGCAGGACATGGAGTGGGTTTTAACACACGAGGCAGGAGGCAGCGTACGAAGGAGACCAGGCTTCACTGAGCGGTTCCAGCCATTCAAAGACGTCTCCAACAGCAGCTTCATCCTGAATGTCACAAACGTGATGCTGAATGACTCTGCCGTCTATTATTGCACAGTGTGGGGAGATATCAGAGGGAACGGGACCCAGCTCAACGTAACCAGTAAGTACAAATTATAGTTGGTTTTATTCACCTATGTGTAACTATATTGGGTGTAATTCACTTCCCTTGAATTGGCACATGTACCGGGAGTACTGAAAGAATAAGGAGATCATACTGGAGCTTAAGGTACAGGAGAGCAGAACGACAACTTGTCATGGCTTTAGATTAACCAATGCTGCCTCCTTCTTGCAATGGTTCAATATTTGTTACATATGCAACTGTGCAGTGAAATTATTTTTGCATATATTACACGTACTGGCACCGCCATGTTTTGGCGCCATCACTCAAAGTGCAACGTCCGGTCACCCCACAGCTCGATGTACTGGAGTAGTTCCCACGAACCAAGCCTTAGGGCAGTTTATTGAATCTGCAGAACATAATTTGATTTATCATGCAACGGCTGATTTCCCAAGCCTCAGGCTGAACCAGCAAAGTTACGTTTAAAATAACCATATAAGGTTGTATAATTATTCCCGACAAATCGGGAATCAACGTTGCATAAACCAATCACACAATAGAACCTAAAACGGGCACTTAATGACTTTATTTGAAGCCCTGATTGATGAAGCAAATGGAGGAAGACATAAAATACTGCCTTCTCCTTGTAGCGAGAATGAATGTCTTGCCACTGTTATGCCACATATTTTGCAACCTGTGAATAAGCATAAAAAACAAACATGTCTATATTTGGTGTTCCATGGAACCAGAGTTTCTTAATACGGTGTGATTCAACACCCATTCTGTGTTGCCATTGACCTATACTTGATGATTCTCCTGTGGCAAACGAGGTTATGTAACCATTACAGCAGTCTTTAATTGATTGCACCATGTGACTAACATATGCCGCCATCATAATGTATCAACATGAAGCTGAGCACGCAGATATGCATATTTGCTCAATCACTCTTTAACCCATACAATGCGCATAGGGTCTATAGATAGTTGATACCAATAAGTGAAGAATTGGTAAGTAATGCAAATCTGCTCCACCTCCAAACTCAAGCTGATATTCGCAATTTAATGTTTGCCGGGAACGGCAACTGTGGCCCGATTTCCGAGCCAGTCTTGCAAGACAATCCTGGCCCTTGTGCTGAGCCTGCCCAATTATAACCTGCTTGGAATGCTAGTATTGTCCAGTTTTACACGGTTGGACCCCTCAAAGTAGATGATAATGTCTCAATCATTTGTATTATCCAACCAAGTGTACATCTTACCAAATTGTACATGGTCCCTTAGTTATAGAGTAACACAGGTAATATGCGTGGAACCTCTGGCCAACTTCCATGCTGCCACCAGCTTCAGTGAACCGCTACTGCCGAACTATGAAGCCTTATTCGTTCAATAGCTTGTGCTTCGTCCTCCAGGTATCGCCTATGAAACAGGTCTTACCCAAATAGAAGATTTGGCGGCCGGCTCTATGTCCACCTGATAGCAGTGTTCACTGCATATGTGTTTGAATGGCAACCTTGCTACCAAGCATGGTACATCTGGCATGTGCCCATCATCCCTTGGGCATGCACCACGGCTATACCCGCAGACTCGGCGTTAGATTATACTGACCCGGCATGCTCCCATATTACATGAGGGAGACATTAAGCAGGCCTGCTACAAGGCGCTGCTGGCACGGCTTCAGCAATACGCCAACTTTGCCATGGACCCAGCGTCAGACTAATACTGACATGGCATGCTCTCGTCCTACATGAGGGAGACATTAAGCAGGCCTGCTACAAGGCGCTGCTGGCACAATTTCCCATTTTTAGGGCCATTAGCACCATTTTGCAATACAATGAAATATTTACCTAACAACTACTGGAGCAGTAATGAATACTGGTTGTCCATCATTGTGACTTTGGTAGCTTCAGCCGGTAATAACAAGTTGTGTTAACAATGACCTACATGGCACTTTATAGTTTACCATTTAACAGGATGACAGTTCTCCTACTTGCACAGCTGAATCCCATCTATACTATTGCCAATTAGTCTAATGAATAGAAGGCTGCTTTATAACAACAAGGCTGTTACAGGAGTCTATTGACTGCAATCTGTTGCCCAGGCCGGCCTCAATGGCCAATTGAATAGCTAAAGGTAAATCCCAATGTCCTACATGTCTATTTGATAACTTAATCTTAACTGGATAGAGGAGCCCAATTTCTCAAATATAGTTTGAGATTTAAACAGTGGATTTTAGCACATACATTGCCAGTGTTTTTGAACTCTAAGTAGTCCTCTTTGAATGCTGTTTTTGACATCATTCTGTTATATTGCCTTATCCTAGCAATGCCTTCTCAAATATACCCCATGATCACTATAAATGGGAATACCCAATAAAAACAATTGTTAATCTACCATCTTTCATAATGAACGGGCCACGCCTGCCATCATGGCTACACTGCCATGGACTTGACATCCCCACTAAGCAGCCTATTCCCATGAAGCAGCCCTGAACAAAGGTACTGCTGGCGCGGCCTTTCCCATAGGCTAGTATTTGCCATAGATTTGGCGTCCTCATGAAGCAGCCCTGAGCAAAGGTGCTGCTGGCACAGCCTCTCCAATAGGCTAGCCTGCCATAACTTGGCATCGCCCTGGAGCAGCCCTGAGCGAAGGTGCTGCTGGCACAGCCTCTCCAATAGGCTAGACTGCCATAAATTGGCATCGCCCTGGAGCAGCCCTGAGCGAAGGTGCTGCTCGCACAGCCTCTCCAATAGGCTAGACTGCCATAACTTGGCATCGCCCTGGAGCAGCCCTGAGCGAAGGTGCTGCTGGCACAGCCTCTCCAATAGGCTGGCAAGGCCATAAGCTTTGCTGCTGGCGCGGGCTCTCACATTGACCCGCGCTGGCCCAACTCCTGCTGTAGGAGTGTCTCTAAAACCCAACGTCTAGAATCACTGACCATCTTATCAGTGACTCCGATTGCGAAACCCGACATTCGCCAGCCTCCCACTTCCGCGGTCAGACCAGGCCCTTAGCTGGTTCCTTCGTCAACCGTCGCAAAACATCCGGCGAAAACCGAGGTTCCTGCAGGAGACCTAAAACAGGTAAGAAATACCACTTACCTGAAGTTTAAACTTAGCGCTGGAGGAGCTGTGCTGCTCCAACCGGTCGACCTGCACCAATGCGTCTGACGTAATGACGCACGTGTGGCGGGACGGGGTTCTTCACGTAGCCACTCACGTGACTCCGAAGTAAAATATGTCCCATTTATTGTTACTTCTTTTGTCACAATAACAGATCGTCTTAACTAGGCTCTGGGACAATTCACTAATTTAAACCAAGGTATTTCCCAAATCCTAGTCTCATTTACCTTCCATCCTGGCTTTTTAGGCCATATGCCACCCTTTAAATATGGGTCCTTGAATCTGATTAGTTGCTGTTTTATTGCAAAAACAGTGTAAGGCCAGAATCTCAGTAAGGTTAAGGGGTTTTGTCAAGAGGGGTATTTCTCCTCCACCATTATATGGGATGTGCGTACACAGCCAGCATACACTTATTATCACGAAGGGCAAATTCAAAACTCATAATAAACAAATTATTTCCCCAAGTCCAGTCCATCTGGTCCAACCCCAGAATAAAAAAAGAGGGTCAATAGCCCCATTTCTTGGTTCTCTGACCCGTTTACACTCAATCAGATGTATCCACTTCACGGCAGTTGATGTTGTTGGTAGCACCTGCTACAGTCCCTTTCAAAACAGTCTCAATTTCTTCTGATCCCAGTGCCATATCAGTACTTAGTCTGATAGTAAAGGGCCTTGTCCCACTAACGTGACTATACAGTGACTGTCTTCGACCTTCAAGCTCCAGGGCACTCGCCTGAAAAACCTTGAGCTGGTTCGACCGTCAGCGATGAAACTGCGAGCTGGATCGACCGACCGCACACACACACGCACACAAACACATCGCACAGGCGGTGGCCAGGGAAAGCGGGGGGAGTGCTGTCTGAAATTCACGCCCGCGATGAACAGGATAACGCGTAGAGAACGCGTAGAGGGGGGTTGCAATAGACAATAGGTGCAGGAGTAGGCCATTCGGCCCTTCGAGCCTGCATCGCCATTCAATGTGATCATGGCTGATCGTCCCCAATCAGTACCCCGTTCCTGCCTTTTCCCCATATCCCCTGACTCTGCTATTTTTAAGAGCCCTATCTAGCTCTCTCTTGAAAGCATCCAAAGACCTTCTTCCACCACCCTCTGAGGCAGAGAATTCCACAGACTCACCACTCTCTGTGAGAAAAAATGTTTCCTTGTCTCCGTTCTAAATGGCTTACTCCTTATTCTTAAACTGTGGCACCTGGTTCTGGATTCCCCCAACATCGGAACATGTTTCCTGCCTCTAACGTGTCCAAGCCCTTAATAATCTTATATGTTTCAATGAGATCCCCTTCCAAATCCTTATAAACTCCAGAGTGTACATGCCCAGCCGCTCCATTCTCTCAGCATTTGACAGTCCCGCCATCCCGGAAATTAACCTTGTAAACCTACGCTGCACTCCCTCAATAGCAAGAATGTCCTTCCTCAAATTAGTGGACCAAAACTGCACACAATACTCCAGGTGTGGTCTCACTAGGGCCCTGTACAACTGCAGAAGGACATCTTTGCTCCTATATTAGATTTCTTTTGTTATAAAGGCGAACATGCCATTCGCTTTCTTCACTGCCTGCTGTACCTGCATGCTTACTTTCATAGACTGATGTACAAGGACCCCCAGATCCCGTTGTACTTCCCCTTTTCCCAACTTGACGCCATTTAGATAGTAATCTACCTTACTGTTTTTGCTACTAAAGTGGATAACCTCACATTTATCCACATTAAACCTCATCTGCCATGCATCTGCCCACTCCCCCAACCTGTCCAAGTCACCCCGCATTCTCATAGCATCCTCCTCACAGTTCACACTGCCACCCAGCTTTGTGTCATCTGCAAATTTGCTAATATTACTTTGAATCCCGTTATCCAACTCATTGATGTAAATTGTAAATAGCTGCGGTCCCAGCACCGAGCCTTGCGGTACCTCACTAGTCACTGCCTGCCATTCTGAAAGGGACCCGTTAACTACTGGCTCTCCCTTGTTCATTTTCCTAGTTACATCTTCAAAAAATTCCAGAAGATTAGTCAAGCATGATTTCCCCTTCGTAAATCCATGCTGACTGGGACCGATCCTGTTACTGCTATCCAAATGTTCAGCTATCTCATCTTTTATAAGTGACTCCAGCATCTTCCCCACCACTGATGTCAGGCTAACTGGTCTATAATTCCCTGCTTTCTCTCCTGCCTTTCTTAAAAAGTGGGATAACATTAGCTACCCTCCAATCCACAGGAACTGTTCCTGAGTCTATAGAACATTGGAAAATTATCACCAATGCATCCACGATTTCTAGAGCCACTTCCTTAAGTACCCTGGGATGCAGACCATCAGTCTATCCAACAGACTGGGCACATGGTATTGGGGGTAGAGTGCTGACATGGATAGAGAAGTCGTTGGCAGACAGGAAACAAAGAGTAGGGATTAATGGGTCCCTTTCAGAATGGCAACACCATTTCCTGCCTAATGTGGATTTCCTTCAGTTCCTCCGTCACCCCAGATCCTCTATATCAGGAAGATTGTTTGTGTCCTCCTTAGTGAAGACAGATCCAAAGTACCTGTTCAACTCATCTGCCATCTCCTTGTTCCCCATAATAAATTCACCTTTTTCGGTCTTCAAGGGTCCAACTTTGGCCTTCACATACCTAAAGAAGCTTTTACTATCCTGCTTTATATTCTTGGCTAGCTTACCTTCGTACCTCATCATTTCTCCCTGTATTGTCTTTTTGGTTATCTTCTGTTGCTCTTTAAACATTACCCAATCCTCTTGCTTCCCGCTCATCTTTGCTACGTTGTACTTCTTCGCTTTAATTTTTATACTTTCCCTGATCCCTGTTAGCCCTGGTCGTCCCTTTCTCCCCTTGGAATCTTTCTTCCTCCTAGGAATGAACTGATCCTGCACCTTCTGTATTATTCCTAGAAATACCTGCCGTTGTTGTTCCACTGTCATCCCTGCTAGTGTATCTTTCCAGTCGACTTTGGCCAGCTCGTCCCTCATTGCCCCATAGTCCCCTTTGTTCAACTGCAACACTGACACCTCCGATCTACCCTTCTCCCTCTCCAATTGTAGATTAAACCTGACCATGTTATGGTCACTGCCTCCTAATGGCTCATTAACCTCAGCCACACATTCAGATCCCCTATCTCCCTGTTCCTTTTCTTCACTAGCACGAGGTACTGGAAGCAATCCAGAGGTAACCACCACACCGGCATTTCAGTCTTCTTCCCAACTCTCTGAAGTCATGTTGGAGAACCTCCTTCCTCTTCTTCCCGATGTCGTTTGTGCCTACGTGCACAACTACTGCCGGCTGTTCACCTTCTCTCTCGAGGATGTCCTGAATTCGGCTCGTGACATCCATTTGAACTCAATTCAAAAGATAAGAAAATAGGAAGAAAACAAACTTAAAACAGCAATAAGGCAAAACAAACAACCTGCATTTTTGCATCTCTCCTCTGTTAAAAATTAAGAGAAAATAAAGAATGAACAGTTAATTTTCATAACGCATTTGCAAAGAATAATGGAAAATAAAATAACCTTGTGTGGCTCAACCTCCACACAACTACTGACTACTTAAAGAGACACGCACTGCCTCTTAAAACACATTAGTCTCTACAAGGATTTCTTATGTAAAAGCACAAAAGCTCATTCAATTACATCCTATTCATCTGAATTATAAGATTATTTCAACATTCTCCAGAACCGGTTCCACAAACACGTAACAATCTTTAAACTTACTTATTTTATACCTTTGTTTCTGTGACATTCACTCATATGTTGCCACACTTCATGCAAATCTCACAGATATTCATACATTTTAAAGCAATAAAGTTCTCACTCAAAATTAAAACACAGTTATACACAGTTATACACAGTACAATACAGAGACAATGAAATTCATAAGCGTGCCCGCAGTTTTACACATTTACTGACTTAACATGGAATTTCACAAAGGAAAATGGGCATCACAATTAGGTTTTTAAATTGTAAGGTGCTTCTCTATTGTTTTCCTTTCTTACCAGCATGCGTAAGGGAGTGTATATAAAATAAAGTAACAGGCAGAAAAACATTAATTACACACATTTGTCTAAGAGGGGTGTGAGCCAGAGTCCCGTGGTGTAATCAATGTCACAGCCCTCTCGTTTGACAAAACCATTCTGTCTACTAGAATCTTTGGTTCTATGGGGACCAATGTACACAATTCACAAGCTAGGACATTCCCCTGGGAGACTTTATCATGGCTACTCATATGGATATTGGACTTAATAATGGCTAGGTAGACAGGGAAGGCTGGGGCTAGTATAGTGGTCAGCGTTGTCTTTAAGTTGTGAAAGTCTTCTTCTTGATCAGAATGAGAGAGCTAAAAATGAAAAAGAATTAACCAAGCCCAAAAAACCCTCATCTGCTAGGACTGGTATGATTCACAATAGGATGGTCCAATTATCTGTCAGTCAGGATCCTGGGCGCTGTGATTGGACAGTGATCCAGATTGTGATTGGTCAGACTACCTGTCAATCAGGATCTTGCCACACCCCATAACCATTGGGTCACTCACGAATTCTCTTCTCTGTCTTTCGCTCTCTCCAGCAGAGGCGAGCTCTGTGCCAAAATTGATTCAAAGTTCAAAGGCAAGTTTGTTTTAAACTGTACATGCTGTTGGCTTGTGATTTAAAGTTCTTGAGCAGCCTCAATTATCATGCTATTTTTTCCTCTTTCAATCTTCTTTAATTTATCTGCTGTTTCTCTCTCTGGTCATCTGCATTATTTAACTCTCTCACTGCTCCTTCTTCCTCTTCTGCCTCAGCCCTTTCCCCTTCTTTCTCATCTGCCTTTTTAGTCGCCGAGTCGCTATCAGTATCATTTTTGTCTGGGGGGGTGCCCTTTCCTGTAGGGGTGCTGGAACTTCCCCTTCCCTGCAGGATCTTGTATGGGGGAGGTGGTCTACACTATTCCTGACTTTATTCATTCATTCCACTCTTCTATAACCAGGGTCACCATGTCCGACAAGGGGTCTCTAGAGGACTTACCAGGACTTGGTTTGTTCTAAACCATTAATTGCTTGTTTTCTGAACTCTTATCAGCGTTTTTTCTCTCTACCTGGGCCATTTTCACTAGTTCCTCTGCTCACTGGCAGTCCAGCTGTAACACATTCCATCCTTTCATAGTACCATCCTTCTGAAGAGTCTGAAGAAGGGTCCCGACCCAAAACATCGCCTATCTCCTTCGCTCCTTAGATGCTGCTGCACCCGCTGAATTTCTCCAGCTTTTTGTGTAACCCCCCCCTTTCATAGTACCATCCTTGTTTCTTAACTCTATCCCGCTCTCCTCGTTCTTCTTTTCTGTCTCCACTTTCCATTCCTTAATTCACTTTTTCCATTTATTTCCTGCGTCTCTTTCCCATATCAGCATCTCTGCTCTTTTAATCATCTTTACATTCCCTGTTCTACCCACTGGCCGGGACTCATCTTACTTTTAGGATTCAAATAACACATGTGTTGCACAGGTGTTCCCTGTCACTTTAGTTCAAATGTTACCCATTATTGCAGTGTCTTTTAACACTTACTTAATTGTGAATGACAGGCTTTCTACCTGCGGAGCAAATCCCCGACTCCTTTCCTAGTAGCAAAATAGGGCCATTTCCCCGTCATTTTTATCCAGATTATTCCCCATAGCTGCTAGACTCTCTCAGCCAAGCTACTTTGTGAGCTACAAAATTTTTTAGTTTGCGAAGCCAATTGCCGACTACTCTCCGAGTAGCAAGATACCTTACCAACTACTTTCCTAGTAGCTACAAGAATTTCTCTTATCAACTACTTTTCTTGTAGTAAATTCTCTTACCAACTACTTTCCCAGTAGCAAAAATGTCAATACAGTTGGTCTTACCTTTGTTGTTTGCATCTAAGGATTTCGGCAGGGCAACAGATCAACCTACTACAAAAGACTGAAGTTTTACCGGGTCTTTCTTCGGGAGGTCGATCTCAAGCGGTCTGACTAGTGCACTTTTTTTCCCCCATCCGATCCCAGTCAAATTATGGCCTCTTACTCGCTCATCTGTTGATGGTCCCAGCGAAATCCTGCCGACTACACCAATGTTAAGGTTCATTTCTTAAAACAGACAACTCACAATTTTAGATAAACCAACACAAGCTTTCCTGATCATTTAGCTGGCGAGAGTGCCAGGGGATACAAAGTAAAGTATGCAACAGATACTTAACCCTCCTGGGTCATCACTCTAATGAACAAAGACATACAGCATATTTTTTATAGTATTTTGGAAAAGTAGTCACATGTTTATACAGCAATAACGTTTAATACAAATCAATCACAGCTCTACCCATTCAAAGAATTCTTGTTACTGATACAATACTCCTGTCATCCCGTGCTTCTATCAACCATAAAGTGTTGATCACAAACATCGAAACAAGAACTTAGAAGCACAACATTTACAATTCCATCTTAACAATATAATCTTCGATTGTCGGCTACCAACCAGAGGCTTCTGTTTACAGAAACTACCAACTCCAAAGGAAACACATCCTCTCTAAAGGCTTCTGTTTACAGAAGCCAGCACCTTCTCAGGAAGTACATCCTCTCCCACCATTGAAATGTTTTTTTGCTTGGGCAAAATAGGAAGCAGCTTGCATGCAGTATAAATGCTGGCCTCCAATTTCCTGATCACCCAGCTCTCCTGCAGCACAGAATTACAAAGATTCAGTTTACTCAAAACCCAGTAGTCAAATTAATCTTTAATTACTAAAACACCTTACAGTGTAATGTATTATTAACTAGAATATTCTCAAGGGCTCTGGGACTGGCTTAGAAGAAACAGGTTACATGTTAGCCAGAAAAAGCAACCTACCAGAGGA
This sequence comes from Raja brachyura, assembly GCA_963514005.1. The sequence goes on from OY740788.1 coordinate 88,233,290, forward strand.
CTGGGAGACATTCAGAGTCCAGCAGAGGAGGACAAATGGCTTAATTAGGAAAGGGAAAATAGATTATGAAAGAAAACTGACAGGGAACATAAAAACTGATTGCAAAAGATTTTATAGACATGTGAAGAGAAAAAGATTAGTTAAAACAAATGTAGGTCCCTTGCAGTCAGAAACAGGTGAATTGATCATGGGGAACAAGGACATGGCAGATCAATTGAATAACTACTTTGGTTCTGTCTTCACAAAGGAAGACATAAATAATCTGCCTGAAATAGCAGGGGACTGGGGGTCAAATAAGATGGAGGAAATGAGTGAAATCCAGGTTAGCTGGGAAGTGGTGTTGTGTAAATTGAATGAATTAAAGGCCGATAAATCCCCAGGGCCAAATAGGCTGCATCCCACAATACTCAAAGAAGTAGCCACATAAATAGTGGATGCATTAGTGATAATTTTTCAAAATTCTTTAGATTCTGGAGTAGTTCCTGAGGATTGGAGGGTAGCTAATGTAACCCCACTTTTTAAAAAAGGAGGGAGTGAGAAAACGGGGAATTACAGACCAGTTAGTCTAACATCGGTACTTACTAACAAAATTCTTAAGGGTTTGGACAGGCTAGATGCAGGAAGATTGTTCCCGACGTTGGGGAGGTCCAGAACAAGGGGTCACAGTTTAAGGATAAGGGGGAATTCCTTTAGGACCGAGATGAGGAAAACATTTTTCACACAGAGAGTGGTGAGTCTCTAGAATTCTCTGTCACAGAAGGTAGTTGAGGCCAGTTCATTGGCTACATTTAAGAGGGAGTTAGATGTGGCCCTTGTGGCTAAAGGGATCAGGGGGTATGGAGAGAAGGCAGGTACAGGATATTGAGTTGGATGATCAGCCATAATCATATTGAATGGCAGTGCAGGCTCGAAGGGCCGAATGGCCTACTCCTGCACCTATTTTCTATGTTTCTATGTTGATCACCTGTGTTCATGCCCTCTCTCAGGCTGACAGTTCATTGTTCATTGATCTGTCATTGCTCATCTGCATTGTGTTGATGCGGGCCCCTAATCCACGTTAAATAGTGGGAAGCACGGTTGAAATTGCCCCTCAATATCATTTCCATGTTCCAGTGAAGTAGATAACTCATTGCACCATCGGCAGTAAAGGAAAGATAAGAATCCGACACAAAGGCAGAAGAATAGGGTTGGTGTAATTACAGAGTCAACGTGGATGTATGAAATGGACATCATGGGTGAGTAATCTTTTAAAGCTCACGTTCTTAGATGTTTGTGACGAGCATAGTAGGGTTGTGTTTGTCAATGAGCCATGCGGAGACAGTAGCTGTAGACGAGATCGACCATTATTCATCACAAGCAGACACATAGATGGGAGAATCTCCTGGAGGAACTGGAATGAACAGCAGGTATTCAAGCTGTGAGGCTGTGACTAGTGAGAGGTGGTGCAGGGTTTGGTGCTGGGACCCTCACTGTTCACAATCGAGGATGAGGAGACCAAGTATAACATATCCTGGTTAGTTGGTAGGTGATGCAACATGTGAGGAGCTGCAGGGGGCACAGACAAGTATAAAGAGCAGGACAAGCCAGAAGGTTTATAATTTGGAAAAATATAGTCATTCACTTCTGTTGGAAAAATGGACATGCAAAGCATTTTTTTAAATGTTGTGAGACTGTAAGGTCAGAAGAATCTGGGTGTTCTCATGCATAAAATAACTTAAAATCAACATGTAGATAGAAAGTAAATCTGAAGTAAAATAGTAAGATTAAATGAGAACTTACCAGTTTGAAGCTTGATCTTTATTTTATGAGGAGTTATGGTGAGCGATTACGTGAAGAAGCCCCGCGAGTGCGCATGCGCGTCAATCACAGTAACTACAGTTGAAGTGATATAGTAAGACTCAGAAGACTAGAACTACCAGATGATCTTTGCGATCATGAGGGCCGGGGGCGAGGGCACGTAATCGCTCACCGTAACCCCTCATAAAATAAATATCAAACTTCAAACTGGTAAGTTCTCGTTTAATCTTACTATTTTACTTCGGAGTCAAGTGAGTGATTCCGTGAAGATTTCAAAGCTCTGTGATTTCATGCCGTAGATCCAGTTCCATACAACACACTGCTTCGGTTGACACAGGATAAACAAATAATGTATTGAACATTGCTTAAATTATACAATGAATGTTTTTAATAATAAAAGAACAGTAATAACCCCTCTCTCCCAGGAGGAAATTATAAAACAGAACTGTTTGTACTGACACCTTTCTATTAGTTTTTTTGTGGCTGATAAGCATTGCTGTTTCGGAGCCTCTGAGACACTTGGTGACCTCAACATATTGACGGAGGTGCATAACTACACATAGTCTCAGGTCAATGGGGTATGCTTTAAAGCTTACTTTGGTTCCAGACGTTCCTGGACTGCTTTGTTTGATTAGATCGTATACATAAAATGTATTATTATCTACAGACTAATGCATGCTGTCCAATCGTAGCTTTTGCAATGTCTGGACCCGTTGCCCTGAAACCAGCGCCATGAGCATGACCACTTTGAGCGTTAGCTTCTGGAAAGACAGAGATGTAATTGGAGCTCATTGCCGAAGCAGTGTGAGAGCTATGCTCACATCCCAGATTTCCGTATATCTAGGTCTGGGAGGGTTTTTGGGAGGGTTTTTGGGAGGGTCATGAATCGGGACACCAATGGATGAGATCCGACAGAGCATTGTCCCAAGTCCTGCCATAAATAGGAGGACAAAGCACTTCGAGCACTATTAATGCTACTATAGCTCAGTTGCTCATCAAAATGCAATGTAGCAAGGAACTCCAATACATCAGGTATGCCTGCAGTATGATAACATATATTTGACTGTAAGCAGAACATCTCCCATTTCTTAAGACAAGATACATATTGTTTTTGAGTACTATCTCTCCAGGCCGCAGTAATCACATCCACGGTCCTACTCGACAGCCCGGGCCCCTGGAACGGTCAGGTCAGAATCTCCAAATCAACAGATTAATACGATCATGTAAAGGGTGACATTCTCCTGTCGTAGGGTGAACCAACAAGTTGCTGCATTTGGGGATAGTCATTAATGGCTGTGTCATCAGTCTCAGAACCAATGGGAACCATGGCTGTGTGGGCCAGTCAGGAACTACCAAAATGCCTGAAGCGGAATCCTGCTCTATTTTGGTGAGACATTGACTGATGAGGCGGGATGGGGGCAAAGCGTAAAAGAACGCACCTCCCCAATGTAGCGAGAATGCATCCACCGCTACTGCCCCTGGATCCGGTTCCCATGAGACGTATTTAGGTAACTGGTGATTTAACCTGGATGCAAACAGATCTATGTCTGGCAATCCATACCAGATGACAATCTTTTTGAAAACTTTTGGATTCAGCATCCATTCTGTGTTGTCATTAAATTTACATGACCTGGTGTCTGCCACCACGTTAGCTCTACCTGGTAGGTAGGTAGCTGAGACCCAGAGGTTTCTCACAGTACACCAGTGCCAGATGAGGTTAGTCAGATTATCACATGATAATGACTTAATTCCACCATGTGATTAATATATGCAACTGCTTGGAATGGTCTTATCTGTTTTCGGTCATGGAAACTTTTAAGTTGGGAGAGAAGTTTATATCATGGGTTAAATTATTATATGCGAATCCAACAGCTAGAATATTAACAAATCAAATGTTATCAACTAAATTTAATTTATCCCGAGGCTGTAGACAAGGTTGTCCCTTATCCCCACTACTGTTCGCACTTGCAATTGAACCATTAGCTCAAAGCGTGAGATTACATCCTGAAATATATAGGTACGAAACTAGAGAAACTGAAAATAAAATCTCCTTATATGCTGATGATGTACTACTTTATATTACAAAACCGGAAATTAGTATTTTAAATTTATTAAATTTAATAACTGAATTTGGTTTGTTTTCAGGATATAGTATTAATTGGAATAAAAGTGAACTTATGCCAATAAAGGTAAATAATCTACATACATTACAACAATATCCTTTTAAGATAGCAAAAGAAAAAATAAAATATCTCGGAATTCATGTAACAAAAAGATATGATTCTTTATTTAAATCTAATTTCCCACCATTACTGAATAAACTAAATAAGAATATTTTATATTGGAAAACATTACCTATCTCAATGTTAGGTAGAATTAATGCAATAAAAATGATTTTTCTTCCACAAATACTATATCTTTGCCAATTGATACCAATATACCTTCCTAAAAACTTTTTAAAAAAAAGTTGACTCTATAGTCACCAATTTTATCTGGGAATATAAGAGTCATAGAATAAATAAAAAACACTTATGTAAATCAAAAATAAATGGAGGTCTAGCATTGCCAAATTTTATGTTTTATTACTGGGCAGTTAGTATTAAAAATATGAATTTTTGGCTGATGAATTAGATAAACAACCAAATTGGTTAAAAATGGAAAAAGAAGATTGTACACCTTTTGACATTAGCACGATTTTATTCGCCAATGCTAAACTAGCTAAGAAAACCCATAAAAAAACCCTACAATAGAGAGTGGGATACGTATCTGGAAACAACTTAAGAAAACATTAAAATTGCAATGTATATCACTAGCTCTCCCCATTGTAAACAATGTCACATTTAGAAACATAGAAACATAGAAAAATAGGTGCAGGAGTAGGCCATTCGGCCCATTCAATGTGATCATGGCTGATCATCCAACTCAGTATCCCGTACCTGCCTTCTCTCCATACCCCCTGATCCCTTTAGCCACAAGTGCCACATCTAACGCCCTCTTAAATATAGCCAATGAACTGGCCTCAACTACCTTCTGTGGCAGAGAATTCCAGAGACTCACCACTCTCTGTGTAAAGAATGTTTTCCTCATCTCGGTCCTAAAGGAATTCCCCCTTATCCTTAGACTGTGACCCCTTGTTCTGGACTCCCCCAACATCGGGAACAATCTTCCAGCATCTAGCTTGTCCAATCCCTTAAGAATTTTGTAAGTTTCTATAAGATCCCCCCTCAATCTTCTAAATTCCAGCGAGTACAAGCCGAGTCTATCCAATCTTTCCTCATATGAAAGTCCTGCCATCCCAGGAATCAGTCTGGTGAACCTTCTCTGTACCCCCTCTATGGCAAGGATGTCTTTCCTCAGATTTGGAGACCAAAACTGTACGCAATACTCCAGGTGTGGCCTCACCAAAACCCTGTACAACTGCAGTAGAACCTCCCTGCTCCTATACTCAAATCCTTTCGCTATGAATGCTAACATACCATTTGCTTTCTTCACTGCCTGCTGCACCTGCATGCCTACTTTCAATGACTGGTGTACCATGACACCCAGGTCTCGTTGCATCTCCCCTTTTCCTAATTTGCCACCATTCAGATAATAGTCTACCCTCATGTTTTTGCCACCAAAGTGGATAACCTCACATTTATCCACATTATACTGCATCTGCCATGCATCTGCCCATTCACTCAGCCTATTCAAATCACCCTGCAGCCTCCAAGCATCCTCCTCACACCTAACTATACCATCCAGCTTGGTGTCATCTGCAAATTTGGAGATGTTGCATTGAATTCCCTCGTCCAAATCATTAATATATATTGTAAATAGCTGGGGTCCCAGCACTGAGCCTTGCGGTACCCCACTAGTCACTGCCTGCCATTCTGAAAAGGACCCGTTTACTCCTACCCTTTGCCTCCTGTCTGCTAGAAAGTTCTCTATCCACATCAATACTGAACCCCCAATACCGTGTGCTTTAAGTTTATATGCTAATCTCTTATGCGGGACCTTGTCGACAGCCTTCTGAAAGTCTAGATATAACACATCCACTGGTTCTCCCTTATCCACTCTACTAGTTACATCCTCGAAAAATTCTATCAGATTTGTCAGACATGATTTACCTTTCGTAAATCCATGCTGACTTTGTCCAATGATTTCACCACTTTCCAAATGCGCTGCTATCCCATCTTTAATAACTGACTCTAGCAGTTTCCCCACTACCGATGTTAGACTAACTGGTCTGCCAATCCTCAGGAACTACTCCAGAATCTAAGGAATTTTGAAAAATTATCACTAATGCATCCACTATTTCTGTGGCTACCTCCTTGAGTACTCTGGGATGCAGACTCTCTGGCCCTGGGGATTTATCGGCCTTCAATCTGTTCAATTTACCCAACACCACCTCCCGGCTAACCTGGATTTCACTCAGTTCCTCCATCTTATTTGACCCCCGTTCCACTGCTATTTCCGGCAGATTATTTATGTCTTCCTTAGTGAAGACAGAACCAAAGTAGTTATTCAATTGGTCTGCCATGTCCTAGTTCGCCATGATCAATTCACCTGTTTCTGACTGCAAGGGACCAACATTTGTTTTAACTAGTCTCTTCCTCTTCACATATCTATAAAAAGCTTTTGCAGTCAGTTTTTATGTTCCCTGCCAGTTTCCTTTCATAATCTATTTTCCCTTTCCTAATTAAGCCCTTTGTCCTCCTCTGCTGGACTCTGAATTTCTCCCAGTCCTTCAATGATAGATAAAGGCTTTTCACAATGGAAAAATTATGGAATTAATAGGATGGGTGATCTTTACAGGGAAAACCCCTTTCTTTCATTTCAAGAACTACAACAAATTTATGGATTACATTCAAAAGATTATTTTAGATATTTACAAATCAGAGACTATGTAAAATCAAACACACAGGAAATTAGAAATAGAAAGGCAGAAATTTTAGATGAATGTCTAAATAAACATCCAAATACAAATCCAAATTGATATCATATATTTATAATATTTTATTAGAAAATGATGTACCAATGACAGAAACATATAGGCAATCATGGGAAAACGAATTAGGTCAAACAATTAGACCAGAAATATGGAATGAAAGTTTACAAAATATACATCATTGTTCGTTAAATGCTAGACACATCTTGATACAATTTAAAGTACTACATAGATTACATTATTCCAAATCAAAATTACATAGAATATTTTCAAATATACCAGCCATATGTGATAAATGTCAATATTTAGAAGCTAATCTAACCCACTCATTCACAAACTGTATAAAAATTACGACCTTTTGGGCAGATATTTTTAAGATAATCTCGAATGTTGTTAATACAAATTTGTTACCTGACTCAAAATTAATAATATTAGGAATATTAGAAACAGATCAATTAATAACAATAAATCAAAGAATTTTTATTGATTACAGTTTAATAATTGGGAAAAAACTTATATTGAAATTTTGGAAGGGTCCTACATCCCCCACAATTAAAATGTGGATCACTGAAATGTCGGAGACACTTCATCTTGAAAGATTAAGAGTTATCCTTCTGGGCAAGTTGGATCAATTCAGAGGAATATGGTCTCCATTTATTGAATATTTAAAGGGTCAAAGTGGTTCGGTGCAAGAACCTGACTGATGCCTGAACGAAGAAATAGACGAAGATTTACATATAATAACCCATGGATATATCTCCAATGATGTACAAACTGCTTAATACTTCATTCATTTTTCTGAATCTCTATCTTTATTTTATTTTTCTCTTATATTTCCTATCTATATAAAAAATGAAAAACTCATAGAAGTACAAATTAGAAATAATTGTTAATATTAATAATATTAAGAATGTATATGACATGTATATCCTTATCTTGATATGTACTTCTAATAAAAAATATTTAACAAAAAAAAAATTAATAATATATGCAACTGCTGTGGTATTGTCAATCTGGAGCTGAACATGTAAATCATGCACTGTTGAGCAGTATGCTTTAAGGCTATAGAATGCACCCAGCAATTCTAAGTAGTTTATCCCATGCATCTGCAGGATTAATGCCTCTTGCATATTCCATCTGCCGCCACAGCTAGACTCGGTATCGGTGGCTCCCCATCCCGAAGCACTCACATCAGTTTGTAAAATAACTGAAGGTTGTTTAGTCAGAATGTCTCTAGAACCTCGTGAGACATTAGTTATCCATCATTGTAACTCGGTGATAGCTTCGACTGGCAACTGCATTTGTGTATCAAAATGACCATCATTCCACGACTGGAACCAGTCTTCTTTGGCTATGCCTCTCCAAGGTCTTAGCCTTCTTCACTTCGATTAAATGTTCTGTCCCACTCTCTGGGACTGGTATTTAACCCCCCCCCCCCCGCCGGAGGTTCCCTTCTACTTAATGTGGCAACAGATTATCATGTGATTCCGAAGTAATATGAGCAGTTTAGAAGGCAAACAATATATTAAAAAACAAAAGGCACAAGTTGTTGGAGTAACTTGAAAGGTCAGCCAGCAAGTCCGGAGAACATGTGTAAATCTGACATCCTCGATAATCTTACTCTTCAATTATCCTGAGCCTCACTGGGAAGTATGTGATGGTATTCAAATTTTAGAAACTGTTACACACTAAATGCTGGAGAAATATGATGCCTTCCATTGAGCTTTACGTATATTCACACAGATCCCCTGGATGATCCGGTCCTTATCCAGTCTCCGTCAGTCAGCAAGGTGGCAGAGGGTGTAACTGTGCAGTTGCAATGTGCCTTGCACAATGCCGGTGTGAATGACACTGACGTCCACTGGAACCAGCAGCGACCTGGGAAAAACAGCGAGTGGGTAATGAGCCACTTTGTGGATGGCAACGTCACCAGGTCCGGCCGTATCTCTGACCGCTTTAAGTCTTTCAGGAATGCCATGAGCAACAGTTACATTCTGACCATTGCCAATGTCTCCATCAATGATACTGCTGTCTACAACTGCAGTGTGTGGAGTTACATCTATGGAGCAGGGTCCCAGCTCAATGTAACTGGTAAGTCATTGTTTGCCTACACTGACGATAGCAGCAGCTCACACTTCAACCTTCACACAATGACTCACCGACACATGGGAATTCTGTACCACTCCCAGTAAAACAGAGAGTGGAGAAGTTATCCTTGGAGCGTAAAGTGCAACAGCAAGGAAATAGATAAATGTGTGAAAGGACGAGTACAAGGGAACAAAAATCAAAAGTGTAAAAAGTCTCTACAAATGGTTTGTGGATGAACAACCCTTTGGGTTTGAGTTGCCAGAGATGGAAGATATTACCAACTAACAGCATAAAGTCAAATAGTCATAATGCGTGGGAACGTGCTCTTCTGCCCAACTTGCCCACACCGACCAACATGTCCCAGCTACACTAGTCCCATCTGCATGCTTTTGGCCCTTATCCCTCCTGAAACAAATCAGAATACGGAGAGAAATAGGATAACTTTATATGAGTTGTTAAAAGGAATAGATTAGCTCATAAAATCCAAAAGATGTATAAAAGAAATATTATGAAATGCTCAGGAAAAAGGCAAGCTTGAGTTTTAGAGTTTGAGTTTAATTTATTGTCACGTGTACCAATGTGCAGTAAAAAGCTTTCGCAGGCTAATCAGTCAGCGGAAAGACAATACATAATTACAATTGAGCCATCCACAGATACACGATAAAGGGAATAAAGTGATTAACGTTTAGTGCTAGATAAAGCCAGTGAGTCCGATCAAAGATAGTCCAAGGATCTCCAATGTAGATCTTAGTTCCAGAGGAACTCAGCAGGTCAGCCAACATCTGGGAAGGTAAATGGACCGACAGTGTTTTGGGTCAAGACCTCTTCAGACTGATGGAGTAGGAGAGAGCTGGTGGAAAGTGGTGATGGAGGAGGGGTGGGGCAAGAGCTTGCAAGTAACAGGTAGACTCAGATATGGAAGGGTGGATTGTCAGATGAATGAGGTGCAGGAGGGATGGGGGAAGATATTAATGAAGACTGGACGTGATAAGCAGAGAAGACAAAAGATTACAAATAATGAAATCTGATAAGAAAAGAAGGTTCAAGGTTCAAGGTTCAAGGTTAGTTTATTTGTCACATACACCAATTGGTGTAGTGAAATGCTTCTTGCCATGCAGCACATAAAATAAAGAATACAGACACAACACTAATAAAGAGATTTAAACATAAAAAACATCCCCCCACAATGGTTCCCATTATGAGGGAAGGCACAAAGTCCAGTCCCCATCCCATATCCACCCATAGTCAGGCATATTGAGGCCTCCGCAGTCACCTTCACGGAGGCCCGATGTTCCAGGCCGTTCTCGCTGGGTGATGGTGCTCCGGCGTCGGGAGAATCCTATCAGCGGCTTGGGACACCTGGAACGGCCGCTTCCTACTGGAGTCCACGGCTTCTGAAGCCGACAAGGCCGCGCTGAATGGAGCTCCCCCACTGGCTCCCGATGTTGAAGTTCAGCGCCGCCGCCCGCAGCCGGCCGCTCCACAGACCCGCGGCTCCGCGATGTTTGTCTTGGCGGTCTCAGCTCACCGGAACTCCAGCGCGGCGACCCAGGCAAGGCATCACCCGCTCCGCCCCGCGATGACGCTCCAGCGCTCCAGCACTCCGCCGCTGCCGAATCGGAGGTTCTGGGCGGTCCCCTCAGGAAACACCGCTCCAGGCCCGCTGGTAGGCTGCGAGGACGGGTCGAAGATGCAGCCCGGAGAAAAGCACACTAAAAAAAAAGGATAGGGTGAAAAACATACAGCTGCAGGATGGGCAGCCATACCATACAGGACGGCGCCCCCAGATGTGAAATGAAATGTAGAACCCGAGGGCGGATGGTGAGGTAGACCGGAACCGGAAGGTGAAGATGATGTGGCAGATATAGGAACCCAGAGGGGCTAGTGGTGGGTAATCAATAGTGAGTGGAAAGACAGGTGTGTGTGAGAGTTTATTTTTTATCTGCACCTTCTATGCAGCTTGTTTCGTGCCTTCTGAAAGTCCAAATGCACATCAGCTAGTTCTCCCTTATCTGTGTTGCCAACTACAATCTCAAAAAATTAACTGAGTTGTGGAATATGATTTCCTTTACAAAAACTTTGACTCCACCCTGTCCTGATATATTCCAAATGCCCCACTTACTTAATAATAACATAATAATAGATGACAGCTCTTCCCTCATCCACGCTTCCCCTCATAAGAGCGTTGTGAAAGCAAGCCTGAAGGCCTTGTGTCTCAATGCAAGGAGTATTCATAATAAGGTAGATGAGTTGAAAGTGCAGATAGCTATTAATGAGTATGATATAGTTGGGATCACGGAGACACGGCTCCAGGGTGACCAAGGCTGGGAGCTGAACATCCAGGGATATTCAATATTCAGAAGGGATAGAGAGGAAGGAAAAGGAGGTGGGGTAGCGTTGCTGGTTAGAGAGGAGATTAACGCAATGGAAAGGAAGGACATTAGCTTGGAGCATGTGGAATCGGTATGGGTAGAGCTGCGAAACACTAAGGGGCAGAAAACGCTAGTGGGAGTTGTGTACAGGCCACCTAACAGTAGTAGTGAAGTTGGGGATGACATAAAACAGGAAATTAGAAATGCGTGCGACAAAGGCAAAACAGTTATAATGGGTGACTTCAATCTACATATAGATTGGGTGAATCAAATTGGCAGGGGCGCTGAGGAAGAGGATTTTTTGGAAAGTATGAGGGATAGTTATCTAAATCAACATGTAGAGGAGCCAACGAGAGAGCAGGCTATTTTAGACTGGGTATTGAGTAATGAGGAAGGGTTAGTTAGCAGTCTTATTGTGCGTGCCCCCTTGGGCAGGAGTGACCATAATATGGTCGAGTTCTTCATTAGGATGGAGAGTGATATTGTTAATTCAGAAACAATGGTTCTGAACTTGAGGAAAGGTAACTTTGAGGGTATGAGACGTGAATTGGCGAAGATTGACTGGCAATCAATTCTAAAAGGGTTGACGGTGGATGCGCAATGGAAGACATTTAAAGACTGCATGGATGAACTGCAAAAATTGTTCATCCCAATTTGGCAAAAGAATAGATCAGGGAAGGTAGTGCATCCGTGGATAACAAGGGAAATCAGGGATAGTATCAAAGCAAAGGATGATGCATACAAAGTAGCCAGAAAAAGCAGCATACCAGAGGACTGGGAGAAATTCAGGGACCAGCAGAGAAGGACAAAGGGCTTGATTAGGAAAGGAAAAATTGATTATGAAAGGAAACTGGCAGGGAACATAAAAACTGACTGCAAAAGTGTTTATAGATATGTGAAGAGAAATAGATTAGTTAAAACAAATGTAGGTACCTTGCAGTCAGAAACAGGTGAGTTGATCATGGGGAACAAGGATATGGCGGACCAATTGAATAACTACTTTGGTTCCGTCTTCACTAAGGAAGACATAAATAAACTGCCGGAAATAGCAGGGGACCGCAAGTCAAAGGAGTACTTGAGTGAAATCCAGGTTAGTCGGGAAGTGGTGTTGGGTAAATTGAATGGATTAAAGGCCGCTAAATCCCCAGGGCCAGATAGGCTGCATCCCAGAGTACTTAAGGAAGTAGCTCTGGAAATAGTGGATGCATTAGTGATAATCTTTCAAAACTCTTTAGATTCTGGAGTAGTTCCTGAGGATTGGCGGGTGGCAAACGTAACCCCTCTTTTTAAGAAAGGGGGGAGAGAAAAAACGGGGAATTACAGACCAGTTAGTCTAACATCGGTAGTGGGGAAACTGCTAGAGTCAGTTATTAAAGATGGGATAGCATCACATTTGGAAAGTGGTGAAATCATTGGACAAAGTCAGCATGGATTTACGAAAGGTAAATCATGTCTGACGAATCTTGTGGAATTCTTCGAGGATGTAACTAGTAGCGTGGATGGGGGAGAACCAGTGGATGTGGTGTATCTGGACTTCCAGAAGGCTTTCGACAAGGTCCCACATAAGCGATTAGTATATAAACTTAAAGCATATGGCATTGGGGGTTCAGTATTGAAGTGGATAGAGAACTGGCTGGCAAACAGGAAGCAAAGAGTAGGAGTAAACGGGGCGTTTTCACAATGGAAGGCAGTGACTAGTGGGGTACCGCAAGGCTCAGTGCTGGGACCCCAGCTATTTACAATATACATAAATGATCTGGATGAGGGAATTGAAGGCAATATCTCCAAGTTTGCGGATGACACTAAGCTGGGGGGCTGTGTTAGCTGTGAGGAGGATGCTAGGAGAATGCAAGGTGACTTGGATAGGCTGGGTGAGTGGGCAAATGTTTGGCAGATGCAATATAATGTGGATAAATGTGAGGTTATCCACTTTGGTGGCAAAAATAGGAAAACCGACTACTATCTAAATGGTGGTCGATTAGGAAAAGGGGAGATGCAGCGCGACCTGGGTGTCATGGTACACCAGTCATTGAAAGTAGGCATGCAGGTACAGCAGGCAGTGAAGAAAGCCAATGGTATGTTAGCTTTCATAGCGAAAGGATTTGAGTATAGGAGCAGGGAGGTTCTACTTCAGTTGTATAGGGTCTTGGTGAGGCCACACCTGGAGTATTGCGTACAGTTCTGGTCTCCAAATCTGAGGAAGGACATTATTGCCATAGAGGGAGTGCAGCGAAGGTTCACCAGACTGATTCCTGGGATGTCAGGACTGTCTTATGAACAAAGACTGCATAGACTCGGTTTATACTCTCTAGAATTTAGGAGATTGCGAGGGGATCTTATAGAAACTTACAAGATTCTTAAGGGGTTGGACAGGCTAGATGCAGGAAGATTGTTCCCGATGTTGGGGAGGTCCAGGACAAGGGGTCACAGCTTAAGGATAAGGGGGAAATCTTTAAGGACCGAGATGAGAAGGAATTTCTTCACACAGAGAGTGGTGGGTCTCTGGAACTCTCTGCCACAGAGGGTAGTTGAGGCCAGTTCATTGGGTATATTTAAGAGGGAGTTAGATGTGGCCCTTGTGGCTAAGGGGATCAGAGGGTATGGAGAGAAGGCAGGTACGGGATACTGAGTTGGATGATCAGCCATGATCATATTGAATGGCGGTGCAGGCTCGAAGGGCCGAATGGCCTACTCCTGCACCTAATTTCTATGTTTCTATGTTTCTATGTAATCTTGTGTGCTGACCTACACTCTCAACTCATCCCTCACTTGCTGTGCTTCTTGGTTTAAAGTAATTGCAGTTAAACCTACCGGTCCTCTCATGCTCCCCCTCCCATCTCTGTCAATGCTTTCACTGGGCTTGCCTGTTCCATTTTCTACATATGAGTCCGCTGTCATTCTGGGTCCCAACCCCATGTCTCACTAGTTTAAACTCTCTTGAGTGACACGAGCAAACCTCTCCACAAACCCATTCAGAACTTTGTTTGGCCCCATGCACAGGTTATATAATATTGCAGGATCACTGAAGACAGTAACATTGTACTGGTTTAAACTATCACAAGGCCCCATTCCTGCGCTGTACACATCTATGGCCCTAATCAAAATGGCTCCATTTTGCATGATTTAGTAGGACTAAAATAATTCTACAAATGTAGTGTTAGATTCTGTGCACTCTTCAAGCATGGTTGTGCTGAGTGGGGTTTTATAAGAAGACATATTTTCCCATTAAAGATGCAAATCCTTCAATCCTGATCCAATTCCCGAGTCTGGAGAGTGTCACTGATGATGACACGGCATGGTTACGGTGCTCCATGGAGAACATAGAAAATAGGTGCAGGAGGAGGCCATTTGGCACTTCGAGCCTGCACCGCCATTCAGTGTGATCATGGCTGATCATCCACAATCAATAATCCGTGCCTTTCTTTTCCCCATATCCCTTGATTCCGCTGGCCCCTAGAGATCTAACTCTCTTTTAAATCCATCCAGTGAATTGGCCTCTACTGCCTCTACTATCTACTTACCTCTCTCTAAAACTCTCATTTTCTTTGTTTGCTTGTTCCCGAAATACAGCCAACGAAGTACACGACAGCGCAACAATTTTGGGCCACCTTACTCACCGTTGTCCTGTGGTGTGCAGTCGCATGTTTTGTTCAGATTGATGTTATATTTTAAAAGTTGTTGTCTTTTAAAATTTTAACGAACATGGCAGTTGCGCCTCCACTTGCTGGCCACACCAGTGCAGTTGAGGGAGTGTTGCTGATATGTTGCAACGGGAACCCGTCAGCTGCGCCTGCACAGTTGGCGGCTATGTGTGAGTGGTGAACTATTGCATTGGGGGACAGGGACACAATGGGTCCGCGCTTGGTCTACTCTATCACTAAAACTCTCATCTTGTTTGTTTGTTTGTACCCATATTTGTTCCCGAAATACAGCAAAAATGGCACACGACAGCGCAAAAATGTTAGGACCACCTTACTCACCATTGTCCTTTGGTGTGCAGCAGCAAGTTTCATTCAGATTAATGTTATATATTTAAAATTAATGACCTTTTTAAACTAATAAACCTGGCATTTGCGCTCCCAGTTGCCGGCCGCGCCTGCGCAGTTGTGAGAGGGTTACCGTGACTCGCGTCACAACAGGGATCTCTGGCGTCACAACGGGAACCCGTCAACCGCGCCTGTGAAGGTTGGGGCTATGGGTGAGTAGTGGAATATTGCTTTGGGGGATGGGGACCCAACAAGTCCGCGCTTGGTCTAGTATAGAGTACAAAAACTCTTGTCTTGTATGTATGTATATTTGTTTGTTTGTTTGTTTGTATCTAACAAAACATGGGGGCCACACAATTTCCTGGAGGCCGCATGCATGCACACATGCGCCAGGCTTCAGAGGGTTCGGCCCTGGGCCCTGTGGACAATAACATCAGGAGCTGATGTGGTTGGTGACCGATTCCAAACTCCAGCAACAGCAGCATCGTCCGCCCCGAATCATGGGGCTTGAATTGGCCCGTTCACGGGGCATTTCATCACCCGGCGTGGCTCCACTGCTTTGCAGGTACAGCAGGCAGTGAAGAAAACGAATGGCATGTTGGCCTTTATTACAAGAGGAGTCGAATATAGGAGCAAAGAGGCCCTTCTGCATTTGTACAGAGCCCTAGTGAGACCACACCTGGAGTGTTGTGTGCAGCTTTGGTCCGCTAATTTGAGGAAGGACATTCTTGCTATTGACGGAGTGCAGCGTAGGTTTACAAGGTTAATTCCCGGGATGGCGGGACTGTCTTATGCTGAGAGAATGTAGCAGCTGGGCTTGTACACTCTGGAGTTTAGAAGGATGAGAGGGGATCTCATTGAAACATTTAAGATTGTAAAAGGGTCTGTCCCACTTACGTGTCCGTGGCATGCAAATTACGCGACCTCGTGATCGCATTGAGCCGCGACGGTCCCGCGATGGTCAGGAGCGATCACATGCTTACGCACAGCCATCTGGAGCGTGTGTCATCATTTGAAGATGGACATGAAGCTGGAGTAAGTCAGCGGGACTGGCAACATCTCTGAAGAGAAGCAATGGGTGACGTTTCGTGTTGAGACTCTTCTTCAGTCTGAAAAGAATGGTCTTGACCCGAAACATCACCCATTGCTTCTCTCCAGAGATGCTGCCGGTCCCGCTGAGTTACTCCTGCATTTTGTGTTCATCTTCAATTTTCTTGGCCCCGCTCTGGGAGTAGAAGTGGGGGCGGATCCGGATCCGGACCGCAACGGCCGTGAGTTCCAGGCTGAGCTCGGCGATCGTTTGCCTGCTTCTGCTGCTGTTGAAGGTGAGATGTTGCATCGGGCCGGGGTCTTGGGCATGTTCCACTTTGGCCGTCAGTTCCGCGACAGGCCGTTGGCGCGTGAAGATTTTGTTCACAAAAATTTCGGAGCATCGAGCGATGTCGCGCACAACTCCATATCCCTCTAAGTGGGACCGGCCGCACGCAGCCATATGATGCCTGTGCGCCTCAACGCGACCACGAGGTCAGGTAATTTGCCTCTGACCGACACCTCCCTCCTCCAATCATCATGTCCCATCCCCCCCCCCCCATTGCCTGCCGACTGACGTCTCTCTAGTCCAATCAGCGCCCTCGATCATCAGTCCCACCCCCTCTCTCTTGCGGAAAGCGGAGATATTTAATAGATTTTCTTTCGCCGAATTTTAAAATCCGGATTACAAAACATGGCGGAGATTGTCCCCTACCTCTCAAAACATGGAGGGGACGTGCGTCCCCCGTCCCCCCGGAATCTCCACCCATGAAAACAGTGCACGATAGCTCAACAATGTTAGGCTCAACTTACTCACTATTCGCCTGGGGTGTGCAGTAGCAAGTTTTGTTCGATTTGACAAAGTATTTCCCTTTAAAAACATACAGTATCTTTCTACCGCTCGGGCCTGCTGCACTCCCACTTGCCGGCCCCGTTAGCCAATTGCTTCCTATTTTCTCTTTATCCAACCCTCTGCATCCTGGGTTCCCTATTCTTGTTAATCTTGACATTCACCCGTACACAAATATGTTGACCTTGAGTTCTTGTTTTTTCTCCTTCGAATGCTTCCCACTCTGCAGATTTCGACTTGCAGGTAAGAACATTTTCACTGTCCACATTTGCCAGGTCCCGACTTAATGAGCTGGGCGAGTTAGGGTCACAGAACGATGGGCCAAGTGGCTTCCTTCTTACTGACATTACGTTTCCCTGATGTTTACCCAATGATGTGATTTCTTTGCAGTTTTTGCAATGAAGGAGAATCAAGGTGTGGTGATGTACCTTGCCTGGATCATTCTGCCTTTGGTGCTGGGAGTTCTTGCTGTTACTGGAGCCGTTTGCCTCATCAGACGCAGAGCTTCTGGAAGCCACCAGTCCTGTATGTGTAACTAAATAATTCAGTCTGATCTGATTACTGTGTGGACTTAATGAAATTGGAAGGGCTGGATCCGATTGTCAAAGAGCTGTCATTATGCTGTTGGGCAGCAAAGTGGGATTCACAGCCCCGAGGCTGCTCTTTGTGAGACCTTGTTCTCTGTTTCACAGCCCAGTCCGGAGCGGCCGATGACCAGACCCCAGGAGCAGTTTATGAAAACATTTCCGTGACAAGAAATGTCCCGGTGAGTTCTGATAGTTTTCTGGGATAAGCAGACCTGTGCTGGGATCCCTCTCCCTGATGGTGTGTTATTGGCTTCCCATCAGGTATTTACTCCACTCACTTTGTGGATCATTGTTGGCTGTGGGCCGAGCATCAAAAACATGTCTAGAAATCAACTTTCGTGACCCATGTCTCTGAACTACATGACATTTTGCACAGATTTAGATAAAATATAATTGAGACGGAACTCATAACTCGTCAGTGACAAAAGTTACACATTAATTAATTAAACTAATTAGAAAATGGTGGAGCGCCATCTAGTGCCAAATTTCCGTGATGCAATCAATTTAAACTATATTATACCATCTATATATATATATATGATTTGTGAATATGACTGTAATCACATATAATTATGTATAATTATATTATATAAAAATAATATGATTAATATAATTGTGTGTGTTTGTTGAATGAGTGCCGCAGCGGTCCAGCTCCTGAACCAGCCTAGTTAATGGGTGAGGGCAGTTCCTGTGGGTTCCCCCGTTTACTGAACCCCACTGACTGCCAGTGTGCAGAGTGAGGGTCACAGCCATAGTGGGACAGGGGCAGTGCCAGGCTGGGGGAAGGCTAAGGCATCTTCCACTGAGAGGAAAATGCCTAACCCTAACTAGCCCCCCCCCCCCCCCCCCCTCCAGAGCTGCCCACGGCTGGAGCTGGAGCCACTTTGGGACCGGCTGCGGGCTCCGTACGTGTGGCCGCTCAGCGAATCCACCTCGGCCAGCACGCCCTTCTGGATCGTCGTGGTGATGATGGTGGGGAGCAGCACTGTCCTGCACGCTGCCCGGGCAGCCTTCAGCACCCCCATAGTGCCGGCTCCGTCAGTCCGCCCGCTCACTTGCTGCAACACTGGCCGTCCGACAGCCCACCCGACCCCTCACACCACTCACCGGCCCACCAACTGCCCGCCCGACCCCTCACACCACTCACCGGCCCACCGACTGCCCGACCGACCCCTCGCACCACTCACCGGCCCACCGACTGCCCGCCCGACCCCTCACACCACTCACCGGCCCACCGACTGCCCGACCGACCCCTCACACCACTCACCGGCCCACCGACTGCCCGCCCGACCCTTCACACCACTCACCGGCCCACCGACTGCCCGACCGACCCCTTGCACCACTCATCGGCCCACCGACTGCCCGACCGACCCCTCGCACCACTCACCGGCCCACCAACTGCCCACCCGACCCCTCGCACCACTCACCACTCACCGGCCCACCAACTGCCCACCCGACCCCTCGCACCACTCACCACTCACCAGCCCACCGACTGCCCGACCGACCCCTCGCACCACTCACCGGCCCACCAACTGCCCGACCCCTTGCAGAACTCACCGGCCTCACAACTGCCCGACCCCTCGCACCACTCACCGGCCCACCGACTGCCCAACCGACCCCTCGCAGAACTCACCGGCCCACCGACTGCCCGACCGACCCCTCGCACCACTCACCGGCCCACCGACTGCCTGACCGACCCCTCGCAGCATCCACTAGTGGTCCGACAGCTCAACCGATCCTCCACAGCATCCATCGGCCGACCGACCGATTGACTGACCCTGCCCTTGACCATGACCCAGACCATGACCCAGACCATGACCCAGACCATGACCCTAGCTGTACATTGGTTATTTATAATTTTTATTTAACAGTTCACATCCAAACTTTATATAGATAAGTCAGTTGATAAACAAAATGATCAACAAGGTTAGCGTTACCTTTATCCTTGGAAACCTTGTTATTGTTTTGATGTAATGAGGAGGCAGCCATGATCCCAGAGTCCTCGCTGCCTAGCGACCATAAAACAAAGTGCGGGATTGGTCAATTTGCGTCCGAACTCAATGTCAAATGTGCATTGATTGGACAATTACTACTCGGAAAATTGGAAGTTTTTATCATATTTAAACAAAATGTGCAGGTTTTGTTCTTGTCGAGTTTCAGGGTAACCATATAACATATAACCATATAACAATTACAGCACGGAAACAGGCCATCTCGGCCCTTCAAGTCCGTGCCGAACAACTTTTTTCCCTTAGTCCCACCTGCCTGCACTCATACCATAACCCTCCGTACCCTTCTCATCCATATGCCTATCCAATTTATTTTTAAATGATACCAACGAACCTGCCGCCACCACTTCCACTGGAAGCTCATTCCACACCGCTACCACTCTCCGAGTAAAGAAGTTCCCCCTCATGTTACCCCTAAACCTCTGTCCCTTAATTCTAAAGTCATGTCCTCTTGTTTGAATCTTCCCTATTCTCAAAGGGAAAAGCTTGTCCACATCAACTCTGTCTATCCCTCTCATCATTTTAAAGACCTCTATCAAGTCCCCCCTTAACCTTCTGCGCTCCAGAGAATAAAGACCTAACTTATTCAACCTATCTCTGTAACTTAGCTGTTGAAACCCAGGCAACATTCTAGTAAATCTCCTCTGTACCCTCTCTATTTTGTTGACATCCTTCCTATAATTGGGCGACCAAAATTGTACACCATACTCCAGATTTGGTCTCACCAACGCCTTGTACAATTTTAACATTACATCCCAGCTTCTATACTCAATGCTCTGATTTATAAAGGCTAGCATACCAAAAGCTTTCTTTACCACCCTATCTATATGAGATTCTACCTTCAAGGAACTATGCACGGTTATTCCCAGATCCCTCTGTTCAACTGTATTCTTCAATTCCCTACCGTTTACCATGTACGTCCTATTTTGATTTGTCCTGCCAAGGTGTAGCACCTCACATTTATCAGCATTAAACTCCATCTGCCATATTTCAGCCCATTTTTCCAACTGGCCTAAATCACTCTGTAGACTTTGGAAATCCTCTTCATTATCCACAACACCCCCTATCTTGGTATCATCTGCATACTTACTAATCCAATTTACCACCACTTCATCCAGATCATTGATGTACATGACAAACAACAAAGGACCCAACACAGATCCCTGAGGCACCCCACTAGTCACCTGCCTCCAACCCGACAAACAGCCGTCCACCATTACCCTCTGGCTTCTCCCATTCAGCCACTGTTGAATCCATCTTGCTATTCCTGCATTTATACCCAACAGTTGAACCTTCTTAACCAACCTTCCATGAGGAACCTTGTCAAAGGCCTTACTGAAGTCCATATAGACAACATCCACTGCTTTACCCTCGTCAATTTCCCTAGTAACCTCTTCAAAAAATTCAAGAAGATTAGTCAAACATGACCTTCCAGGCATAAATCCATATTGACTGTTCCTAATTAGACCCTCTTTATCCGGATACTTATATATATTATCTCTAAGTAGCTTTTCCATTAATTTGCCCACCACTGAAGTCAAACTAACCGGTCTATAATTGCTAGGTTTACTTTTAGAACCCTTTTTAAACAATGGAACAACATGCGCAGTACGCCAATCCTCGGGGACTATTCCAGTTTCTAATGACATTTGAAATATTTCTGTCATAGCCCCGGCTATTTCTACACTAACTTCCCTCAATGTCCTAGGGAATATCCTGTCAGGACCTGGAGACTTATCCACTTTTATATTTTTCAAAAGTGCCAGTACTTCTTTTACTTTGAAACTCATAGTATCCATAGCTACTCTACTAGTTTCCCTTACCTCACATAATTCAATATCCTTCTCCTTGGTGAATACCGAAGAAAAGAAATTGTTCAATATCTCCCCCATCTCTTTTGGCTCTGCAGATAGCTGTCCACTCGATCTCTCCAATGGACCAATTTTATCCCTTGTTATCCTTTTGCTATTAACATAGCTGTAGAAACCCTTTGGATTTACTTTCACCTTACTTGCCAAAGCAACCTCATATCTTCTTTTAGCTTTTCTAATTTCTTTCTTTAGATTCTTTTTACATTCCTTATACTCCTCAAGCACCTCATTTACTTCATGCTGCCTATAATTATTGTAGATCTCCCTCTTTTTCCGAACAAGATGTCCAATTTCCCTTGAAAACCAGGGCTCTTTCCAATTTTTACTGGTTCCTTTCAACCGAACAGGAACATAAAGATTTTGTACTCTTAAAATTTCCCCTTTAAATGTCCTCCATTTCTCCCCTACATCTTTCCCATCAAACAAAATGTCCCAGTTCACTCCTTTTAAATCATCTCGCATCTCGTTAAAGTTAGCCTTTCTCCAATCAAAAATCTCAACCCTAGGCCCAGTTCTGTCCTTCTCCATAATTATATTGAAACTAATGGTATTGTGATCACTGGACCCAAAGTGCTCCCCTACGCATACCTCCGCCACCTGTCCCGTCTCATTTCCTAACAGGAGGTCCAGCACTGCCCCTCCTCTAGTAGGCACCTCTATGTATTGATGCAAAAAACTATCCTGCACACATTTTACAAACTCCAAACCATCCAGCCCATTTACAGAATGTGTTTCCCAGTCTATGTGTGGAAAGTTGAAATCTCCCACAATCACTACCTTGTGCTTACTACTAATATCTGCTATCTCTTTACATATTTGCTCTTCCAATTCTCGTTCCCCATTTGGCGGTCTATAATATACCCCTATAAGTGTTGCTACACCTTTCCCACTTCTAAGTTCCACCCAAATAGCCTCCCTAGATGAGCCCTCCAATCTATCCTGCCAAAGCACTGCTGTAATATCTTCCCTGACTAGCAATGCAACACCTCCACCTCTTGCCCCTCCAATTCTATCACACCTGAAGCAACGAAATCCTGGAATATTTAGTTTCCAATCACAGCCCTCCTGCAACCATGTTTCACTGATCGCCACAACATCATACTTCCAGGTGTCTATCCAGACTCTAAGCTCATCCACCTTTCTTACAATGCTCCTAGCATTAAAATATGCACATTTAAGAAACCCCCCATCTCTTATTCTCTGTTTATTTCCTTTTTTTTCTTTCTCCTCTTGTGTCCGAGTGCTTCCCTTTTCTGCTTCCTGCCTCCCATTCTGTCTACTAGCTTTTGCTATTTGCATCCCTCGCCCCAACCATTCTAGTTTAAAGTCTCCCCAGTGGCCTTCGCAAATTTCCCCGCCAGGATATTGGTCCCCCTCGGGTTCAAGTGCAACCCATCCTTTCTGTACAGGTCCCACCTACCCCAAAAGAAGTCCCAATGATCCAGATACTTGAATCCCTGCCCTCTGCACCAGTCTTTCAGCCAAGCATTTATCCTCCACCTCGCTCCATTTCTACTCTCACTGTCACGTGGCACAGGCAGTAATCCTGAGATTGTTACCTTTTTGGTCCTTTTCCTCAACTCTCCTCCCAAGTCCTTAAATCCTCCCTTCAGGACCTCTTCTCTTTTTTTGGTATGATTTATATAATATTTTTACACAATATGTTAAAAATTCAGGTAATTCTGTGAGTTGGGTCACGAACATGAACAAAAAAGCTCCTCGGCCCACAGCCTATTGGGTATTGTCGCAATGCCTTTATCATGTGTAAATGTACGTGGTGCATCTGTTGTTGATGGAGAGTGGGACTTGCACTGCTCGTGAGCAGGTGTGTGAGAACACACTACCAGGTCCAACAACCCACTGAAGGTTCAGCTTCAGCTGTTTAACCTGAGAGGAGTTCAACGTCTGGATCTCTCCTGCTATTGTCTGCCCAGAACCATCCCCTCTGGCCATGCATATGGCCATCAGCTTCACTATTAGCACAACGACTTCAACTGCTGTCTGATAATGTTCACTTCAAACTAATTGGAGTGTTTAACCATAGTAAAGGCAGGTCCTTGATCAATATGGTTTCAGAATCCTTTCAAAAATCTCTCCCCATGCCTTTGATGATAATCATTCTTAGTACTTCAGCTGCTGAAACTGCTGACACCTGTGTGACATGGAGTGTGTGTGGTGTGTGTGTGTGCTTCTTGCTCCCATTTCCATGGAGTGTGTGTGTGTGTGTGTGCTTCTTGCTCCCATTTCCATGGAGTGTGTGTCCCAGATCAGAGATTGCAGTCGTTTCAGTGTGTGTGGAGACATTATATTTTTCTTATGAAAGAAGAATCTCCAGCATCTCCCATCATCGCACGGAACATATTCAGTACTTGTTCTCCTGAACAATGAAGGGAGCTGCCAGGATTCCTGCTACAATCTTTCAGACCCTCTGCTCCAATTTATTTCCTCTCTCCCTTCAGTTGCCCGACCACAGACTGACTGGGAGTGTCAGAGATGGGGAAACAAAGTCTGTTCTCGGGCTGCTCTACACCCCCTGCCAATGGGGTTTGTGGGAACTGCCCAGCATTCTGTTCCTTTCATCTTCCTGATCCTCGTCAATTATTTGCAGTGACTGCAATCTTTTGCTTAACTTGACAACAACCTCCACTTCCTCCTGTCCACTTGACACCTGACTTTGTAGTTTTCAATAACACGAGTGGCCATGGTGACTGCAGTGAATTCTGAAGCCAGCTTTTTGACCAAAGTAACTGTTCAATTGTGTTGTGTTGCAGAAGTCAGGAGATCACCAGGCAGATCCAAACGCCACCTACATGGTGAGAAAAGTCACATTTAGTACGTTGAAGCGTTTCGCTGACCACGAGTTGCTAAGCTGCTGTTTCTAACATTTCTTTGTTTTCTACTAGGATTTGCAAAGACCCACTCAGTCCATCTACGGTCATCTCTGAGGTACGTTCCAGTAACTGTTGACAATGGCACATCTGCACCATATGATATCTGTCAACTGCTGCAGTAATGGTGAGGATTCAGACAGGAACGACAAGCATGGAGATGGGCCGACAGGAGTTCAGTCTGACTACAAGTTTGGTTCAGAGAGTAAATTAACACCCGTCACTGAGTTGGATTATCTGGCTATGAACACGCATCCTTGTAATCCTGGTAACACTGAGTATTTAATCTGGATGAAGGGACCAGAGCAAGTTAATTTCTAATCCATTATCCCACCTTGGTTTCAGATATTGTCTCTGACATTTCCAACAAAAGCTGTTCCATGAATTGTTGGGGATTGGACGATAGTGATCAAGATGAAACTCGCATTCCCTGACCACATCCTTCAGTGATCAGTCACTGTGATATCAGAGACAGGGCATCTGTCACTAAAGGGCCTGTCCTACAAGCATGCAACTCCATGCGATTAGCGCGACCTAACGTGGTCGCTTGAGCCGTCCGGCGTCGCGGGGCCGGTCCCACTTCGATCGCCGGAGCCGTGCGGAGTTCGTCCCGACATCGCGCGGGGCTCCGAAAAACTGACCATGTTCGAAAATTCCGCGCGGCAGCGGCTTGTCGGCTCGCAGTCGCCTCGACGCATTACACACCGCCTCGACATCGTGCCTCCATGAACCAATCTGTAGGTGACTCCGTGACCCTCTATGTGTGTGGCTCCATGGCCCTCTGTGTGTGTGTGCCTCTGTGCCCCTCTCTGTGTGCCCCTCTCTGTCCTGGCGAACTTACCTTAGACTTCGCTCCAAGTTCACCTCACTATGCGCCGCGTTGTGCCACACACCCGACCTCTGCGCAGTCCTCGCTGCCGGTTTGGTCGCGCTTGGCGCATGCAGGTGGGAACGGCCCTGTACAGGGGATCACCCGACCTCCGCGTGGCACCCGCTTCTAGTTTCATCGTGCTAATCGCATAGAGTTGCATGCTTGTAGGACAGGCCCTTAAGCAAGAACTCAACCTTATTCTTACCTTAATTACCGTCAGGGTGAAGCAGGGTTCATTTCTTTCAGCAAATTCACAAGACTCAAATTGCCTTCAGTTTGGGAGGAGAAAGTGGGGTCGTACTGAAGTGTTTTTGATTTTAATGGGATCTCTATAGAAACTTAGAACACAGAAACATACAGTGCATTCAGAAAGTATTCAGAACCCTTCACTTTTTCCACATTTTGTTACGTGACAGCCTTATTCTAAAATTGATTCAATTCATTTCTTTATCATCAATCTACACACAATATCCCAAAATAAAAAAGCAAAACGGGTGTTTAGAAATGTTGACAGTAATTAAAGAGAAATAACTGAAATATCACATTTACATAAGTATTCAGACCCTTTACTCAGTACTTTGTTGAGGCACCTTTGGCAGCGATTACAGCCTCAAGTCTTCTTGGGTATGATGCTACAAGCTTGGCACACCTGTATTTGGGTAATTTCTCCCATTCTCCTCTGCAGATCCTCTCAAGCTCTGTCAGGTTGGATGGGGAGCATCAATGCACAGCTATTTTCAGGTCCCTCCAGAGATGTTCGATCGGGTTCAAGTCCGGGCTCTGGCTGGGTCACTCAAGGACATTCACAGACTTGTCACAAAGCCACTCCTGCGTTGTCTTGGCTGTGTGCTTAGTGTCATTGTCCTGTTGGAAGGTGAACCTCCGCCCCAGTTTGAGGTCCAGAACACTTTGGAGCAGGTTTTCATCAAGGATATCTCTGTACTTTGCTCCATTCATCTTTCCATCGATCCTGACTGAGGAGTGGCTTCAGTCTGGCCAATCTACCATATTGTTGGACTGCTGCAGATATAGTTGTCCTTCTGGAAGGTTCTTCCATCTCCACAGAGGATCTCTGGAGCTGTCAGAGTGACCATCGGGTTCTTGGTCACCTCCCTGACCAAGGCCCTTCCCGCCCGATTGTTCAGTTTGGCCGGGCAGCCAGTTCTATGAAGAGTCCTGCTGGTTCCAAAGTTAAGAATGACGGAGGCCACTGTGTTCTTCAGGACCTGCAATGCTGCAGAATTTGTTTTATAACCTTCCCAGATCTGTGTCTCGACACAATCCTGTCTCGGAGGTCTACGGACAATTTCTTGGTCTTCATGGCTTGGTTTTTGCTCTGACCTATTGTTAACTGTGTGTCCTTATATAGACAGGTGTGTGCCTTTCCAAATCATGTCCAATCAATTTAATTTACCACTGGTGGACTCCAATCAAGTTGCAGAAACATCTCAAGGTATTATCAATGGAAACAGGATGAACCTGAGCTCAATTTTGAGTGTCATAGTGAGTCTGAATACTTATGTAAGTGTGATATTTCAGTTATTTATTTTTAATTACTTTGCAAAAATTTCTAAACACCTGTATTTGCTTCTTTATTCTGGGATGTTGTGTGTAGATTGATGATAAACAAAAAGAAAAAAGTGTGGAAAAAGTGAAGGGGTCTGAATATTTACGGAATGCACTATAGAAAATTGGAGCCAGCACCGCCATTCAATATGATCATGGTTGGTCATCCAAGATCAGTACCCCGTTCCACATTTCTCCCCATGTCCCTTGATTTCGTTAGCCTTAAGAGGGTTAATCTTAAGCCTCCGTCTGTGCTGAGGCCTAATGGTGGAGCTGGCGGCCTCGGAGCTGTGGCGGCGTTCCAGCGTTCCAGCAGCGACCCGGCTTCAGAGCTTAGAGCTGCTGTGCTGTAGCAGCATTCCAGCATTGGCGTTCCAGCGGCGGTGGTGACCCGCTTCAGAGCTGCGGTGCTCCAGCGTTCCAGCGGTGCGTTCCAGCGGCGACCCGGCTTCAGAGCTGCGGTACTCCAGCGTTCCAGCGGTGACCCGGCTTCAGAGCAGCGGTGCTCCAGCGTTCCAGCGGCGACCCGGCTTCAGAGCTGCGGTGCTCCAGCGTTCCAGCGGCGTCCCGGCTTCAGAGCTGCGGTGCTCCAGCGTTCCAGCGGCGACCCGGCTTCAGAGCTGTGGTGCTCCAGCGTTCCAGTGGCGACCCGGCTTCAGAGCTGTGACAGGCTTCCAACATTCTGGCGACAGCGGTGGCGGCAGCCCGGCTTCGGAGACTCGGCCGCGGACCTAGTGGACGACAACATCGGAGGCCTGGATCGCCTCAGCACAGAGGGAGAAGGCGGGAAGAAGACAAAGACTTTAAGACTTTTGCCTTCCATCACAGTGAGGAGGTGCCTCGTGAACTCACTGTGGTGGATGTTAAATATGTGTTTATTGTGTGATTTGTTCTTTATTATATGTTATGACTGCAGGCAACAAAATTTTGTTCAGACAGAAAGGACTGAATGACAATAAAGGATACTTTGACTTTGACGCTCTCTTGAAAACATCCAGTGAATTTGCCTCCACTGCCTTCTGTGGCAGAGAATTCCACAGATTCACAACTCTCTGAGTAAAAATGTTTTTCCTCATATCAGTCATCTTCTTCCGTATGGCGTGCACAGCCAAAGTTGTAGGACAACTTGTTCTATTTGATTGTGCACGCCGGGTTGATTCCATTCATTGAAACAGGGCGGACCACGTGAAGGTTGCAATCTTCCACCCCCTCAGATCAGTCCTAAATGGCCTCCCCCTTATTCTTAAACTGTGACCCCTGGTTCTGGACTCCCCCAATGTCGGGAACATTTCTCCTGCATCTAGCCTGTCCAATCCCTTAAAATGTTTTATGTTTCTATAAGATCCACTCCCATCCTTCTAGATTCCTGTGAATATTAACCCAGACGATCCATTCTTTCATCATATGTCAGTCCCACCATCCCGGGAATGAACCTGACTGTGCTGGGCAGAGAGCAGCAACTTGGTCCGGTGGGAATCTCGAAGGAGACGTGCATTGGCTGGAACTTTCAGATTTGGAGCGTAGGTGTCTGAGGGCTGGTTGGTCTTATTGTGGTGTTCAGGATGATGAGGGACATGGATAATGTGAATGCTCACAGTCATTTCTCCATGGTAGAGGATTGTAAAACTAAAGGGTATATGTTTGAAGTGAGAGGTGAGAACTTTTTGAGGGACCTTTAGAAGCAACTTTTTCATGCAGACAGTAGTCCATTTCCCAAATGAGTTGGCCTGTTCCCATGCTGTATAGCTATGTGACCATGACTTTAACATCCCATGGGGTTCAACGTTATTCGAGAGCAGAGATACATACCATAGATTGGGCCTGTGTCTAGGCACTCAACGGAACAGTTCTGGCAATATCTGGAACTGATGAGAACTCGTGCATTGAAGCACAGAAAGTGCTGTCTTATCACAAGGGGTCGGGCAGCATCTCTGGAGAACATGAACAGATGACCATTCAGACATGTATTCTTCACCATTTTGCTTTGTGTAACTGGGTTCTGTTTAATTTTCTTTAAACAGGCAGCAAACAAGCGTCCCACAGCTGAACTGTCTGGGCATCCTCGTTTAGGTGAAGGAAGATTGGATGATATCTGCACAGTCCCAGAGGTTCCATTCGCTTTATGTATGACCCAAGAGATGTTTATTGGATGGAACATTTGGGATATGTGCATCAAGAAAAATCATCCCTTTCCACATCATTCTCCCATTGATAAAAGTATAGGAACAATAAGTGACATCTACATTGAAGCTGGCTGATTGGATGGCATGTATCAGCTAGCTAGTTGCCTCCCAAAGTAAGATAGGAATTTGAAGACAATCAAGTATATGGAGACTTTGCAATGGTTGTATAGACTTCCTCAAGTTATAGTTTACTGCTTTAAAATATTGCATTGATTGTTCAAATTGTTCAACTGCTTGAATATAGATGTTGCAGCTTTCTAATAAACATGCAGCTTAAACTGTGAAGCTATTGTTTGAGATAATAGGAGAGGGCTGAGTGAAAATGTTGCATTGTGGTCTCTATTAAATATCGTCCCTCTCACCTTAAGCCAATGTGCTCCCGTTTTACAATCTGTACCATGTATCTCAGTACCAAGCTCGTGCCGTGAGTAATTACTCAGGGTAGGCACTCAGTCCGCTTAAAAAAAAATGTAAACCGCGCATGCGCAGATTGTTCTCCCCGTTAAATAAATAAATAAATAAAAACAGTGACATTTCAATTTGCCCAAGGCTTCCTAGTCCAATTGTGGGGATAGTTCCTTTCACAGCGTGTGGAGATTCTGTGACGGGGGTAAAGTTGTGGGGAGGGCACGAGTGTTGAGAAGGAGGGTGTCGGGGATACTGCCAGCGCTGGAAAGAACACAGAGAACATTTACGAGGAAGGTGCCAGGACTAGAGGTTCTGAGCGATATATAGAGGTTGTAGGCTGGACATGTGAGGAACAATGGTGAAAATCGCAAGAAAGTACTTACCAAAAAGTACTGGAATCTTCACTCCCTCACCGCTGCCGCAGCTCTCCGGGTGCGAAGCCACGGACTGTAGCTGGGGATAGAAGCAGCTCGGGGAGCGGCCACCGGGATCCCGACAGCTGAACTGGCCGCCACTTCAGCGCCTTCTGCCGGCCCGCTCACCTTTGGCAGTGCTCTCCGTCTGAACACCTGTCACCTGCCGTTCGCCGACTTCACTCATGTCAGCGACTTACTGCAAATCCTTAAATTCCTACAGCCGAGTAACCTCAATCGCGCTGTCGGAATTTAAGGACATGAGTGAGGCCAGCGAGCGGCAGGAGAGAGGTTTTTAGATGGAGAGCTGCCAGAGGTGGGCGGGTGGTTCTGGAGCTAAGGTGGCGGCTGGTTCCGCTGTCCGGCCCGGCGGCCGCTCGAGCTACTTCTCTCTCTCTCTCTCTCCCCCCCCGGCCTCAGAGCAGTGTCATTGCATGCCCCCTTGCAAGGAACGTCGCAAGTGGATGCCCCCGGCCCCTCATTCATAACATTTGTGCCCTCCCCGCAACGTTACCCCGGGCCAGACTCCCCAAACGCTGTGAAAGGACCTCTCTCCCCACTCCGACTCCCACACCCCCCCACACCCCGGCAAATACGGTATTAAAAAAAATAAAATCACAAAATGTACTTACCATACCATTGGGACACGACAAACCATGGTTGAAAACCCCGCCAATAAACTTGCGCTGCGCATGCACAGTAGACTGATGCGCATGCGCACTATGATGCTGCGCATGCGCAGTGCTCCAAAGGCAGGATTTCTGCTGCCTTCAGCCCTGATTAAAATTGACGGCTTCAGGCAACGCTGACGGCACGGGGGCTGCACAGAGCTTCCCGTGTCACAAGCGCTGCGGGTGAAAGGCACAGGGAATAGTAAGATTGAACGAGAACTTACCAGTTCGAAGGTTGATCTTTATTTTATGAGGAGTCGAAGTGAGGGATTTCGTGAAGAGCCCGCCGGCGCGCATGCTCGACATACTTCAAAGTAGCGGCGTGGAATCACAGAACCAACAATAGAAATGACTTTGCATAGTATGATTGAATTGACTAAGATTACCAGATGAAGGTGATTGAGGGTTGGGCGAGGAGGGCACGAAATCCCTCACTTCGACTCCTCATAAAATAAAGATCAACCTTCGAACCGGTAAGTTCTCGTTCAATCTTACTATTTCATTTCGGAGTCACGTGAGTGACTTCGTGAAGACTTCAAAGCTTCTGTGATTACACGCCCTGGACCACGTCCATGCTGACACACCACTACCAGGGATGGATGGGAGGAACAAACTTGCTCAATAGTTCATACTGCAAAACAAGAGCATATTTATTAATAACAAATCAAAACCCCTCATGCGGGGACATCTCCACGTTCTTGACCTGCATTCAGCACGGCTTCTGCGAACTGTAGAGGAGCAGCAACAGGCTTGTTATAAAAACGCTGGAACACAGCTTCATTCGCCCATCCTGCTGTGGCGAGAATTTGGTCCATGGGCACCTCCATGACCCTCGCCGCTGACGTCGATGCAGCCCTGGTGGAATGAGACTTGAACACATTAATGTCGATACCTGACTTACCCAAGACGACTCGAAGCCACCTGGATATCGTCTGGACTGTCACTCGATGATGAGGTCTCTTATGAGTGACAAGCAGGTATCTCTCCATTCCTCTGATGCGTGCCGTCACCTTGACATAGTGGCGGATATGTGAGGCTAAACATAGCCTAGCATCTGCGGGGTATGCCGGGAACTTCAGCTGCAGCCCTGTGCACCCAGGTCTATGCTGCTTTAGTAGCTCGTCAATGAAAAAGACTACTTCTGTAGGGGTAGATGTCATTCTGTCGACACGAAGTTTGTGTAGTGTCTGTACCCTCTGAGCTGAAGTCAGCGCTAGTAACATCACCAGCTTCATGGTGAGTTGGTCCAGTTGGAGCCCTTCCATGGGAGACCACGTCCTGAGCAGGGTTAATACGTCCCTGACATCCCAGGTGATATTATAGCGTGATGTAGGCGGATTCATATTGAATATACCCCGCATGAGTCTGGACACTAGCCTGTTGGACCCTACCCCAATCTTGAGGTAGAATGATAGCGCACTTCTGGCGCTGTTGATGGCACTGTAACTTAAGTGTTCATCATGGTGCAACCCCGCGAGGAATTCCAGGACGTCGGTTATTGTCACGTCATCGTACGTGATGCGAGAACGGCTGCAGTAGGCTTCCCACTTCTTAATATGCGAGCGGTATCTTCGCCTTGTGGACTCTCGACACGACGCCCCGATGGTATCCATGGTCCGAGCCGAGAGGCCGTATTGGACTAACGGCCTGTTCAGAACCTGCAAGCCAACAAATTTAAATAGCCATGGCAGGGATGTGGCTCCCCTGAGACAGGGTGAGTAACCAATTGTGGGCAACCCTTCAAAAGGACCCAAGGTTCGTTGAGCATGTCAAAGACCACTGGATACCAAGGCTGTGTGGGCCAGTCGGGTATAATAAGGATGCCCTTGGCAGCATCTGCCTGAATCTTTCGCAATACCCGACTGATGAGGCAAAACGGAGGGAAGGCATAGAAAAACCAATTCCCCCAGTCCAGCGAGAATGCATCTAGCGCTATTGCCCCAGGATCTGGTTCCCATGAAACGTAGGCTGGTACCTGATGGTTCAACCGTGACGCAAAAAGGTCAATGTCCGGTTTACCAAATTTGGCTGTGACTTTAGAAAAAATCTCAGGATGCAACATCCATTCAATGTTGTCATTAAATTTGCGTGACCTGGTGTCCGCCACAGTATTAAGCTCACCTGGCAAATAGGTAGCTGAAATCCAAATGTCTCTTTGAACACACCAGAGCCAAATTGAGTTAGCCAATTTGTCACACGAAACTGACCTGGTACCACCCATATGGTTTAAATATGCCACAGCTGTGGTGTTGTCTATTTGGAGACGGACGTGTGCTCCAACAAGCTTGGAACAATATGCACGAAGTCCGTGGAATGCTGCCAGCAACTCCAAATAGTTAATCCCTTGAGTCAACAACATCGATGCCTCAAGGGTGTCCCATCTGCCCCCACAACTAGAGCAATTATCAGTAGCTCCCCAGCCATTGGATCTTGCATCAGTCTGTAAATATACCACCGGATTAGCCTCCCTGACAGGCTTAAATGAGTTGCTAATGTGACACACCCACCATTGCAACTCAGTTATCGCTTCGGACGGCAGCTGCATTGATCGATCGTAATGACCAGCGTTCCGTTTTAACGCAGTAATTTTAGCTCTTTGCAAATTCTGATAATGCAAAGGTCCATATCGTGCTGCCGGAAACAAAGCCACTAGCTTGCCAATTACTGTGACTGTATGCCGAATCGATGGTATATTGGTGCCAATTAAATCTCTGCACACCTTAGTGACTTCCTCAATTTTGTTAATTGGTATAGTTATCCTCATGCTCATTGAGTTCACCGTGAACCCTAGGTAATTAATTACCTGGGCAGGGCAGAACTTCGATTTCTCTGGATGGACAATGAATCCTAATTGTTGAAATATATTGACAGCAGCTGCAACACCCTGTTCAGCCAATTGCAGGGTGTGGCCCACAATAAAGACATCATCTAAATAGGCCATAACTATATGATGTCGTTGTCTCAAATAAGCCATGATTGGCTTCACCAATTTAGTGAACAATCTAGGGGCTGTAGTGAGCCCATTAGGCAAAGCCTTATACTGCCAAAGTTGCCCCATCCAGATAAATTTCAAAAACCTTCTATCATATTTCTGGATGGATACTGAATAATATGCATCCCTCAAATCAATGCATGCCATAAAGCAGCCATGAGAAATCAATGATTTGGCTGTTTCAAACTTATCCATTTTAAAATGAGTATATGTTACAAACGTATTCAAACGGGTTAGATCAATAATGACACGACAGCCTCCATCCTTCTTAGGTCTAGTAAATATGTTCGAAACAAATTCGATTGGCTCATGCACCGTTTTCTCAATCACACCCTTCTGCTCCATACTTAAAATTTCCTTATAACCTGCTGCCTGTTCTGCAGCAGACAATTTGAACGTACGACCAGGCATGTGCTGAGATGGAGGAATGTCGCCATTAATAAACTCAATTTTATGCCCCTGAATATTCCGCAACACATACTCATCACCAGTAAAATTACCCCATGCATCCAAAAACAACCGTAAACGACCACCAACATGGGAAGTTAAACAGAGAGAAAAGAGAGAACCAGACCCCTTCACCTCCGTGGTTACCGGCGGTCCTTGACACGTGTGGGTGGCCGTGGAGGTGCTGGGTTGGCTTGAGGGCGCGGCGTCTTCGATTTCCACAAAGGTCTCTGCCGACCCTGTCCTAAAAAAGACCCTTGGTGCTGGTTCTGGTGCTGTTGTCGTTGTGGAGCTAGAGGGCGAGACCTCGTCGAGGCACTGGCCGACCCTCGTGAGCAAATGTATGGAGCTTTTGAGCCTGACGGTGTGGGGGCACTCTGAGAGCGCATGATCCCCACCGTTTTGGCTTGTTCGTCAAGCTCTTTGGCTCTCTTCGAGAGGTCCTCACCAAAGAGCTGACGGGGCGGCGGCGGCGGTGGTGGTTTGCACAATCCTGCAAACTTCGGGTTGAGTGCTGGGCGGATGCTGTTTTTGCGAAACCCGTTGATTTCGTGCTGGGTTGCGCACAATAAGGCCAGAGCATCTTCCTGGTCCAAATTCAGTTCGTCCCCGTCCACCGACCGCGCAAAGGTGGTAATACCGGCCGTGAGGAGTTTCAGGATCCGCTGCAATTTTAGCTCCTGTTGACGGATAGCCGCACTGATGTTGCCCCATATTGGCGTATTGACCACAGGCACGTTGAGGGAGTTGCAGTTTGATGGAGCCTTGTGACGGCTCATAGCCTGGATGAGGACTTCTTCCTGCAGCACCTGATTATTAAGAAAGTCCACTGTGGCTGCCAGCTTTGTATTTAGAGGAAGACCAGCCGTATGTGGGGCCGCGAATTTGGTCGCCACATCCAAGAGTTCCTCCGCTGGCACCTCCAACGGGGGTGGTACGGGATCCACCAGAACCTCCTCCTCCTGCTGCTCCAGGCTGATAGTAGATGTTGGTGAAGACGCCCTGTGCCTGTTGCTGCCCTGCTGTAGTTGACGTTGAAGCAGGAGCTCCAGCAGCCGCTCC
The DNA here is from genome assembly GCA_963514005.1 of Raja brachyura. The sequence continues at coordinate 88,268,310 of OY740788.1, forward strand.
ATACGGTCAATACGCCCTTCACCCTGAACACTCAGGTGGTCGGAGTCCTCCGGCTCTGAAAAGAAAACTGGTCTCCTGTCATCGGCCCGCACCTCGTCGAGGCCCTGCCGGTGCCGGTAGTTGTCGCTAACAGCCGCCGAGGCGAAACTGCGCGATTCCTGCGCGGGCGTGTTCAATCGCCTCCGTTTAGCGAGAGCTGAAGCCGCTGCCACTAAGGGCACTCGCGGCGAGGTGTCGGCACCAGCCGAAGCATGGCTGCCTGGGGCCCGCGCAGTCTTGCCGGCTGGCCACATCGTGGACGTTGCCGACGCATGGTCTCGCCCACCCATCCATGGGGGGCTCGGCGACCGTGACGAGACCCGACTCGACCGACCCGTCCCGGCGTCGAGAGTCGGGGTGTGCCGGCTGGACCTCACAGCCGCCCCGGGTCTTGCCCTGGAACCTGACCGCTCCTCCGCGATAGGCAATGCCTTAGCCCTAACAGGGTTAGGCTTCTGGGCTCCTGCCCTCCCCCTTCTCGGAGGGCTGAGTGGAACAGGCCGTGCAACGGCACGTGCCCTGCTCGAGGTCGCCAGCGAGCCCGCTGACGACCTGACTGCCATGGCAGGGTCCCCCTGCTCTGGCGGCACACCACACTCCTCCTCGTCGAACTCCTCCGAGCTGTGGTGTGCTGGCGGATCTGGACCTGTAATCACAGGGCTTACCCACATCTCCGCCTGAGTCCCGGCCTGCGCTGCAGGTACTGCCGATGGTAAAGGCCCCGGAACTGTTGACCGGCGAACTCGTCCTGACGTCCTCCGGCCCTTCGAACTCCCATCCATGTCCTTGCTGCAAGACATAACCAACAACAAGGACCACCAACTAAAGGTAGAATACTCACCTCCGTGGCCCCTTATGAAGGGCTGGCAAGGAGCGCGCTCCACCGCCAGCCGTCGCAGCAACGCGTTACGACGATATGTCGAGCATGCGCGCCGGCGGGCTCTTCACGAAGTCACTCACGTGACTCCGAAATGAAATTATGCCTACCGAAGAGATCAGTCTCTTACACAGGCATAATTCTCCATGCCTTTACTATTTATATTTAATAATTCCCATTTCATAATTTTAGTCAGGGTAGGCAGTGCCTACCTTGCCTACCCTGACGGCACATGCCTGCTCAGTACATGGGTTAATAATAGACTAATATCAATGCAAATGTGTGTAGGGCAGAGAGATGGTGTCTGCCAAGTATTTTATCCATTTTTTTCTTTCAACCATCCACTACTGATCAAGTCTTTTTGTTATGGAAGAGGAAGCGTTTAGTAGCTTTTCGTGATTTGTTCTTGCAGGGTTGTTTATGTCTTTCAAACAACTCTCCAATAAATATAACTTACCTAACTCACACTTTTTTAGATATTTACAAATTTGACACTTTTTGAAGGCTACTCTACCCCTTTTTCTGCTACCACATCAAACCGAAATTTTGGAAAATGTTTTACAGTTGAACCCGTATCAGAAAGGATTAATAACGACTATTTATGAGTTGATTTTGAAATTACAAATAGATACATTTGATAAAATTAAGAATGACTGGGAAAGAGAACGCCAAACTTCTTTATCTATAGAGAAATGGGAGAGGATTCTTCAATTAGTCAATACCTCTTCAATGTGTGCAAGACACGCTCTGATACAAATCAAGGTGGTTCACAGAGCTCATATGTCAAAAGATAAGTTGGCTCGTTTTTATGGTCATATAAACCTTACCTGTGACAGATGTAACTCTGAAGTGGCCTCTCTGACCCATATGTTTTGGTCCTGCCCACTTTTGGAAAAATATTGGAAAGAAATCTTTGATAATATTTCTGTAGTTTTAGGTTTTGATTTACAACCTCATCCTATTACTGCAATTTTTGGGCTACCAATGTTCGATTCTATTCATTTGTCCCGCTCCGCCCATCGGCTGATTGCTTTTACCACATTAGAAACATAGAAACATAGAAAATAGGTGCAGGAGTAGGCCATTCGGCCCTTCGAGCCTGCACCGCCATTCAATGTGATCATGGCTGATCATCCAACTCAGTATCCCGCACCTGCCTTCTCTCCATACCCCCTGATCCCTTTAGCCACAAGTGCCACATCTAACGCCCTCTTAAATATAGCCAATGAACTGGCCTCAACTACCTTCTCTGGCAGAGAATTCCAGAGACTCACCACTCTCTGTGTAAAGAATGTTTTCCTCATTTCGGTCCGAAAGGAATTCCCCCTTATCCTTAGATTGTGACCCCTTGTTCTGGACTCCCCCAACATCGGGAACAATCTTCCAGCATCTAGCTTGTCCAACCCCTTAAGAATTTTGTAAGTTTCTATAAGATCCCCCCTCAATCTTCTAAATTCCAGCGAGTACAAGCCGAGTCTATCCCATCTTTCCTCATATGAAAGTCCTGACATCCCAGGAATCAGTCTGGTGAATCTTCTCTGTACCCCCTCTATGGCAAGGATGTCTTTCCTCAGATTTGGAGACCAAAACTGTACACAATACTCCAGGTGTGGCCTCATCAAAACCCTGTACAACTGCAGTAGAACCTCCCTGCTCCTATACTCAAATCCTTTCGCTATGAATGCTAACATACCATTTGCTTTCTTCACTGCCTGCTGCACCTGCATGCCTACTTTCAATGACTGGTGTACCATGACACCCAGGTCTCGTTGCATGTCCCCCTTTCCTAATCTGCCACCATTCAGATAATAGTCTACCCTCATGTTTTTGCCACCAAAGTGGATAACCTCACATTAATCGCCAGAAGATCTATTTTATTTAAATGGAAAGACTCCAACCCTCCGACCACACTCCAGTGGTATTCTGAAACAATATCACGTATAAATTTAGAAAAAATTAGGAGTGACATTGTTGAACCCTTGGTTAAATTTGATAAGACTTGGGGAATATTTATTCAACACTTTGATACAATATAAATAAGCAATGTTACAAAATTTTGAGATTTTAAAAATCAAGTCTGCAATTTATCCCATCAGATAAAGCATAAAAAGAAGTTTAATTTGACACCTAATTTACTTGCATATATTCAGTATTAAGAAAGTTATGGCCATTTTCATATTCGGAAATTAGCATCTTGCTCCCCATTGCCTTTCAATTGACTTAACTCAAAAGCTGTGATCTGGAACAGTTAAAAGCCCATAACTTTCTTAAAAATTAAGAGAACTCAATGAAATTTTCAGTTATTATAGATTGAAGCATATAGATTGAGACAAATATGAAACAATCTTACTTGGATGACCTGAAATTAAAGCATATAATTAGTTAGTTATCTAATTGTAGCTAATTACAAAATTCAATGAGTAGATCTAAACATCTATCCATTTCTTAAGAAAAGATAAACTTTTTTAAAATTGCCTAGGTGTCCAAATAACATTCACACAATAATCCACAATATAACATAATTTTTAAATCTAATTTTCATGAATTTCTGGGCCAAATGGAAGGAATTTAGTGTTTGATTCCTGTAAATTAATGGCCATTTAAATCAACTAGTGAGTGGGTTTTAGTGGAATGCGGTGGATTGGAACGTTGCGGTTAGCGGTGAAGTCAGGAGGAAAAATACTGTTTGTTCATACGTTTTTTGGGACCCCATTTCGCAACATAAAAATATTATTAAAGCCTCCCGAAAAACCAACTTTTAATATAAAAATAAACTATTTACCTTTTTTTCTCCCCTACGCAAAATCCTTCCGGTTGTCTGCGCTCACGGCTTTTGAAGATGATTTTTAAATTACTCTAGTTAATAAATAATTTAGAGTAATTTAAAAATACCTTCATTCATGAAATGTCGGAGCGATTTTTCTTCCGCAACGAAATTGCCCGACATTCATCGATTTTCCAGGTCTGTTGAAAAACGGCACTTTAAGCCCGCCCCCCTCTGAAAGGCGCCAAAGTCGCGCACACGGGGAGCGGCAGAACTGCAGCGCTGGTAAAGGTAAGTTATGCAACATACCTATATAAATTGTTCCCTCTTTATCCGTTATAAAAACTATTTTACTTCGATATGGTGGAATGGACTTGACGTCATACAGACTTAAATTGTTGAAACTTTTAGTTCAGATTTTGTTTTGCTTTGTTTAGTTTGTATTTATTTATTTTATTTTTTATTATTAATTTTTTTTGTTATTTTTTTATTTATTTTTTTTAGTTTCAGGGGGTTTTGCTTTTTGCTTTTTGCTTTTTGTCTTTTTATTTTGGTGTTTTTTTCTACATTTATAAGTTTTCTTTTAAAGATTTAACTATATTTACATGGAGACCGGGAGGTCTATACTCAATGTGTATTTTGCCATTGGTCCCATATCAGGTTATACCTGTTATTAATGTAATCCTGATCCCTGTGCATCACTATCATTGTTATGTGCATCACTATTTTTTTCTTCCACTGTTTTTTTTAATGTTTTATTTTTGTTTTCTTTGGAAAAAAACCAATAAAAAGATTTTAAAAGAAAGAAAGCAAATGTGTGTAGGCCAGAGAGATGGTGTTTGCCAAGGATCTGTTTTGTTGCTGGGTGAATTGTAATGGATCAAGGCTGTCTTTGCCAGCAAACATATTACTCCAATTAACCTTTGCAAGCTCTTTTCTAATACTGTTAAAATTAGCCTTCCCTAATTAAAAATTTAAATTGTGGACTAGTTCTGTTCTTTTCCATAATTATTTTAAAACGGGGCGCAGCGGTAGAGTTGCTGACTTAGAGCATTTGCAGCGCAGGAAACCCTGGTTCAATCCCGACCACAGGTGCTGTCTCTACAGAGTTTGTACGTTCTCCCTGTGACCACGTGAGTTTTCTCTGAGATTTGCAGTTTCCTCCCTCACTCCAAAGACGTACAGGTTTGTTCGTTAATTGGCTTTGTTTTGCATACTTCGTATCTGTGTAAATTGTCTCTAGAGTGTGTAGGCTTGTGTTAATGTGCAGACACGGTGAGCTAAAGGGCCTGTTTCTGCGCTGTATTTCTAAACTAAACCAAGCTAAACTCATAGACCTCTGGTCATTGGGTACACAAAAGGCTGGAGAAACTCAGCGGGTGCAGCAGCATCTAAGGAGCGAAGGAGATAGGCGACGTTTCGGGTCGAGACCCTTCTTCAGACTGGTCAGGGATCAGGGAAACTAGAGATATAGACAGTGATGTGGAGAGATAAAGAACAATGAATGAAAGATATGCAAAAAAGTATCGATGATAAAGGAAACAGGCCATTGTAAGATGTATGTGGTGTGAAAATGAGAAGCTAGTGCGACTTGGGTGGGGGAGAGATAGAGAGAGAGGGAATGCCAGGGCCCGAGGGCTGAGGGAGAGGTGGGAAGGGGAGGAGACAGCAAGTGTTAACCGAATTGAGAAAATTCAATGTTTAAGCACAGAGGAAGCAGACTCCCCAAGCGGAATATGAGGTGCTGTTCCTCCAACTTGCGGTGTTGCTCACTCTGGCCGTGGAGGAGGCCCAGGACCGAGAGGTCGGATACGGAATGGGAGGGGGAGTTGAAGTACTGAGTAACCGGGAGGTCGGGTTGGTTATTGCGGACCGAACGGAGGTGTTCGGCGAAACGATCGCCAAGCCTCCACTTGGTCTCACCGATATAGATCAGCTGGCATCTGGAGCAGCGAATGCAGTAGATGAGGTTGGAGGAGGTGCAGGTGAACCTCTGTCGGACCTGGAAGGACTGCTTGGGTCCCTGAAAGGAGTGGAGGGGGGAGCTGAAGGGACAAGTGTAGCATCTCTTGCGGTTGCAAGGGAAAGTGCCCGGGGAAGGGGTGGAGCGGGAGGGAAGGGAAGAATTGACAAGGGAGTTGCGGAGGGAGCGGTCTTTGCGGAAGGCAGACAGGGGGGGAGATGGGAAGATGTGGCGAGTGGAGGGGTCACGCTGGAGGTGGCGAAACTGGTGGAGGACTATGTATATGCCGGCTGGTGGGGTGAAAGGTGAGGACCAGGGGGACTCTGCCCTTGTTGTGGGTGGGGGATGGGGAGAGAGGGCAGTGTTGCGGGGTGTGGAGGAGACCCTGGTGCGAGCCTCATCTATAGTGGGGGAGGGGAATCCCCGTTCTCTGAAGAACGAGGACATTTGTGATGACCTGGTGTGGAACACCTCATCCTGGGAGCAGATGCGGCGTAGACGGAGGAATAGGGGATGGAGTCCTTACAGGAAGCAGGGTGGGAGGAAGAGTAGTCCAGGTAGCTGTGGGAGTCAGTGGGTTTCTAGTGGATGTCGGTCAGGAGCGTATCACCACCAATAGAGATGGTGAGGTCAAGGAATGGTAGCGAGGAAGGAGGGGGTTCTTGGGAGACAGGAATAGGGATCATCAGTCAGGGGCGAGGACCTGTTCCCGTGGAAGAACGCTGTGAGGCGGAGGCGACGGTAGAAGAGCTCCAAGTCATGGTGGGCCCGGAACTCATTGAGGTGGGGACGGAGGGGGACAAAGGTAAGACCTCTGCTGAGGACCGACCTTTCGGTGACGGAGAGGGGGAGGTCCGGGGGATGGTGAACACGCGGCAGGGATGGGGGTTGTGGCCGGAGGACGGTAGGTGAGTGGACTGAGGACGGAGCGTTGTGTGGTGGGGGGGTAGAGGGTGGTCAGGGGGTGGGGGGGGATGGGGGCTGTGGTTTAGGTGGGGAAGAGCAGGGGTTACATGGTGGGGGGGGGATGGGGAAGACCCAGTGGAATAGCCACTGAGGTCACTGGGGCTGGGGAGACGGGCACTAGGACCCAGTGCCGTTACAAACAGAGTGGTGGGAGGAGTGAGCAACGTGGAGGCTTCAGGCCCGCTGCAGAGTCCAGTCTGTAGGTGAGGCGACGGCTGCGGGCTGCTGGAGGGCGGTGGAATGTCGCGGGTCGGCGGGCGGGCCCGAAGGTAGGAATCCGCGGGCAGTGGAGTGTCGCGGGTCGGCGGGCGATGCTGGGTGGTCCCGGTGGGCGGGTGGTCGGTGTGGCGGCGGCAAGGTTCAGCCCGCCCGGTGAGTGGGGCCCGGTACACGGGCGATGCTGGGTGGGCCCGGTACACGGGCGATGCTGGGTGGGCCCGGTACACGGGCGATGCTGGGTGGGCCCGGTACACGGGCGATGCTGGGTGGGCCCGGTACACCGGCAATGCTGGGTGGGCCCGGTACACCGGCGATGCTGGGTGGGCCCGGTACACCGGTGATGCTGGGTGGGTGGGCCCGGTACACCGGCGATGCTGGGTGGGCCCGGTACACCGGCGATGCTCTGTGGGCCCGGTACACCGGCGATGCTGGGTGGGCCCGGTACACCGGCAATGCTGGGTGGGCCCGGTACACCGGCGATGCTGGGTGGGCCCGGTACACCGGCGATGCTGGGTGGGCCCGGTACACCGGTGATGCTGGGTGGGTGGGCCCGGTACACCGGCGATGCTGGGTGGGCCCGGTACACCGGCGATGCTGGGTGGGCCCGGTACACCGGCAATGCTGGGTGGGTGGGCCCGGTACACGGGCGATGCTGGGTGGGCCCGGTACACCGGCGATGCTGGGTGGGCCCGGTACACCGGTGATGCTGGGTGGGTGGGCCCGGTACACCGGCGATGCTGGGTGGGCCCGGTACACCGGCGATGCTCTGTGGGCCCGGTACACCGGCGATGCTGGGTGGGCCCGGTACACCGGCGATGCTGGGTGGGCCCGGTACACGGGCGATGCTCCGGTACACCGGCGATGCTGGGTGGGTGGGCCCGGTACACGGGCGATGCTGGGTGGGCCCGGTACACGGGCGATGCTGGGTGGGCCCGGTACACCGGCGATGCTGGGTGGGCCCGGTACACCGGCGATGCTGGGTGGGCCCGGTACACCGGCGATGCTGGGTGGATGGGCCCGGTACACGGGCGATGCTGGGTGGGCCCGGTACACGGGCGATGCTGGGTGGGCCCGGTACACCGGCAATGCTGGGTGGGCCCGGTACACCGGCGATGCTGGGTGGGCCCGGTACACCGGCGATGCTGGGTGGGCCCGGTACACTGGTGATGCTGGGTGGGTGGGCCCGGTACACCGGCGATGCTGGGTGGGCCCGGTACACCGGCAATGCTGGGTGGGTGGGCCCGGTACACGGGCGATGCTGGGTGGGCCCGGTACACCAGCGATGCTGGGTGGGCCCGGTACACCGGTGATGCTGGGTGGGTGGGCCCGGTACACCGGCGATGCTGGGTGGGCCCGGTACACCGGCGATGCTGGGTGGGTGGGCCCGGTACAGGGGCGATGCTGGGTGGGCCCGGTACACCGGCGATGCTGGGTGGGCCCGGTACACCGGCGATGCTGGGTGGGCCCGGTACACGGGCGATGCTCCGGTACACCGGCGATGCTGGGTGGGCCCGGTACACCGGCGATGAGGTTGGGGGGTCCCGGGGGGCGGCGAGGTTCGGCGGTCGCGTTGTGCTGGTGATTGGCGGTGGAATCGGGGAGGGGGAGATAAACAGAGTTACCGGGCGGGCGGGCGGGCAGCGGGACTGGGCGGCATCGGTAGGCGGGTGGAGGTCGGTGAAGGCGGCGTCCTGGAGGCGCTCCTTGTGGCCAACATGGCGTCGGGGGGCTCGGGCCAGAGTTGGGGCCTGGGGCCTGCGGGCGTCATTTGGTCCAAAGTGCTCCCTCGCTGACACCTCACTCACTTGCCCTGCTCTATTCCCCAAGAGTAGGTTGAGCTCTGCCCTCTCCACAGCAGAGTCCTCTATTATGTGTGGTGAAACCATTCTGAACACACTCAACAAATTCCATCCCATCTAAGCCTTGAACACTATTGCAGCCCAGCCTATGTTAGGAAGGTTAAAAGATTATACTTTGAATCGGGAAAAACTAAGGGCCAAAATGCTTCTATTGCAATTTCATTGGTAAGTGGAGAACCGCTTAAAGTTACTTTGGAATTTGATGAGCAGAATAAAGTGTATCTTTGGAAAAATAACAGTTCAAGTGGAATAATGGAACGACAGTGCCCTCTGGTGGGAATGGGGATATCTGCCACAGATCCGTATCTCTTCCAGTGCTGAGCACCAGCCTTCAACCCTCTGGGTGAGAGTAGAACGGTATGGGCTGGTAGTAGAGGGGCCAGGATATTGCCTCCAGCATCTCCGGGGTCGGCTGCTGGAAGTGTTCCCTGAGACAGAGACGGACGGGTGAGGAGAGGGACTTTGGTCGGCGGGTCGAGCTGTTTGAGGATGATGGAGAATCTTGAATATAAACCATTGAACCATCCTCAACATTCACTCACTCCACCACAGGTACACAGTAGCAGCAGCTTGTAGCATCTTCAGGATACATTGCAGCAACTCACCAAGACTCCTTAGGCAGCACCTGTTAAACCCAGCTAGAAGGACAAGGGCAGCAAATGCATGGTAACATCACCCACCTAGATGTTGTCTTCCAATCCACCCATCATACTGACCTGGAAACATAACAATGTTCCTTCACCATCGCTGGTTCAACAATCTAGAACTCTCTCTGCCTCAGAGCATTGTGGGTGCATATTGATAATGGCGGAAATCCCGGGGGGATGTGCCCCCCCCCCCCCCATGCTTTGAGAGGTGGGGGACAATCCTCCCTGTGTTTTCTTGTATGTCGAAACATCACTTAGACCTATTCTCCGGCCTCTTTACCCGCAAGGGCGGAAATCACTTTTAAAACATGGGGGGGACACAATTGCCTGGCGGCTCGATGACAAGTTTGCACGACAACTAACAATTTTATCTCCTCCCATCAAAAGTTTCTTTATCTATGTTTGTGTTAGTTTGTGAAGTAAGTAAGCAAGTTCATTGGCCAAGTATTCACATACAAGGAATTTGCCTTGGTGCTCCGCCCACAAGTAACAACATGACATACAGTGACAGTTACGAATGACTCAGAAAACACTAAACATTAATAATAATAAAACATTAATGATAAAACACCATTGATCAAGCATGTGAACCAACAAAATACCAGATCAAAGGGAGGCTACAGATTTTTTGCTGTTGAGTAGAGCAACTACTCGTGGATAAAAACTGTTTTTATGTCTGGCTGCGGTAGCTTTGACAGTCTGGCGTCGCCTTCCAGAGAGAAGTGATTCAAAGAGTTTGTGGCCAGGGTGAGAGGGGTCAGAGATGATCTTGCCCGCTCGCTTCCTGGCCCTTGCAGTGTACAGTTCATCAATGGAGGGAAGGTTGCAGCCAATAACCTTCTCTGCTGATCGGACGATTCGCTGCAGCCTCCAGGTGTCGTGCTTCGTGGCTGAGCCAAACCAGACCATGATGGAGAAGGTGAGAACGGACTCTACGATGGCCGTGTAGAATTGGACCATCATTGCCTGAGGCAGATTGTGCTTCCTCAGCTGCCGTAGGAAGTACATCCTCTGTTGTGCCTTTTTGACTGTGGAGTCGATGGTAGTCCCCTACTTAAGGTCCTTGGAGATAATGGTTCCTAAAAGACTCCACAGATGTGACTGTGGTGTTGTTGATGGTGAGTGGGGTGAGGGGAGGGGGAGCTCTCCTAAAGTCTACAATCAATTCCACTGTCTTAAGAGCATTCAGCTCTAGGTTGTTGCTACGGCACCAGGACGCCAAAGCTGTGAGACTTCCTGTCTGTAGGCAGATTCCTCCCCATCCTGGATCAGTCCAATCAGGGTTGTGTCATCCGCAAACTTGAGAAGCTTGACGGAGAAGTCAGTGGAGGTGCAGTCATTGGTGTAGAGAGAGTAGAGGAGAGGGGAGAGTACACAGCCTTGCGGTGCTCCTATGCTGAGCTTTTGCGGGTCCGAGATGTGCTTTCCCAGCCTCACATGCTGCTTCCTGTCTGTCAGGAAGCTGGTGATCCACTGACAGGGGTTCAGGCACAGTCAACGCAGAAAGTTTGGAGTGTAGTAGCTCTGGCACAATGGTCTCGGTGCTGTAGGATGAAGTGCAGGCCCAGGTTGACTGCATCATCCACAGATCTATTGACCCAATATGCAAACTGCAGAGGGTCCAGCAGGGGGTTTGTGATATTTTTCAGTTTACGTGTATTGTTTTCCTTCTCTCTCTCCTCCAAGGTTAGTTCTTCTGTTTACCTTTGTTTGCTTCAGTTTTATTCAGTGTTATTTATCACGTTGTAGCTTTTGAAAGGGGAGGGAGAGAGGGAGAGGGGGAGACAGAGACACATAGACTTTTCACAAACTAACAAAAATATCCATAAATAAACTTTTGATGAACTAACAAAAATAAGCATAAACATACTTAATTTTTTTTAATTTCATATAACGCCCCTAAATTATGGGTAAAAATTACTGAATAACGTTGGTGAATGAGGGGCTATACCAGCACACCATCTTGATCCTCCGATATCCGTTGAAATCTTTCCCATCCACCAATACATCCACAGTTCACAAAGGGTCTGAAGAAGGGTGGAGACCCGAAACGTCCCCTATTCCTTCTCTACATAGATGCTGCCTCACCCGCTGTGTTCCTCCAGCATTTATTGGCTGCTTCCAAAGCTCAAATAGTAATTATAGCCGCAGCACACAGTTTTAAGAAATTCTCCCGTGAATTTTATTCAAAGGAATGTGTCAGTAATACTTGAAGGTCAAAACACAATTATATTTACTGAGGAATGCATATCGATGTATTGGTTGGTAACACATCAAAATAACAGTGTTAATAGGACAGTTAACACTTAGTTTTTGACTCGGAGGAATGAAGTGATGAACGACTCCAATCGTTCTGCAGTACTCATTAAATCCGAGAGCTTTTTACAAATGTAAAATTCCAAGGCGGTTTTGCATTTGCAGTAATCTATTTAGTGTATTGTATGAGGAATGGATGAGGGGTTATCATTACCAAAGGATGACATTTAATTATTTTCAGAGTCTGAGCCAGCTGACCATGCATGCGTCCGCAACTCCGCAGCGCGCAGTCGGATGGGAACTGATTGCAAAATACATGTTTCACAAAACATGGTGGCGATTCTCCCCCGCCTCTCAAAACATGGAGGGGACATGTCCCCCCTGTCCCCCCCCCGGGATTTCCGTCCATGCCTCCCGTCCACCACAGAAGGAAGCTAGCGCTAGGGGAGGGTTGTTCAGCGGTGGCAAAATGGGTCGACATCAGGTTATAACGTGCGATTGTTCCTCTCTGCCCTCTCTCTATGCCCTCTCTCTCTGCCCTCTCTCTCTGCCCTCTCTCTCTGCCCTCTCTCTCTGCCCTCTCTCTCTGCGCTCTCTCTCTCCCCTCTGTGCCCTACCCATGTTTTAAAAGCGATTTCCACCCATGCTTAGTACGGGTGTCAGACGTGATGGGGAGATGGCAGGAGAATTGGGGATGAGAGGAAGAGATAGATCAGCCATGATAGAATAGCAGAGTAGCCTTGATGGGCCAAATGGCCTAATTCTGCTCCGGTCACTTATGACTAGAGCCAGGATGTTTAGGCACTAAAAACATCTGAAATAGCCAGGCAAAAATGCATAATAAAATCACAAAAAAGGCACGAAAAACGCATTTATTGACAAATATAAACATAAAAAGACGTATTTCCACCACCAAAATATGGTTAAAATTGATAATATCAAGGTATACTACATTAAATGACCAAAGTTGCCTGGTTGCACATAACTACCAGCATTTTTACAAATTATCTGGTGTTAAACTATGCCTTCTGTCAGACAGAATAGGCTTCAGTTGTGAAAAACATATTTCTACCTCAGCTGAGGTCACTGGTGCATACCAGAAACAAGCTACCGACTCTATATTCATGTTGATATCTTGTGCATTACCACTACCTTTGAGAACTTTAGCTATGTTTTGTATTTCTTCAAGACCTTTGTTAGCTAAAATCATTCTCTTACATTTTCCTTGTATTTCTTTAACTACATCGCCAGGAATTTTAGGAAAATCATCAGTTATTTTGTTGAAAACCTGCAAGTTATTCACTAATGTTTCACCACGTTTCTCAAGGGAAGTGATAGCTTGCGGGAAGTTTGCAAAATTGGAAGCAATAAACACAAGATCGCGGTAGAGGGACTATTTCTGCATGATTTCACTGACGATCCTGACTGCAGCAGATTCTTCTTCAAAACAGTTGATGATTTATTTTATCTTTTCAAAATTTGCAGCATAGTAGAGTACAGCAGAGAGCCGTGTACCCCAACTAGTCAAAATGGGCTGATGAGGTAGCGGATTCTTGGGTGTCATTTCCTTGAACAGCTGTTATGTGATGGGGCTTTGAGGAAGATTTTCTTGACATTGAAAACTAGGCGATCGACATTTGGAAACAAGCTATGTATGTGCTTGGCAATTCTATGATGATGTCCTTGAGCTAAGCATGTGAAATGCAACATTTTGTGTTTTATGCCTTCTGCCCAAAGTACTGCAAGTGAAGATGTAAACAACTGAGCAGTAGTTGAGCTGTTTGACGTCTCCAATACTTCCGATGTCAACAAATACTCCTTTGATGGTTGACCTGCCTCCAGTGTACCGATGACCACATTGGGAACATATCTCCCCACAGGTAGACAAATATGCTGCAGAAACTCAGCGGGTAAGGCAGCATCTATGGAGCGAAGGAAATAGGTGACACCCAAGAATCCGCTACCTCATCAGCCCATTTTGACTAGTTTGGGTACACGGCTCTCTGCTGTACTCTACTATGCTGCAAATTTTGAAAAGATAAAATAAATCATCAACTGTTTTGAAGAAGAATCTGCTGCAGTCAGGATCGTCAGTGAAATCATGCAGAAATAGTCCCTCTACCGCGATCTTGTGTTTATTGCTTCCAATTTTGCAAACTTCCCGCAAGCTATCACTTCCCTTGAGAAACGTGGCGAAACATTAGTGAATAACTTGCAGGTTTTCAACAAAATAACTGATGATTTTCCTAAAATTCCTGGCGATGTAGTTACCTGGCGAGGTTGTGTCGGGACCCTTCTTCAGATTCCATAGATGCTGCCTCACCCACCGAGGTTCTCCAGCACGTTTGTCTACCTTCATTTTTCCAGCATCTGCAGTTCCTTCTTCAATATCTCATCACAGCATCAGTTGTCTCATCTATTGAGATCCATATTTTGTTGCTTGCAACTCCATCTCTAATTTTCTGCACAACAATGTTGAAGTTGCTGTTAACATAATGTTTTGTAATGATGACTCACTTGATTTAAGATCCTCTGAGAGATTTGTTTTCCAATTTCCACAGTGGAATTCCAGCATCAATGAATGCCTTGCACTAATCACTCAAACTCAGATTTGAGACTGGAGCCAGCAGTAAATGTAGTGAGGAGACAAGCTTTGTATTTCGCTTGGGTAGTCTACAACCCAGTGGTATCAACATTGACTTCTCTAATTTTAGATAGGCCTTGTCTTCTCCATCCTCCCCCTCGGCTTTCCCAGCTCTCCTTCTAGTCCTGCTGTCTTCCCCCCCCCCCCCCCCCACCACATCAGTCTGAAGAAGGGTCTCGACCTGAAGTGCCGCCTATTCCTTCTCTCCATAGATTCTTCCTCACCCGCTGTTTCTACAGCATTTTTCGTCTATTTCTGATTTTTCCAGCATCTTCAGTTCTTTCTTAAATAGATCTTGGAGAAGACTGAACCAGCGGGCAGCGGCATGAACGAATGAATGACCAACGGTGGCGCCCCTGGTTTTGCCCTGGTGGTGGAAGTTTTCTTATGTTATACTATGTTAACATGTTAATAATAACATTAATATTAGCGTGTTAACATAGAAAACATCCTTGTAATCACGGTACAACTACAGAAAATAGCTCGACCTTTTAGCAAAACGGCAAAAAAAAGGCTGATTTAGGCACTCGTTCGTGAAAAAGGCATTATCCCCATGAAATCATCAAAAAAGGCATAAAAAGGCACATGGCATTTATGGCAAAATCCTGGCTCTAATGATCACAAATCCACTTCTGGGACCTGCACGCAGAGTCGCCTGACTAAACACCATAGACCGGTTAGAATACTCCAGGATAGAAATGTCAAATATTAGACATCAAGGCTTTAGGATGAGAGTAGGAAAGTTTAAAGAATGTATATGAGGCAAGTTCTTGTTTTCACAGAGTGTTAGGTGCTTGGAACACATTGCCGGGGGAAGCGGTGGAGGCAGATCTGAGAGGTAGTTAATAGTCATTTCGACAAAGACATTAACAAGTAGCGAATGGTGAGACCATGTGCAGGCAGATGGGGATAGTTTAAATTGGCATCATGTTCGACACAGATATGGTGAGCCAAAGAACCTTTCCCTCTGCTGTACTGTTCTATGCTTGTGTGAAACACTTGATCAGAGTACTACGTTTTAAGAAAGGAGGAGATAGAAAGAGAGCTTGGACAGGGCGTGGGAGGGGGGAGTGGTGGAAACAGTGGGGAGGGTGGAAGAGGGGGTAATGAGAGGTGCGTGTTAAAGGCATGACCATCAATAGCTGAATGAAAGCAATGAGGAATGTACGAGAGGCCAGCATGTAAGTGTTTCAGACATTTTTTAGGATGATCAATCCGACGAGGAATGAATCTTCATAAGTTATAGGAGCAGAATTAGGCCATTCGGCCCATCGAGTCTACTTGTCCATTCAATCATGGCTGATCTATCTTTCCCTCTCAACCCCATTCTCCTGCCTTGTCCCCATAATCCCTGACACCCGTAGTAATGAAGAATCTGTCAATCTCCCCCTTAAAAATACCCATTGACTTGGCCTCCACAGCCTTCAGGGGCAATGAATTCCACAGATTCACCACACTCTGACTAAATAAATTCCTCCTCATCTCTTTTCTAAAGGTAGCACGGCTCTGGCCCTAGACTCTCCCACTGGTGGATACACCCTCTCCACATCCACTCCATCCAGGCCTTTCTCTATTAGAATCTGGCACAACAATGGGAAGTTTTATATGAGGCGACCTAAAGGCAGGCAGGGAGGAGATGTGTGATCAATAGACAATAGACAATAGGTGCAGGAGTAGGCATTTCGGCCCTTCGAGCCAGTATCGCCATTCAATGTGATCATAGCTGATCATCCCCAATCAGTACCCCGTTCCTGCCTTCTCCCCATATCCCTGGACTCCGCTATTTTTAAGAGCCCTATCTAGCTCTCTCTTGAAAGCATCCAGAGAACCGGCCTCCACCGCCCTCTGAGGCAGAGAATTCCACAGACCCACCACTCTCTGTGAGAAAAAGTGTTTCCTCGTCTCCGTTCTAAATGGCTTACTCCTCATTCTTAAACTGTGGACCCTGGTTCTGGACTCCCCCAACATCGGGAACATGTTTCCTGCCTCTAGCGTGTCCAAGCCCTTAACAATCAGTAACCACATTTTTCAAGGGACAATATCATCCTGAAATCTGAATGTATTCACATTGGTAAATGTATTTCTAACAAGCAGTGGAAGAGGAAGTCAGCTCTAAAGAAAACCACATCTGCTAATTTTGGAGGGATTATGTGTAAATGCTAACTCTGTGTCTTTCTTGATGCACGTGAGTTAAGTACTATTGACAAAAAGGCAGGCGAACTACATTTACGTTGAGCGTGCAGAAATTTAAGGGTGCCACTGAACAAGAAATTGTGCAATCTGTCAAGTAACATATTTCAGAAGAGGGAAATTACAATGTAAATGACGGGACGAATTTCTGTTTTATCCTGCATGCTTTGCATTTCTCTGAAAAGGAAGTAATGAGGTTACCCGCATACTCAGCTTTCCACTTTTGCCAGAAAGTTTCTCTCTCCCCTGTCTAAAACCCGTTACAAGTTTGACCATGGGTCACAGGGTTTTAGTTTAGTTTAGTTTAAAGATACAGCGTGGTAACAGGCCCTTCGGCCCGACCAAATCCGTGCCGACCAGCAATCACCCACACACTGGGTGGCACGGTGGCGCAGCGGTAGATTTGCAGCCTTACAGTGCAAAAAAAACCACGGGTTCATCCTGACTACAGTTGCTGTCTGTACGGAGTTTGCACGTTCTCCCTGTGACCAAGTGGGTTTTCTCCGGGTGCTCCGGTTTCCTCCAACACTCCAAAGACATACAGGATTGTAGGTTAATTGTCTTTGGTAAAATTGTAAAATTGTCCCTAGTATGTAGGATAGTGCTGGTGTGCGGGATGATCACTGGTCGGCATGGATTCGGTGGGCTGAAGGGCCCGTTTTCACACTGTATCGCTAAAGACTAAAGAAAAAGATTAAAGGCTAGTTCTATCCTACATATTGGGATAATTTACAGCAGCCAATTAACCCGGATAGTTTTATAGTTTCCCGTAATCCTGTTTATATATTTGTTCTTCTATTTCCTGCTGGTTTTTGGAGGGCCCATTATATCATCCCGTCAGCATGATTGTGCCTTTGTTTATTGTGAAATCTACCCCCTGTGAATAAACTACCCACAGTGGATTAATCCTCTAGTAAGTCCTCTCCAAGTGCCACTGTGAACTTCTCCCTAATCACTAATGCATTTCCTCCACCTCACAGCCAAACTTCCAGCTTGTTAACCATCAGCACAGGATCACCTCAAGGTGGGTGCTCAGCCCCGTACTCTGTACCCATTACTGTGTGGCCAGACAGATTTGCCCTCAGTACATCTGAAACTTGCATCTGTGACCATCGTCGATGCATCCAGAGAGAATGGGGAAAACTACTCTGATGATCTGCCTACAGTTTGAGAGGAAATTTTCAGTAGTTTCCACTGCCCACTTTCCCCATGACTTCCTCTTTACACTCCACGCATTTGTGATGAAACAATCTTGTGGGGAAGTAGAAGAGGACATAGTCACTTCTAAAACAGCAACGGGAACATCGGGTCTGAATCTTTAATCCTTGCAAATCAAGTTTAACAACATGTTTGCACTGATATTCTCCACCTTGACTCTGTCCCTCTGTGCAGTGGGTAAGTACAGTCCCAGGATGGGTCCCCCAGTCTGGGTTAGTTTCATCTGCTTTCAAGTTCCATTTACATATTGCAGTGATGTGTATCTCGTATTTTACAGTTGAATATTTCTGTTTAAAATGGAGATGTTTTGTGTTCTTGGTTCAGTGTGAGAAGGACACTGAAGTACTTCTCTGGAGTTGCTACCAAGCATGGATATCAGTTTGTTTCACTGCTTTACTAATCAAGGTTTAGAAGTCATCTGAGGCTGTTCTGATTCATCTCTGAGCAAATTATTTATATGAAATATCAGCAGATGGGAAACACGTGTACATTCGCAACCCATATGTAAAATAAATGCATTAAACAAATGCAAGAAAGAGTGGAGATTAAAGAGGCAGATGTAATGGAGGGAAGAAAAGTAATGAGATGTGTGAAGGGGATATAATAACGAGAAGGGTGTTTATTTTTCATGTGTGGCGGAAGTGGACTGGAGCAATTAAATTCTTACTTACTGGCTTTAGGCACATTAATCTGTACGGAGTTTGTACGTTCTCTGTGTGACCATGTGGGATTTCTCCGAGTGCTTTGGTTTCTTCCTACACTCCAAAAACACACGTTTGTACATTAATTGGCTTTGGTAAAATAGTAAATTGTCTCCAGTGTGTACGGGGTGATCACTGGTTGGCACGGACTCAGTGGGACAAAGGGGTTGATTCTACGCTGTATCTCTATAATAAAGATTCATCAGAACAGCAACAACAAGTGCGCCATAACGTATCTAACTCAACTAGATGATGATAAAACATTACCAAAGTATGTAAAGTAACCACAGTCGTGCAAAGTCAGGGCAGAGCAGGGATTTGAACACACAGCCTTGAGGTGCCCCTGTGCTGATGGTCACTGAGGCGGAGATATTGTTGCCAATACACACTGACTGAAGTCTGCCAATGGGGAAGTGGAGCAACCAGTTGAATAGGATGGAGCAGAGACCCAGATCCCTGAGTTTGGACAGGATAATGGTGTTGAATGCTGTGCCTCAGTCAATGAACAATAGCCTGATGTATATGTTTGCATTAAACGCCAGTGTGAAGAATATCAAATCTAATGACAAAAGATTTTATAAATCTATTAGGAGAGAGAATATTGCCCAGGGAGAAATGTTGGCCCAACAAAGAGAAACAGGCAAAAGACTGGAGAAGCAGGAACACTCAGAGCTGTGGGTGGGGAGAGAAACCGAGTTAGCTTCAGGCAGATTAACATTCATCATTCAAAAGGTTAAACCCAGGCAAGATTTTCAAATCGATCATGGAAATGACAGATCAAGGGAATAAATTCCGTATTCCACAACAAAAACGGACAGATTTTAACATCATCATCATCATCGGCAGACACTCAAAACGAGTGTGACTGTCCTCTCCTCTCCACAGGGTCGTCTACTTGTGGGTCTGCAGATGTCAGCAGAGGCCGATCCGCGATCCACATGCCTTGGTGCAACGTGGGCAGTGGAGACTGGCGGTGGTTGGTAGACGTCAAGCCTCATTCTCTCTCTCCTTACGGTGCTGTCGCCTTGTCTCTGCCACACGGTGTAGTTCCATTTCGTGGCGTGCAGCTTCTTCATGCATGGATTTGCTCCAGGAACGTCTGTCTGTCCAGTGCAATGTGCTCCTAGTTGCTCGATATGATGCGGAATTTCTTCAGACTGTTCTTGAACACACAGAGTAACGAGTCATAGTCACACAGCACGGAAACAGGGCGTGTAGGAAGGAACTGCAGATACTGGTTTAAACCGAAGATAGACACAAAATGCTGCAGTAACTCAATAGGTCAGGCAAGATCTCTGAAGAAAAGGAATAGGTGACGTTTCGGGTCGAGACCCTTCTTCAGATTGAGAGTGAGGGGAATGGGAAACGAGGAATATAGATGGTAGAAACATAGAAACATAGAAATTAGGTGCAGGAGTAGGCCATTCGGCCCTTCGAGCCTGCACCGCCATTCAATATGATCATGGCTGATCATCCAACTCAGTATCCCGTTCCTGCCTTCTCTCCATACCCTCTGATCCCCTTAGCCACAAGGGCCACATCTAACTCCCTCTTAAATATAGCCAATGAACTGGCCTCAACTACCCTCTGTGGCAGCGAATTCCAGAGACCCACCACTCTCTGTGTGAAAAAAGTCCTTCTCATCTCAGTCCTAAAGGATGTCCCCCTTATCCTTAAGCTGTGACCCCTTATCCTGGACCTCCCCAACATCGGGAACAATCTTCCTGCATCTAGCCTGTCCAACCCCTTAAGAATTTTGTAAGTTTCTATAAGACCCCCTCTCAATCTCCTAAATTCTAGAGAGTTTAAACCAAGTCGATGCAGTCTTTGTTCATAAGACAGTCCTGACATCCCAAAAATCAGTCTGGTGAACCTTCTCTGCACTCCCTCTATGCCAATAATGTTCTTCCTCAGATTTGGAGACCAGAACTGTACGCAATACTCCAGGTGTGGTCTCACCAAGACCCTATACAACTGAAGTAGAACCTCCCTGTTCCTATACTCAAATCCTTTTGCTATGAAAGCTAACATACCATTCGCTTTCTTCACAGCCTGCTGCACCTGCATGCCTGGTGTACCATGCCACCCAGGCCGCGATGCATCTCCCCTTTTCCTAATCGGCCTCCATGGTGATGTGGAGAGATGTAGAACTAGGATCAGTCTAACCCATTTGTGCTGACCAAGATGCCCTATCTAAGCTAGTCACATTTGCCCATGTTTGCTCACATCCCTCAAACCCTTTCCTATATGTGTTTGTCCAAATGCCTTCTAAATGTTGAATTACACACGACTCAACCACTTCCTCTGTCAGCATGTTCCATGTACAAAACACCACCCACAGGCCCTCTAGTTCCTATTAAATTATTCCTCTCTCACTTTAAACCTATGCTCTTGTTTTTGATTACCCTCCCCTGGGAAAAAGACTGTGCAATACGTTTGTTTATGTTGTAGAGAATGTGAGGGTGGGATGGAAAGGCCAAAGAGAATGTCTGTGATGTGGAAAGACCAAATTGGTTGATGCGACAAGTTGGAAAGCGATGGTGCTTTCTTGTCTATATATGTGTTGCTGATAGCTGGGCAGGATGTACTAATGGAGAGAGAAAAGACCAAGACTCTGTCACAATTGGATGACTGGCAGAAATATAACCATATAACCATATAACAATTACAGCACGGAAACAGGCCTTCTCGGCCCTTCCAGTCCGTGCCGACCATTTATTTTCCCCTAGTCCCATCTACCTGCACTCAGACCATACCCCTCCATTCCCTTCCCGTCCATATACCTATCCACTTTACTTTTAAATGTTAAAATCGATCCTGCCTCCACCACTTCTGCTGGAAGATCATTCCACACAGCCACCACTCTCTGAGTAAAGAAGTTCCCCCTCATGTTACCCCTAAACTTATGTCCCTTAATTCTCATGTCATGCCCTCTTGTTTGAATCTTTCCCTACCCTCAATGGGAAAAGCTTATCAACGTCAACTCTGTCTATCCCTTTCATCATTTTAAAGACCTCAATCAAGTCCCCCCTTAACCTTCTGTGCTCCAAAGAATAAAGACCTAACTTGTTCAACCTTTCTCTGTAACTTAGTTGCTGGAACCCAGGCAACATTCTAGTAAATCTCCTCTGTACTCTCCCTATTTTGTTGACATCCTTCCTATAATTAGGAAACCAAAATTGTACACCATACTCCAGAATTGGTCTTACCAATGCCTTGTACAATTTTAACATTACTTCCCTACTCCTATATTCAATGCTCTGATTTATAAAGGCCAGCACACCAAATGCTTTCTTTACCACCCTGTGATTCCACCTTCAGGGAACTATGCACAGTTATTCCTAGATCCCTCTGTTCCACAGCATTCCTCAATTCCCTACCATTTACCATGTAGTCCTATTTTGATTTGTCCTGCCAAGATGTAGCACCTCACACTTATCAGCATTAAACTCCATCTACCATCTTTCAGCCTACTCTTCCAAATGGCCCAAATCTCTCTGTAGACTTTGAAAATCTACTTCATTATCCACTGCACCCCCTATCTTAGTATCATCTGCATACTTACTTATCCAATTTTCCACCCCATCATCTAGATCATTGATGTACATGACAAACAACAGTGGACCCAACACAGATCCCTGAGGCACCCCACTGGTCACTGGCTTCCAACCTGACAAACAGCCATCCACCATTATTCTCTGGCATCTCCCATTCAGCCACTGTTGAATCCATCTTGCTACTCCGTCATTAACACCCAAAAATTGAACCTTCTTAACCAACCCTCCATGGGGAACCTTGTCAAAGGCCTTACTGAAATCCATATAGACAACATCCACTGCTTTACCCTCATCAATGTCCCTAGTAGCCTCTTCAAAAAATTCAAGAAGGTTTGTCAAACATGACCTTCCAGGCACAAATCCATGTTGACTGTTCTTGATCAGACCCTGTTTATCCAGATGCTTATATATATTATCTCTAAGTATCCTTTCCATTAATTTGCCCACCACTGACGTCAAACTAACAGGTCTAACAAACTAAATGGAGGGCACTTGCAGAACTTGCTGCTTCTAAGCTTCAACCCTGTATGATTCTACACCTTGCTTTTCTAAGGGAATGTGGGAAAGCTCATTAATAATATGGGGCTGACAGGGATGGGAGATGAGGACAAGAGGAACCCTATCCTTGTTCTGGGAGGATGGAGGAGGAAAGAGAGCAGAAGTGTGAGACTTGTCAGCAGTCATAGTTTTTTTCACAAGCTTAGAGGAAAGAGATAGAGAGCTCGGTAATATGGTGTGAAGACCGCAACTTCTCCTTCATGGTCTGTGATGGTGATGAAACTCTTGTCGATATTGCCTTCATTTAATTTACAGGAAGGATTTCATCAGGTTCCAAATATGTGAGCACACAAAATATGAGGTCACTTTGAAAGATAAGAGACAGAGAGGTTGCATAATTGCCTAGTATACACCAATATTACTGAAGCATACAAAGTCCTCCCCCTCCCCCACCTGGGACAGTCTGACCACCTCTCTCTGTTCCTGCTCCCCAAATACACACCTCTGTTCAGACGTGTGAAACCTACTGTGAGGACAGTGAAGGTCTGGCCTGAGGGGGCTGTCTCTGTTTTACAGGAACAGTTTCAGCAAACAGGCTGGAGTCACTTTGACCGGGACAACAAAACTCCAGCCATCAAAGTTGCTCCACCCCCGAATGAACAACCCCTCAGTCTCTCCACCTCTGCTGTACAAGACGCACTGAGCAAGGTGAATGAGCACAAAGCTGCCGGCCCCGATGGCATCCCCGGGCGGGTGCTCAGGGCATGTGTTGGACAACTATCCCTGGTCCTCACTGACATTTTCAATCTGTCACTGGCCCAGGGTGTGGTCCCCACTTGCCTCAAGACATCTACCATTGTGCCAGTGCCCAAACAATCAGCGACAGGGAGTCTCAACGACTTCCGGCCAGTGGCACTCACCCTTGTCATCGCCAAGTGCTTTGAGCGGCTGATCTTGGCTCACCTCAAAGCCAGCCTCCCCCACACACTGGACCCCCATCAATTTGCCTACCGGACAAACAGGTCTACAGAGGACGCCATTTGCCTACACTCTGCCCTGACCCACCTGGACAGCAACAACACCTACATCAGGCTGTTGTTCATTGACTTCAGCTCCGCCTTTAACACTGTCATACCCGCTAGCTTGATCACCAAACTCAGCGGTCTTGGCATCTCCACCTCCCTCTACAATTGGACACTGGATTTCCTCACTAACAGACCACGGTCTGTTAGGGTCAACAACCTCACCTCCTCCACTATAACACTGAACACCGGCGTGCCACTGGGCTGTGTGCTCAGCCCTCTCCTCTACTCCCTCTTCACCCATGACTGCATCCCTAAGTATGGCTCCAACGCCATCATAAAATTTGCCGACGACACCACGGTGGTAGGACTGATCAGTGATAATGACGAATCAGCCTACAGGGAGGAGGTCCAGCACCTGACTACCTGGTGTGCCAACAATAACCTCGTGCTCAACTCCCAGAAGACGAAGGAAATCATTGTTGACTTTAGGAAGAACAGAGGGGGCAGACACACCCCCATCCATATAAACGGGACTGAGGTGGAGCGGGTCTCCAACTACAAATTCCTCGGGGTACACATCTCGGAGAATCTGTCCTGGTCCCTCAACTGATCAAAAAGGTGCAGCAGCGCCTTTACTTCCTGAAGAGGCTCAAAAAAGCCCACCTGTCCCCCCAGATCCTGACCAACTTTTACCGCTGTACCATCGAAAGCATCCTGACCACCTGCTTTACAGTATGGTATAGCAGTTGCACCGTGGCAGACAGGAAGGCACTACACCGGGTGGTGAAAACCGCCCAGTACATCATCGGTGCCTCGCTCCCTGCCATGGATGCCCTCCACCGAAAACGGTGTCTGAGACGGGCCGGGAAGATCATCAAGAACCCTCACAGCCTAACCATGGACTGTTTGCCCTCCTACCATCAGGGAGGCGGTACAGGAGCCTCAGGTCCCGCACCAGTAGGATGAGGAACAGCTTCTACAATAACACCATCACACTGCTGAACTCGGAGTCCCGCCGATAGATTTCTCCAGTCTTTCCGTCCACATTGTCTGCATTCTGTATTTATTTCTATATTGCTATTACTACGAACTGACGCTAAACTGCATTTTGTTGTACCCATACTTGTATCTGTGCAATGACATTAAAGTTGAATTGATTGGAATAATTGGCAGGGTGTGTCAAATGGCAACCCTTGGTAATCTTTAGGGACCTGCACTTTTAAACAGATGGGGGAATCCAGAGTTAAATATAAAAGCAGAATCAGTTGCTGCAGAGCTGAATGAATAGCCCAATATTCTGAAAACATTTGTCGGTGAGACAGCGACAGAAATGAGAGAAACTGAGTCAATAGATCAGTCAGTGACCTGATGAAGTTCAGTCATGTTCACAGACTCTACTGAGTTAGGCAGTGGTGCAAGTTACCAAGACACAAACAGAGTCATAGACGTAGAAACATAGAAATTAGGTGCAGGAGTAGGCCATTCGGCCCTTCGAGCCTGCACCGCCATTCAATATGATCATGGCTGATCATCCAACTCAGTATCCTGTTTCTGCCTTCACTCTATACCCCTGGACCCCTTTGGCCACAAGGGCCACATCTAACTCCCTCTTAAATATAGCCAATGAAGTGGCTTCAACTACCTTCTGTGGCAGAGAATTCCAGAGATTCACCACACTCTGTGTGAAAAATGTTTTTCTCATCTCGGTCCTAAATGATTTCCCCCTTATCCTTAAACTATGACCCCTTCTTCTGGACTTCCCCAACATCGGGAACAATCTTCCTGCATCTAGCCTGTCCAACCCCTTAAGAATTTTTAAAGTGTCTATAAGATTCATAGAAACATAGAAACATAGAAATTAGGTGCAGGAATAGGCCATTCGGCCCTTCGAGCCTGCACCGCCATTCAATATGATCATGGCTGATCATCCAACTCAGTATCCCGTACCTGCCTTCTCTCCATACCCTCTGATCCCCTTAGCCACAAGGGCCACATCTAACTCCCTCTTAAATATAGCCAATGTACTGGCCTCAACGACCTTCTGTGGCAGAGAGTTCTACAGATTCACCACTCTCTGTGTGAAAAATGTTTTTCTCATCTCGGTCCTAAAAGACTTCCCCCTTATCCTTAAACTGTGACCCCTTGTTCTGGATTTCCCCAACATCGGGAACAATCTTCCTGCATCTAGCCTGTCCAACCCCTTAAGAATCTTGTAAGTTTCTATAAGATCCCCCCTCAATCTTCTAAATTCCAGCGAGTACAAACCGAGTCTATCCAGTCTTTGTTCATAAGACAGTCCTGACATCCCAGGAATCAGTCTGGTGAACCTTCTCTGTACTCCCTCTATGGCAAGAATGTCTTTCCTCAGATTTGGAGACCAAAACTGTACGCAATACTCCAGATGTGGCCTTACCAAAACCCTGTACAACTGCAGTAGAACCTCCCTGCTCCTATACTCAAATCCTTTTGCTATGAATGCTAACATACCATTCGCTTTCTTCACAGCCTGCTGCACCTGCATGCCTACTTTCAATGACCGGTATACCATGACACCCACGTCTCGTTGCATCTCCCCTTTTCCTAATCGGCCACCATTCAGATAATAGACTACTTTCCTGTTTTTGCCACCAAAATGGATAACCTCACATTTATCAGAATCAGAATCAGAATCAGAATGCCTTTTATTGTCACTATACACATGTACAGTGAGATTAAAAACTGCTCCTACTCAGTGCAAAAAATCCACATTATACTGCATTTGCCATGCATTTACCAACTCACGCAGCCTATCCAAGTCACCTTGCAGCCTCCTAGCATCCTCCTCACAGCTAACAATGCCCCCCAGCTTAATGTCATCCGCAAACTTGGAGATGTTGCATTCAATTCCCTCGTCCAAATCATTAATATATATTGTAAATAGCTGTGGTCCCAGCACTGAGCCTTGCGATACCCCACTAGTCACTGCCTGCCATTCTGAAAAGTACCCGTTTACTCCTATTCTTTGCCAGCCAGTTCTCTATCCACATCAATACTGGACCCCCAATACCGTGTGCTTTAAGTTTGTATACTAATCTCTTATGCGGGACCTTGTCAAAAGCCTTCTGAAAGTCTAAATATAACACATCCACTGCTTCTCCCTTATCCACTCTACTAGTTACATCCTCGAAAAATTCTATAAGATTCGTCAGACATGATTTACCTTTCGTAAATCCATGCTGACTTTGTCCAATGATTTCACCACTTTCCAGATGAGCTGCTATCCCATCTTTAATATCTAACTCTAGCAGTTTTCCCTCTACCGATGTTAGACTAACTGTTGTGTAATTCCCCGTTTTCTCCCTCCCTCCTCCTTTTTAAAAAGTGGGGTTATATTAGCTATCCTCCAATCCTCAGGAACTACTCCAGAATCTAAAGAGTTTTGAAAGAGTTTTTATGTTCCCTGCCAATTTCCTTTCATAACCTATTTTGCCTTTCCTAATTAAGCCCTTTGTCCTCCTCTGCTGGACTCTGAATTTCTCCCAGTCCTCTGGTAGGCTGCTTTTCTGGCTAATTTGTATGCTTCATCTTTTGTTTTGATACTATCCCTGATTTCCCTTGTTATCTACGGATGCACTACCTTCCCTGATTTATTCTTTTGCCAAACTGGGATGAACAATTTTTGTAGTTCATCCATGCAGTCTTTAAATGGCTTCCATTGCACATCCACCGTCAACCCTTTAAGAATCAATTGCCAGTCTATCTTGGCCAATTCACGTCTCATACCCACAAAGTTACCTTTCTTTAAGTTCAGAACCCTTGTTTCTGAATTAATTATGTCACTCTCCATCCTAATGAAGAACTCAACCATATTATGGTCACTCTTGCCCAAGGGTCCACGCACAACAAGGCTACTAACTAACCCTTCCTCATTACTCAGTACCCAGTCTAGAATAGCCTGCTCTCTCGTTGGTTCCTCTACATGTTGGTTTAGAAAACTATCCCGCATACATTCCAAGAAATCCTCTTCCTCAGCACCCCAGCCAATTTGATTCACCCAATCTATATGTAGATTGAAGTCACCCATTATAACTGTTTTACCTTTGTTGCACGCATTTCTAATTTCCTGTTTGATGCCATCCCCAACTCCACTACTACTGTTAGGTGGCCTGTACACAACTCCCACTAGCGTTTTCTGCCCCTTAGTGTTTCGCAGCTCTACCCATATCCAAGCTAATGTCCTTCCTTTCTGTTGCGTTAATCTCGTCTCTAACCAGCAACGCTACCCCACCTCCCTTTCCTTTCTGTCTATCCCTCCTGAATATTGAATATCCCTGGATGTTCAGCTGCCAGCCTTGGTCACCCTGGAGCCATGTCTCCTTGATCCGAACTATATCATAGTCATTAATAGCTATCTGCACATTCAACTCATCCACCTTATTACGAATGCTCCTTGCATTGAGACACAAAGCCTTCAGGCTTGTTTTTACAACACTCTTACCCCTTATACAATTATGTTGAAAAGTGGCCCTTTTTGATTTTTGCCCTGGATTTATCTGCCTGCCACTTTTACTTTTCACCTTGCTACCTATTGCTTCTACCCTCATTTTACACCCCTCTCTCTGCTCACACATTTAAGAAATCCACTATCTCTTATTCTAGTTTAAAGTCTCCCCAGTAGCCTTTGCAAATCTCCCCGCCAGGATATTGGTCCCCCTCGGGTTCAAGTGCAACCCGTCCTTTTTGTACAGGTCATACCTTCCCCAAAAGAGGTCCCAATGATCCAGAATCTTGAATCCCTGCTCTCTGCACCAGTCCTTCAGCCACGCATTTATCCTCCACCTCGCTCCATTCCTACTCTCACTGTCGCGTGGCACAGGCAGTAATCCTGAGATTGTTACCTTTGCGGTCCTTCTCCTTAACTCTCCTCCTAACTCCCTAAATTCTCCTTTCAGGACCTCTTCGTCTTTTCTACCTATGTCATTGGTACCTATATGTACCACGACCTCAGGCTCCTCTCCCTCCCATTGCAGGATATGTTGGACACGTTCAGACACATCCCAGATCCTGGCACCAGGGAGGCAAACTACCATCCGGGTCTCCTGACTGCGTCCACAGAATCGCCTATCTGACCCCTAACTATAGAGTCCGCTATTACTACTGCTATTACTATTCCCCTCCTCTTCTTATCCTTACCCTTTGGATCCGTCTTCACTAATGAAGACACAAACAATCTCCTGATGTACTAGTGGCCAGAGGATCTGGGGTGATGGAGGAACTGAACGAAATCCACATTTGGCAGAAAATGGTGTTGGGTAGACTGATGGGACTGAAGGCTGATGAATCCCCAGGACCTGATGCTCTGCATCCCAGGGTATTTAAGGAAGTGGCTCTAGAAATCGTGGACGCATTGGTGATAATTTTCCAATGTTCGATAGATTCAGGATCAGTTCCTGAGTATTGAAGCGTAGCTAATGTTATCCCACTTTTGAAGAAAGGCGGGAGAGAGAAAACAGGGAATTATAGACCAGTTAGCCTGACATTGGTGGTGGGGAAGGTGCTGGAGTCAATTATAAAAGATGAGATAGTAGCACATTTGGATAGCAGTAACAGGATCAGTCCGAGTCAACATGGATTTACGAAGGGGAAATCATCCTTGACTAGACTTCTGGAATTTTTTGAGGAAGATAGACAAGGGAGAGCCAGTGGATGTAGTGTACCTAGACATTCAGAAAGCATTTGAGAAGGTCTCACATAGGTGATTAGAGGGCAAATTTATGGCACATGGTATTGGGGGTAGAGTGCTGACATGGATAGAAAATTGGTTGGCAGACAGGAATCAAAGAGTAGGGATTAACATGTCCCTTTCAGAATGGCAGGCAGTGACTAGTGTGGTATTGCAAAGCTCGGTGCTGGGACCGCAGCTATTTACAATATACATCAATGATTTGGATGAAGGGATTCAAAGTAACATTAGCAAATTTGCAGATGACACAAAGCTGGGCGGCAGTGTGAACTGTGAGGAGGATGCTATGAGAATGCAGGGTGACTTGGACAGGTGGCTGAGTGGAGCATGGCAGTTTAATGTAGATAAATGTAAGGTTATCCACTTTGATAGCAAAAACAGGAAGGCAGATTACTATCTAAATGGTGTCAAGTTGGGAAAAGGGGAAGTACAACGGGATCTGGGGGTCCTTGTTCATCAGTCTATGGAAGTGAGAATGCAGGTACAGCAGGCAGTGAAGAAATTAAATGGCATGTTGGACTTTATAACACGATGAGTTGAGTATAAGCTCAAAGAGGTTCTTCTGCAGTTGTACAGGGCCCTAGTGAGACTACACCTGGAGTATTGTGTGCCGTTTTGGTCCCCTAATTTGAGGAAGGACATTCTTGCTATTGAGGGAGTGCAGCGTAGGTTTCCGAGGTTAATTCCAGAGATGGCAGAACTGACATATGCTGAGAGAATGGAGCGGCTGGGCTTGTATACTCTGAAATTTAGAAGGATGAGAGGGGATCTTATTGAAACATATAAGATTATTATAGGTTTGGACATGCTAGAGGCAGGAAACATGGGACATTATTGTCATATGTCCCAGATAGAACAACATTCTTTATTTCATCAGCACAACAGAATATGTAAACATAGTATACTGTAAACAACATAATAAACGAGAAAAAA
This sequence comes from Raja brachyura, assembly GCA_963514005.1. The sequence goes on from OY740788.1 coordinate 88,298,388, forward strand.
GGATCAGTGTGGGTCTATATACACATATATCTGAAGAAGGGTTTCGACCTGAAACATCACGCCTGAAGAAGGGTCTCAATCTGAAAAATTACCCATTCATTCTCCCCAGTGATGCTTCCTGTTTGTTTCTATATACGCACATATACATACATATTACTAAAAGTCTGATCTTGACCACTTCCTGTTGTTCTCTATATTGATTTTTGAAAAAACGCTGCTTCATACGTCTGTGATTATTGGCAATCTTCCTCAGAGTCCCCCTCCACTGTGCAGGGCAGAGGATTTTTCCCATCGATTAAAAATAAAAGAATTATTAGTGTTTAAAAAATGTTGAGATTCTCTCTCCTGAAGGCCACGCCCCTTCCGGAGGGACTATAAAACCTGGAAGTGTAGAGTGCCTCAGCCAGTCTCTGCAAGATGGGGGAGCGAGAGGGTCACGTCTCTCAGTCTCAGCTGTGAATAACACTGAACACATGTCGACTAAACTCGGAATGTGGTTTTACTGACCTTGAGTGCCCTTAATGTAATGAAAATGAAAATGTGGTTCATTTGAAATGAAGCGCAGCAAATGGTGGTTGGTGGTGGTTGGTTTGAAATGGAAAATGATTAAAACTTGACAACTTCCTGTTTGCACTGTATATTATTTTAGATACAATGTTACCACTTACGGCTGTGATTTTTGGCCATCTTACATAGCCCCCCTCGGCTCATCAGGAAACTGCACTTGAATTTGGTGGCCTTGCACCCTGCTTGAAGTGGTAGAAACCTTCATTTGAATTTGGTGGCCTTGCACCCTGCTTGAAATGGAATTTTGAGGAATAGCTGTGAGTCAACTGCCAGCCCACCAGCCACACACACGCACGCACGCACACACACACACACACACACACACACACACACACACACACACACACACACACACACACACACACACACACACACACACACACACACACACACGCAAAAAAACAAAATCAATGCCCCCAGGTCTATGTAGTTGAGAGCTTATTTGGAGGGTGCATAGAATCATAGAAAATAGGTGCAGGATTAGGCAATTCGGCCCTTCGAGCCTGCACTGCCATTCAATATGATCATGGCTGATCATCCAACTCAGTATCCTGTACCTGCCTTCTCTCCATACCCCCTGATCCCTTTACCCACAAGGGCCACATCTAGCTCCCTCTTAAAAATAGCCAATGAACTGGCCTCAAGCAGGGTGTGGCAGAGAATTCCACAGACTCACCACTCTCTGTGTGAAAAAAGATCTTCTCATCACAGTCCTAAAAGACTTCCCCCTTATCCTTAAACTGTGACCCCTTGTTCTGGACCTCCCCAACATCGGGAACAATCTTCCTGCATCTAGCCTGTCCAACCCTTTAAGAATTTTGTAAGCCTCTATAAGATCCCCCTTCAATCTCCTAAACTCCAGCGAGTCCAAGCCGAGTCTATCTTTTTTTCTTCATATGGAAGTCCTGCCATCCCAGGAATCAGTCTGGTGAACCTTCTCTGTACTCCTTCTATGGCAAGAATGTCTTTCCACAGATTAGGAGACCAAAATTGTATGCAATATTCCAGGTGTGGCCTCACCAAGACCCTGTACAACTGCAGTAGAACCTCCCTGCGCTTGTACTCAAATCCTTTTGCTATGAATGCCAACATACCATTTGCTTTCTTCACAGCCTGCTGCACCTGCATGCCTACTTTCAATGACTGGTGTACCATGACACCCAGGTCTCGTTGCATCTCCCCTTTTCCTAATCGGCCACCATTCAGATAATAATCTACCCTCCTGTTTTTGCCGCCAAAGTGGATAATCTCACATTTTTCCACATTATACTGCATCTGCCATGCATTTGCCCACTCACTCAACCTATCCAAGTCACCTTGCAGCCTCCTAGCATCCTCCTCACAGCTAACACTGCCCCCTAGCTTCATGTCATCCGCAAACTTGGAGATGTTGCATTCAATTCCCTCGTCCAGATCATTAATATGAAGTGCAGTGTTTAATGTCCTGATAGCTGTCGGAAAGAACCTAGAGGTCACGGATACAGCAGGATTTCGATCAGTCGGATATTTGGGCAGAGGGATGACAGATGGAGTTTAATCCAGACTCGTGTATGATGCTGCACCTCAGAGGTCAAATGTACCAGGAACAAATAAAGTAAATGGCAGAGATAGACACAAAGTGCTGGAGTAACTCAATGAATCAGGCAGCATCTCTGGAGAAAAAAGATGGGTGATGTTTTGGTTTGGGACCCTTCTTCAGATTGAAAGTAGGACTATAAGAGGTTCATTGATGTACAGAGGTTTCTTGGGGTCCAAGTTCGTAGCTCCCTGAAGGTGGCAATGCAGTGGATAGGTGTTAAATAAGTTGTACGGTATACAGATAGAGAGCTTAGTAACATCCTAACTCTATTTACTAGCGATCGCCTGCTGGAAACCCAGCTACTTTTGTACCACTGCCAGGAGAAGGATCTGATCATAATTGTTTATAATTCATAGAAGCCACAGCCGCTCTCCAACTGGATTTACAGAGTCATCCGATTGATAATCCTGACTTGTTCCTATTTACTGATGGCTCTTCGCACCGACCTAGCAATGACAGATTATCAGCAGGCTATGCGGTGATTGCGCCACACCAAGTGATGGAGGCATATGCTTTACCATATGGAATAGCTGGTCAGGCAGCAGAGCTGCATACCCTGACTCATGTCTGTATATTTGGCGAAAGATAAAAGTGCTAATATCCACTGATTCTCGCTATGCGTTTGGGGTTGTACATGACTTTGGGCAGTTATGGAAAAATATAGGATTCATCACATCAACGGGAAAGACCATTAAACATGATAAACTGTCTTAAATTTACTGGATACGATCCAATTGCGACAGCAGATCTCAGTCATTAATTGCGAGGCTTATACATCGTTGGACAATGATGTATCCAATGGAAACAGGTCAGCTGATTATGTCACCAAACAGGTTGCCCTCAGGCAAACCCCGCAATTACAAGCAGCTAAAATAGTAAGATTAAACGAGAACTTACCAGTTTGAAGTTTGATCTTTATTTTATGAGGAGTTACGATGAGGGATTACGTGAAGAAGCCGCGCCAGTGCGCATGCTCGTCAATCTTCAAAGCAGCGGCGTGAAATCACAGTGACTACAGTCGAAGTGATATAGTACAAAGGACAAAGGTCAAAGGACATTTATTATCACATACACCAATTGGTGTAGTGAAATTTGACTTGCCAATGCAGCACATGAATAAAGATAATACACAACACTAGAGTATTTAACAATAAACATAAAAAGTTTAGTAAGACTCAGAAGACTAGAACTACCAGATGATCTTTGAGATTATGAGGGTCGGGAGCGGAGGGCACGTAATCCCTCATCGTAACTCCTCATAAAATAAAGATCAAACTTCAAACTGGTAAGTTCTCGTTTAATCTTACTATTTTACTTCGGAGTCACGTGAGTGACTACGTGAATATTTCAAAGCTCTGTGATTTCATGCCGTAGATACAGTTCCATACGACACACTGCCTTGGTTGACACAGGATATCCAAATAATGAATTGAACATTGTATAAATTATACAATGAATGTCTTAAACAATAAAAGAACAGTAATAACCCCCCTTTCGCAGGGGAAATTACAAAGGAGAACAAACAGAACCCAAAACAGCTTGCCCAAATTTTTGCATTGTGAGGACAGGTTTGTCATAAACCCTAAAGGTTCCTTAACTGGACTATCCTGCGGTGAGGATTTGGTCCAACGGCACGTCCTGTGTCTTTGCTGTGTACGTTGACATCGCCCTGGTGGAGTGATTTAAACACATCAGTGTCTACTCCAGCATAATGCAAACCTGTTTCAGCCATCTAGAAATAGTTTGTACTGACACCTTTGTATGAGGTTTTATGTGGCTGATGACCATCGCTGTTTCAGAGCCTCTGAGACTCTTGATGACCTTGATATTATTAGCTCAGATGCGTATAGTATTCGATCAATGGGTATATTTTAAGCTTATTTTGGTTCCAGCCATCCCTGGCCTGCTCTGATTAGATCATATGCATAAAACACAATATCATATACAGAAGAACTTCTGCAATATTTGGACCCATAGTGCTGCCACTAGCACCATGAACATGACCACTTTGAGCGTTAACTTCCGGAAAGGCAGAGATGTATTTGGAGCCCATTGCCAAAGCAGTATGAGAACTATGCTCACATCCCAGTTTTCTAAATATGTACGTCTGGGAGGGTTTTGTTAAAATACCTCCTATGAATCGAGCCACCAATAGATGAGATCCGACAGAGTGTTGTCCGGACCCTTGCCCTAAGTAGGAGGACAAAACACTTTGAGCACTATAAATGGCACTATAGCTTAACTGCTCGTCAAAATGCAATGTAGCCAGGAACTCCAATACATCCGGTATGCCTGCAACTTATGATAAGTTATATTTGACTGTAAACAGGACATCTCCCATTTCTTAGTATGAGATACATATTGTTTTTTAGTACTATCTCTCCAGGCCACCGTAATCACATCGACGGTCCTACTCGATAGTCCGATTCCCTGGAACAGTCCGGTTAGAAGATACAAATCAATAGATTAATACGCTCATGTAAAGGGGAACTCTCCTCCTGTCCCAGTGTGAACCAACAAGTTGCTGTAATTGGGATAATCATGAATGCTGTGTCATCAGTCTCAGAACCAATGGGACCATGCTGTGTGGACCAGTTTAGGAACTACCAAACGCCTAAGTGTAGTTGTACTCTATTTTGGTGAGACATTGATTAAATGAGGCAGAAATGGGAAAAGCATAGGAACGTACGTCCGCAATGTAGCGAGAATGTATCCTCCGCTACTGCCCCTAGATCTGGTTCCCATGCCGTATATAGGTAACTGGTGATTTAACCCAGATGCAACAGGTCTATGTCTGGCAATCCATTCCGGCTAACAATCATTTTGAATCTTTTGGATTCATCATCCATTTTTGTTTGTCATGGAATTTACATGACCTGGTGTCTGCAACTTTTGCATTATCTCTATCTGATAGGTAGATATCTGAGACCCAGATGTTCCTTGTAATGCACCAGTGCCTGATGAGGCTAGGCGGATTGTCACAGAATAATGACCTCATTCTACCCATGTGATTGATATGCAACAGCTGTGGTATTATCAATCTGAAGCTGCACATGCAAATCATGCATTGTTGAGCAGAATTCTTTAGCCATAGAATGTACCCAGCAATTCTATGTAGTTTACCCCATGCCTCTGCAGGGCTAATGCTTCTTTCACATTTTATCTGCCGCCCCAGCCAGACTCGATATCAGTGGCTCCTCATCCTGAAGCTCACATCAGTTTGTAAACTAAAGGTTATTGAGTCAGACTGTCTCTAGTACATCGCGAGACATTAGTTACAATTTTGACCGTAGACAAAGTACTGCCATGTTAATTAACCAATGATGAATCTCAAATAGCCAATCATTCTAAATGGTACTAATCTAAGTTTAATTAGATGGGCGAGGACCTACCATCTCAACAGGCATGTGGTAGCTGAATATTATGCATCTTTCAGATCTATGGCTGCCATATCACACCCTTTTTATCCCAGTTACAATACTGACATTTTTATTTAAAACCTTTTATACTGGACCTTAAGGGTTAAGTATGTTTCGGCCCAGAATGACACGACACCCACCATCGTTCTTTAGGCTGGGGAAATTGGACACATTGTTAAGGCTGATATGCATCATCCACCTGTAAAGTTAGTGGTATTGAACCCCAATACCCAACTAGGTGTATTTTGTACGGGTGGATGTACTTCCGAGAATGCCTTATTCGAGATCCCCGGATACAGTCCAATATTCAATTAACCCTTCCGGATCTGAAAGGGTATGGTTTTTGACGTGGCATCCTGGTCTCAGTTTTTGTCTCATCGTCCAGGTCTTCCCCTGGGTACTAGAGGATCTGCGCAAGGCTGTGAACCGTGGGTTGAGCATAGGCTGGATAGTTATTCGTAAATATTAAACTAACAAATGGGCATTACACAGCAGTGTCCATATCCTGCTGTGTTTAGATAGTGGCCTTGCCATTTGCCCAAACGCCATTGTTCCTGCTTCAACTAGTTTTTTAGGACTTCTGCAGCCTTAATTCATGCGCCCTCATGATGCGCTCCTTTAGAGCGATGCACAGTAACGGGTGTTTGATTTGTGAGGTTTCTTCCATTATAAAGTCCTGGAACTGATGAGAGGCCATTAATTTGCTGGCCAGGTTGTCATCGCTGGCTTCACCAGTTCCTGCCGGTATGGTAAATTGCTGGCGCCGCCTCTCGTAGAGGCCGGCGCTTTCACGCATGAAGCAGCCCTGTTCAAGGCGTTGCTGGCGCGGCTCCACCGTGGGCCGGCGCTTTCACGCAGGAAGCAGCCCTGTTCCAGGCGTTGCTGGCGCAGCTCCCCCGTGGGCCGGTGCTTTCACGCATGAAGCAGCCCTGTTCCAGGCGTTGCTGGCGCGGCTCCCCCGTGGGCCGGCGCTTTCACGCATGAAGCAGCCCTGTGTAGTCTCACTAATTTGATAGTGTGGACTTGTGAAGGGTGGAAAATACCCTTATTATCGGAGAGGAACCCTTGCAGCCCGACTCACCAGAGTCCCAATAGGGCTGCACAAGTTCTCTCACCCTCCAATTTCACTCCATGCCTGGGGCAACGTGTCTGTGAGTCGCTGACCGCAGTGTCAGCGAATCTGGCATTATTTAACGGCATCCCCGCAGGCTGGAAGCCACCGACTGCTTTGTCAGCTGCTGTTATCTCTAAACCCGATCTTTGCCGGCTATCCGCTTCAGCGGTCGGACCGGGGTTCCCCCGCAGCTCATAGCCAGCTCACGCATCGGACCCCAGATAAATCCGGCAGGAAACCTCTGTGAAGAGAGGCTCCTGCTCCATCAAACAACGCTGGTAAGTAAAAGACACTTACCTTCCAGGTTGAAACTTACCGCCGGCAGGAGCGTTGCCCTGCCAGTCCGGTGCTTGCCAATGCGTCTGACGTAATGACGAGCATGCGCACTGGCGGGGCTTCTTCACGTAGCCACTCACGTGACTCCAGAGTAAAATTGAGTCTGCTGCACAAAGAAAGCTCCCGGTTAGCATTGATGTGGCCCAGTTACAGGATTCCCAGAGCCTAGCATCACTCCAGGAAAATAATTCCTGGACAAAGCAGGGTGTTAACAAGACCCCGTTGTCTGGGTCCACCCTGATGGCTCACATGGAAAAGGGGGGGATGACATTCGCATTGTTCCAGGAATGGCATACACCAGGTATAACAGTCATAATTAAAAATAGTGCAAAAACATGTCTGGTGGGTCAACAAAATAATTCCTGGTACCTGCGATTAGGGGACACGTATATAATGCCATGTAATGCATTCACTTATGTTCTCAGCTGGTTACTATAGATACTGGCCTTTTGGATCCTGCACTCTTTGCAGAGCATAATGATGTCGGCTGACCAATTGACTGTACGGATTGCTACTCAATTGCCAACAGTATGGGATGGGTGCATATTGCCCTTGTTTTTCCTTATTAATTAAATTAACAATTGATGGGTGCGAATTTGAGGTAGTTCCATAAACATACCGTCTGGTGCAGTGTAAGACCTCTCCCAGTTTACACAGACCCTATCTTCCCAGTAACGGCAGTGGGGCCGTTCTAGAGATTATAAAAGTATCAGTACGGGACTGGATACCATCCCTGTTGGGCGTTCCCTTGCTGTTGCTCTAGAGGGACGTAAGAATCATTTTGTCCTTTAATCTTAAAGTTATATACAGCAGTACAACTAGAACTAACAACACTACCACCTGCTTTTGTGTTATAGACACAGCACCCTTATTTCCCTCTTTGTTTCTCACCTGCTTCCTCCTTCTTTGGGGGTTGGTGTCTTTTCACTATCTTTATCCATTTCTTTATCAGAGATAGTTTAAAGCTTCCCCTATACGGCAAATCTCCGTTTGACCAATCATACAGATCGCTACTACAAGTTACCACATACAGTATCGGCCATCTCCGGTCACTTTTATTACAACATCAGCTGGTGATCCCGGCGTGATGGGACAGATGCTTCGATGTTTCACTTGTGAGAGAATCTTGACTGTGGAACATATTATAATAAATGCCCGGTCATTTAAAACACTAAGGTGTGTAGACATGTTTGCAGAGAGTAGTGAATTTCTGAAATTGGGCGGCAGGTGGTGCAGCGGTAGAGTTACTGCCTTACAGAGGTTGCAGCGTCAGAGACCCGGGTTTGATCCCGAATGCGGGTGCTGTCTGTACAGAGTTTGCACGTTCTCCCCATTACCGTGTGGGTTTTCTCAGAGATCTGCGGTTTCCTCCCACACTCCAAAGGCGTACAGGTTTGTAGGATAATTGGCTTGGTTTAAGTATAAATTGTCCCCAGTTTATTTAGGATAGTGTTAATGTGCAGGGATCGCTGGTCGGTGCGGACTCCGTGTGCGGACGTGGCACCGACGGACGATGGGCCGAAGCAAAGAAGTCAAAGCCAAAGAATGGAATGGAAACATAGAAAATAGGTGCAGGAGTAGGCCATTCGGCCCTTCAAGCCTGCACCGCCATTCAATATCATCATGGATGATCATCCAATTCAGTATCCCGTACCTGCCTTCTCTCCATACCCCCTGATCCCTTTAGCCACAAGGGCCACATCTAACTCCCTCTTAAATATAGCCAATGAACTGGCCTCAACTACCTTCTGTGGCAGAGATTTCCACAGACTCACCACTCTCTTTGTGAAAAATGTTTTCCTGATCTCGGTCCCCTTAAGAATTTTGTAAGTTTCTATAAGATCCCCCCTCAATCCTCTAAATTCTAGCGAGTACAAGCCGAGTCTATCCAGTCTTTCTTCATATGGAAGTCCTGACATCCCAGGAATCAGTCTGGTGAACCTTCTCTGTACCCCCTCTATGGCAAGAATGTCTTCCTTCAGATTTGGAGACCAAAACTGTACGCAATACTCCAGGTGTGGCCTCACCAAGACCCTGTACAACTGCAGTAGAATCTCCCTGCACCTATACTCAAATCCATTTGCTATGAATGCTAACATACCATTGGCTTTCTTCACTGCCTGCTGCATCGGCATGCCTACTTTCAATGACTGGTGTACCATGACACCCAGGTCGCGCTGCATCTCCCCTTTTCCTAATCGGCCACCATTCAGATAATAGTCTACTCTCCTCTTTTTGCCACCAAAGTGGATAACTTCACATTTATCCACATTATGCTGCATCTGCCATGCATTTGCCCACTCACCCAACCTATCCAAGTCACCTTGCCTCCTCCTAGCATCCTCCTCACAGCTAACACTGCCCCCCAGCTTTGTGTCATCCGCAAACTTGGAGATGTTGCATTCAATTCCCTCGTCCAAATCATTAATATATATATTGTAAATAGCTGGGGTCCCAGCACTGAGCCTTGCGGTACCCCACTAGTCACTGCCTGCCATTCTGAAAAGGACCAGTTTACTCCTACTCTTTGCTTCCCGTCTGCCAGCCAGTTCTCTATCCACATCAATACTGAACCCCCAATACCGTGTGCTTTAAGTTTGTATGCTAATCTCTTATGTGGAACCTTGTCGAATGCCTTCAGAAAGTCCAGATATAACACATCCACTGGTTCTCCCTTATCCACTCTACTAGTTACATCCTCGAAAAATTCTATCAGATTTGTCAGACATGATTTACCTTTCGTAAATCCGTGCTGACTTTGTCCAATGATTTCACCACTTTCCAAATGCGCTGCTATCCCATCTTTAATAACTGACTCTAGCAGTTTCCCCACTACCGATGTTAGACTAACTGGTCTGTAATTATCGTTTTCTCTCTCCCTCCTTTTTTTAAAAAGTGGGGTTACATTAGCTACCCTCCAATCCTCAGGAACTACTCCAGAATCTAAGGAATTCTGAAAAATTATCACTAATGCATCCACTATTTCTGTGGCTACCTCCTTGAGTATTCTGGGATGCAGCCTATCTGGCCCTGGGGATTTATCGGCTTTTAATCCATTCAATTTACCCAACACAACTTCCCGGCCAACCTGGATTTCACTAAGTTCCTCCATCTTACTTAACCCCCAGTCCCCTGCTATTTCCGGCAGATTATTTATGTCTTCCTTAGTGAAGACAGAACCAAAGTAGTTATTCAATAGGTCTGCCATGTCCTGGTTCCCCATGATCAATTCACCTGTTCCTGACTGCAAGGGACCTACATTTGTTTTAACTAATCTTTTTCTCTTCACATATCTATAAAAGCTTTTGCTGTCATTTTCTATGTTCCCTGCCAGTTTTCTTTCATAATCTATTTTCCCTTTCCTAATTAAGCCCTTTGTCCTCCTCTGCTAGACTCTGAATTTCTCCCAGTCCTCTGGTAGGCTGCTTTTTCTGGCTAATTTGTATGCTTCATCTTTTGCTTTGATACTATCCCTGATTTCCATTGTTATCCACGGATGCACCACCTTCCCTGATTTATTATTTTGCCAAACTGGGATGAACAATTGTTGTAGTTCATCCATGCAGTCTTTAAATGCCTTCCATTGCACATCCACTGTCAACCCTTTAAGAATCACTTGCCAGTTTATCTTGGGCAATTCACGTCTCATACCCTCAAAGTTATATTTCTTTAAGTTCAGAGCCCTTGTTTCTGAATTAATTATGTCACTCTCCATCCTAATGAAGAACTCAACCATATTATGGTCTCTCTTGCCCAAGGGGCCACGCACAACAAGACTACTAACTAACCCTTCCTCATAACTCAGTACCCAGTCTAGAATAGCCTGCTCTCTCGTTGGTTCCTCTACATGTAGGTTTAGAAAACTATACATTCCAAGAAATCCTCTTCCTCAGCACCCCTGCCCATTTGATTCATCCAATCTATTTGTAGATTGAAGTCACCCATTTTAACTGTTTTACCTTTGTTGCACGCATTTCTTGTTTGATGCCATCCCCAACTCCACTACTACTGTTAGGTGGCCTGTACACAACTCCCACTAGCGTTTTCTGCCCCTTAGTGTTTCGCAGCGCTACCCATATCGATTCCACATCCTCTAAGCTAATGTCCTTCCCTTCTATTGCGTTAGTCTCCTCTCTAACCAGCCACGATACTCCACCTCCTTTTCCTTTCTGTCTATCCCTCCTGAATATTGAATATCCTTGGATGTTCAGCTCCAAGCCTTGGTCACCCTGGAGCTATGACTCCGTGTTCCCAACTATATCATAGTCACTAATAGCTCTCTGCACATTCAACTCATCCACCTTATTACGAATGCTCCTTGCATTGAGACACAAAGCCTTCAGGCTTGTTTTTACAACACTCAAACCAACCCAAAAGGCGGCGTCGCCTATAGGCCAAAGGACCGACTGCCGCTCAACAGAAAAGTCCAGTAACGGACTTGGCATTGCCAGGGTGCGGGACTTGTCAGAGATTGGTCCAGACTACCGCGTCCATCACATCACTGTGAAGGCATGAACATTGCCCCAAACCTCCGCTCCACCCGACCTGCAGCCCGCGGAGGGCGGCCGTGGGAGAGTGGGGGCTGCCCCGAGGGATGCGCACCTTCGGCTTGGGTTCAGATTGCCCAGTCACATGGCTTGTGTGGGAAAATTAACCCCATGCTCACGTCACCCCCTTCTCTCTCCCCTCTTCTCTCTCTACCCCCTCTTTCTCTCCCCTCTTGCTCCACTCTTCTCTCTCTCTCTCTCTCTCTCTCTCTCTCTCTCTCCTCCTCTCTCCACCTTCTCTCTCTACCCCCCTTCTCTCTCTCTCCCCCGTCACCACCCGCGCGAGCGTCCCACAGTCACTGACCGTGATGCACCGCCATCAGACCCCAACCTCCACACCAGGGTGATTTCCCCCCCCCCGGTGTGGAGGTTGGGGTCATTTCATTTCATATCGGCTGCTGGAATATCCAGGGTCTCAACTCTTCAACCTTTGGGGTTGAAGACTGGGAACCCTGAGTTCCTAAAGTCTATAGAAGACACCGATATAATGATATTAACAGAAACATGGTACGGAAAGGATACGTTCATTCACTGCCCCTCAGGGGACCATGAAGGCATGGTGCCCTCAGTACAAACTACTGATATACATAAGGGCAGAATCTCCGGGGGGGGGGGGGTCTTGGTCTGGTACAAAGAAGAACTAGACAGTTACATTACATCAATAAAACAGGGGAAATCACATGTATGTTTGAAACTAGATAAAACATTGGAATAATTGGAAAAGATAGATATCTATGTGCCGCCTACATACCCCCAATAGAATCGGCATATATTGAAGAGGATATATTTGAAACTCTCCACATGGAAATCAATCATTTCCAGGCCCAGGGAAATGTGCTGCTATGTGGAGACCTGAATGCAAGGACCGGATGTGAACCCGATTCCATAGACCCACAGGGCAACAACCATGTGTTGGGTCAAACCCCCTTGTATGTCACGCCAACTATCATTAACCGGAACAACCTTGACTGTGAAATAAATAATAGTGGTAGAGAGGCAGTGCATCGCTGTCGAGCCTTGGACCTGTAGTTAATGGCAGGCTCAGAGGGGACTCGCTGGGAAGGTTTACATATTCCTCAGCTCTTGGGTCTAGCGTGGTAGACTACGCATTTACTGACATAGACCCCTGCACTATCAGGGCATTCACCGTTAGGCAGCAGTCCCCTCTTTCAGACCATAGTCAAATCAACACGTACCTACAATTTCCTGTTCAAACTAACGACGTAAAAAAGGAACCCAGTAAGCTGTATAAACTAAATCCGACTTACAGATGGGCTTCAGATAGTGGAGATACATTCATCATGGCCCTGAACTCTCCTGATCTCACAAATAAAATACTGAAATTCAAGACAAACCCATATGAGACTACTAGAGATGGTGTAAACATGGCTATAAATGACATGAAATGATCTTTCACAAGGCAGCTATCAAAGCTGACCTTGTGAAACAGAAGAGAAAAATTATCAAAAAACACAACAATGAAAAATGGTTCGACCATGAGTGTAAAAATGTCAGAAAAGATCTGAGGAAAATATCGAACCAAAAACAGCCTCAACCAAACAATCCAGACATGCGTATTAGATATAATGAAACTCTTAAAAGGTATAAACACACTATTAGGAACAAAAGACAAAATTACACTCAGAAAAGACTTGAAGAAATTGAAAATTGCATAAATCAAAACCAATTTTGGGAAATGTGGAATAACGTGAGCACAACAAAACTACACACATTACCAATTCAAGACGGTGATATCTGGAGAGCACATTTCACAAATCTATATAAAGACATCCCAATAAATAAAATCAACTCAAATTATTCTCATATCAAAGAAAAACTCCAAACACGAGAAACAATGATTAAAGATGATCAATAATATGATGAATAATCAAAACCCCTTTGATTCCCCAATTACTTTGGAAGAATTGACCAAAAAATAAAATCTCTTCACTCAAAGAAAGCCTGTGGTCCAGACAGCATTAAAAATGAAATGCTGAAGTGCAGCACTCCGGAGATGCAGGACATAGAGCTTAGGCTGCTCAACATCACACTACGCTCAGGCTATTTCCCTGATATTTGGTGTCAAGGGCTTATTTCACCCATTTATAAGAGTGGAAACAAATTAGACCCAAATAATTATCGCGGCATCTGTGTCAGTAGCTGCCTAGGGAAGTTATTCTGCAGTATCATAAATAACAGAATACAGGATTTCCTTAACAAATACAACATTCTCAGTAAAAACCAAATTGGCTTCCTCCCAAAACCCCGTACCACTGACCACATTTATACTCTCCACACTCTCATTGAAAAACATGTATGTACACCAAGCAAAAAAGGGAAAAATATTTGCCTGTTTTATTGACTTTGAGAAAGCATTTGACTCTATTTGGCATGAAGGGCACTATTACAAACTCCTCTGTTGTGGTACAGGAGGAAAGGTGTATGACCTCATCAAATCAACGTACGTGAATAATAAATGTGGCGTTAAAATTGGGGACAAACGCACTGATCTCTTTGCCCAGAGAAGAGGCGTCCGGCAAGGCTGCAATCTGAGCCCGACATTGTTTAATGTATATATCAACGATTTGGCAGTAAAGTTGGACCAGAGCACAGCGCTGGGCCTCAGTCTCCTGGACGGAGAGGTCAAATCCCTGTTTTATGCGGATGACTTGGTTCTGCTGTCCACCACAGAACAGGGACTGCAGCAACAGTTGGACCTACTTGATGAGTACGGCCAACATTGGGCCCTGGCAGAAAATCTAAAGAAAACCAACATCATGATTTTTCAGAAAAGACCCAGATGTCAGGAAGATAAATACAAATTCACTCTCAATGGTATTATTATGGAACACACTATGAGCTATACCTACCTTGGTCTAACTGTTGCAGCATCAGGGAGCTTCAATATGGCAGTGAATGCACTAAAAGAGAAAGCTCGAAGAGCTCTGATGCAATAAAAAGAAGATTCTACAACATCCAAATCCCAATTAAAATCTGGCTTAAAATATTTGCCAGTGTAATCCAGCCTATTGCACTTTATGGTAGTGAAGTATGGAGTCCGCACAGTCACCATAGTTATAGTAAATGGGAAAAACATACAACAGAGACCCTGCATGTGGAATTTTGTCGGAACATCCTCCGTATCCAAAGGAAAACACCAACAAAGGCATGTAGGGCGGAATTAGGCCGATACCCACTGATAATAAATATCCAGAAACGAGCACTACATTTTTGGGATCACCTTAAATCTGCCCCCCCGATACCCTCCAGTTTAAAGCCCTTCAAACACAAGAGGGGAGCCCAGAAAAGGGTTCCCTGTGTCAGTTGGTACTGAGACTAACTAACTCTATTCTGTTAAAACCTATCCAGTTAAACCCTGACCAGCCTCAGATCAATACTGATCCCCAATCACCAGTTAGAGTGAACCAAATTATCAAACCATGTACAGAAACGTATTTGGAACATTGGGATAAAGAAACCAAAAGCCACAGCAGATTAGAATGTTACCGTGCCCTAAAAAGAGATTATAAATGGGCAGACTATCTCTCGACTGTTAGAGACATAAAGCAGAGACAGACCCTCACCAAATACAGGTTGAGTGACCACTATTTGGCAGTTGAACAAGGAAGACAGAAGAGATTCTGGCAACCAAGAGAAAATAGAATATGCGGCCACTGTTTGACAGATCAGGTTGAAACAGAGGTGCACTTCCTCCTAAAATGCAAAAAAAAAATTATACTTATGCATTTTAAATGTGCATGTCATTATTTATACTTTGGCAATATAACAATGTACTTTTAACATGCCAATAAAGTTTTAAAATTGAAAAAAATTGAAATGGAGAGAAGGGAGAGAGAGAGAGAGAGGGGGGAGAGAGAGAGAGATAGAGAGGGGGGGGACAGAGAGAGAGAGAGGGGAGAGAGAGAGAGAGAGAGGAGAGAGAGGGGGGAGAGAGAGGGGGGAGAGAGAGGGGGAGAGAGAGAGAGGGGGAGAGAGAGAGAGGGGAGAGAGAGAGAGGGGGGAGAGAGAGGGGGAGAGAGGGGGAGAGAGGAGGGGGGAGAGAGGAGGGGGGAGAGAGAAGAGAGCCGATAGTGTCACAAATGAAACATCCCTATCCCAGGCGCTGCTGGCGCGGCTCTCCCGTAACCCGGCGCTTTCATATATGAAGCACCCCTTGCAGGCACTGCTGGCCCAGCCTGTCCCAGCCTGCGCTAGTCCAGTGTAGGCTCACTAATTCAATTTATTCGTGTAGAGCTTCACCAGTGAAGGGTTAAAGCAATGTTAACCCTTCACAGCAACTGGTGCTAAGCAAAGAAAGAATTGGTGCGTTAAGAAGAGAGTGGTTTGATATTGATCTTGTCTGTGGTGTCAGCTGATACACAGACCACTTATGGTCAAACCCTCGACAGCAGCAACGAGGGCTGACACGTGACGTCATGGGCTAGGGGGAGTGTCAGCTACTTGAGCTTATCTCACCTCGAGACCTAGGCTGTCAACAGGTAGCTGAGCCCGAGAGAACAGCCTCGATCAGCTACAGCAGCAATGATCATTACGTTAGCGGACCAACTTTACATGTAACACTTGAATAAACAACTGTTTGGACCTGCCTGATGTCTGGCCTTATTCACCATGTTTGGTGCTGCTACATGTTGACATATTTTCCCTCAATAAATCCCATCTTCCATAGTCTGGCCACTCAATGCCTCTGCCTGTATCTTTGTAATTTGCACGACATCCTCTGCTTCCTAGTTCAGTCGTGTCTGTACACATGGAACATCATGTGAACAAGTGTGAACATCATCCGGTCACTGTCTAATTTATTAACTGAGTTTCACTCGCCACTTTGCTGTCTGACCCGCTAAATGCTTCCAGGATTTTCCTTCAGATCTGATTCTGCTTTTATATATAACTCTGAATTCTCCCATCTGGTTAAAAGTGCAGATCCCTCAGGATTACCAAGGATTGCCATTTGACACACTCAGTGAAGCATGGAACTTCTCTATCTCTTGCTTTACAAAGTTATCGCATATTTTGTGTGCTCACATTTTTGGAACCTAATGAAATGAAATCCTTCCTGCAAATTAAATGGAGGCAATATCCACAAAAGTTTCATCATCATCATCACTGACAATGAGGGAGAAGTTGCCGTCTTCGGTAGCCGGACGCGGCGCCAACAGACAAGAAGCTGAAGCAAAGAATCTGAAGCGTGAGAGAGAAGAGGAGGAGAGAGAGGAGGAGAGAGAAGAGGGGAGAGAGAAGGGAGAGAGAAGGGAGAGAGGGATGGGGGAGAGAGAGAAGGGGTAGACGGGAGTGTGGGGTTCATTTTCCCACACAAGCCATAGGTGACTGGGCAATCTGAACCCAAGCACCAAGTTGAAAGCGGTCGAAGGTGTACATCCCTCGGGACAGCCCCCACTCTCCCACGGCCACCCTCCGCGGGCTGCGGGTCGGGTGGAGCGGAGTTTTGGGGTAATGTTCATGCCTTCACGGTGATGTGATGGACGTGGGGGTCTGGGCCAATCGCTGACAAGTCCCGCCCCCAGCAACGCCATGTCCGTTACTGGACTTTTCTGGTGAGCGGCAGTCGGTCCGTTGGCCTGTAGGCGCCGCCGCCTTTCGGGTAGGTGGCGTATCGACTGAGCGGCCATTCGGTAAGTTTGCATTGAAGCGACGCAGCCTTTAGGTTCGTGGGCGTTTAGGCGTCCCGTCCTTTCGGTTAGTGGACGTTTCATCTTCGGACTCTTTCGGTTCATTCGCGTTTCGGCCTCGTTTCTATTCGGTTCTTTGGCTTCGGATTCTTGTCTGTCGCCGCGTCTGCACACGCTCGTCTTCAAGCCATATTACTGAGCTCTCTATCTCCTTCCCCAATGGCTGTGAAACAGACTGTGATTGCTGACAAGACTCTCAACTGTTCATGTACCAAGTCTCACATTTCTGCTCTCATTCCCTCTCCATCCACCCAGAACAAGGAAAGGTTCCCCTTGTCCTCATCTCCCACCTGTCAGTTCCACATTGTTAATGAGGGTTTTCCCATAGAGCAATTGTGGCAAAGGACCTTGGCTTAGAATAGCAGATTCCCACTGGTCACAGACCTCCATCCAGAATATCTTCCTTCCACGTCCCTGTGTCTTCTATGATTAATCCATTTCTGAATGCATATGACCAAGTCATCGTGACATCCAGACATCTTCCATTTGTGGGTCAGCTTATCATGAGAGAACTTGTCAAAAGCCTTACTAAAATCCATGCCTACAACATCCGCTGCCTAACCTTCATCAGTCAATAGTGCAACTCCAGTACATTTACCTCCCTCTACCACACCTGAAACATCAAAAACCTGGAACGTTAAGCTGCAAGTTATGTCCTGTTTGATAGCTTTGATATCTGTAGATCCTACATACTGAATAGGTTCTATATCAGTTCTTAAACTAATTCATTATCTATTTCCAGGCTTACTAAAAATGTTCTCATTCGGATAACAATATTGATTAGTACGGGTGTCAGAGGTTATGGGGGAGAAGGCAGGAGAATGGGGTTGGGAGGGAGAGATAGATCAGCCAGGACTTGATGGGCTGAATGATCTACTTCTGCACCTATCACATGATCACTTATGATATAATCACTATGATATAAACTAGACTTTAAAGTAGAAAGGCTGGGGAGAGGGACAGGAAGAGGGAGCTAGGGGACAGGGTGTGGGGCAAGAGGCTGAGAAGGGAAGCACTCGGACCCAAAATGTAGGCGAGAAAGAGGAAAAAGATAATAAACAGAGAATAAGGGATGGTGGGTTTCTAAAATGTGTATATTTTAATGCTAGGAGCATTGTAAGAAAGGTGGATGAACTTAGAGCCTGGATTGATACCTGGAAATATGATGTTGTGGCGATCAGTGAAACATGGTTGCAGGAGGGCTGTGATTGTTAACTAAATATTCCAGGATTTTGTTGCTTCAGGTGTGATAGAATTGGAGGGACCACAGACCAGTTAGTCTAACATCGGTAGTGGGGAAACTGCTAGAGTCAGTTATTAAAGATGGGATAGCAGCGCATTTGGAAAGTGGTGAAATCATTGGACAAAGTCAGCATGGATTTACGAAAGGTAAATCATGTCTGACAAATCTGATAGAATTTTTCGAGGATGTAACTAGTAGAGTGGATAAGGGAGAACCAGTGGATGTGTTATATCTAGACTTTCAGAAGGCTTTCGACAAGGTCCCGCATAAGAGATTAGCATACAAACTTAAAGCACACGGTATTGGGGGTTCAGTATTGATGTGGATAGAGAACTGGCTAGCAGACAGGAGGCAAAGGGTAGGAGTAAACGGGTCCTTTTCAGAATGGCAGGCAGTGACTAGTGGGGTGCCGCAAGGCTCAGTGCTGGGACCCCAGCTATTTACAATATATATTAATGATTTGGACGAGGGAATTCAATGCAACATCTCCAAATTTGCAGATGATACCAAGCTGGGGGGTATAGTTAGGTGTGAGGAGGATGCTTGGAGGCTGCAGGGTGATTTGGATAGGCTGAGTGAATGGGCAGATGCATGGCAGATGCAGTACAATGTGGATAAATGTGAGGTTATCCACTTTGGTGGCAAAAACATGAGGGTAGACTATTATCTGAATGGTGGCAGATTAGGTAAGGGGGAGATGCAACGAGACCTGGGTGTCATGGTACACCAGTCATTGAAAGTAGGCATGCAGGTGCAGCAGGCAGTGAAGAAAGCAAATGGTATGTTAGCATTCATAGCGAAAGGATTTGAGTATAGGAGCAGGGAGGTTCTACTGCAGTTGTACAGGGTTTTGGTGAGGCCACACCTGGAGTACTGCGTACAGTTTTGGTCTCCAAATCTGAGGAAAGACATCCTTGCCATAGAGGGGGTACAGAGAAGATTCACCAGACTGATTCCTGGGATGTCAGGACTTTCATATGAGGAAAGATTGGATAGACTCGGTTTGTACTCGATGGAATTTAGAAGATTGAGGGGGGATCTTATAGAAACCTACAAAATTCTTAAGGGGTTGGACAAGCTAGATGCTGGAAGATTGTTCCCGATGTTGGGGGAGTCCAGAACAAGGGGTCACAGTCTAAGGATAAGGGGGAATTCCTTTAGGACCGAAATGAGGAAAACATTCTTTACACAGAGAGTGGTGAGTCTCTGGAATTCTCTGCCACAGAAGGTAGTTGAGGCCAGTTCATTGGCTATATTTAAGAGGGCGTTAGATGTGGCACTTGTGGCTAAAGGGATCAGGGGGTATGGAGAGAAGGCAGGTACGGGATACTGAGTTGGATGATCAGCCATGATCACATTGAATGGCGGTGCAGGCTCGAAGGGCCGAATGGCCTACTCCTGCACCTATTTTCTATGTTTCTATGTTTCTATGACCAGAGGTGGAAGTGTTACATTGCTTGTCAGAGAAGATATTACAGCAGTGCTTTGGCAGGATAGATTAGAGGGCTCGTCTAGGGAGGCTATTTGGGTGGAACTGAGAAGTGGGAACGGTGTAGCAACACTTTTAGGGGTGTATTATAGACCGCCAAATGGGGAGCGAGAATTGGAAGACCAAATATGTACGGAGATAGCAGATATTAGTAGTAAGCACAAGGTAGTGATTGTGGGAGATTTCAATTTTCCACACATAGACTGGGAAAAACATTCTGTAAATGGGCTGGATGGTTTGGAGTTTGTAAAATGTGTGCAGGATAGTTTTTTGCAGCAATACATAGAGGTATCGACCAGAGAAGGGGCAGTGCTGGACCTCCTGTTAGGAAATGAGGCAGGTCAGGTGACGGAGGTATGTGTTGGTGAGCACTTCGGGACCAGCGATCACAATACCATTAGTTTCAATATAATTATGGAGAGAGTCAGAACTGGACCTAGGGTTGAGATTTTTGATTGGAGAAAGGCTAACTTTGAGGGAATGCGTAAGGATTTAAAAGGAGTGAATTGGGACATTTTGTTTTATGGGAAGGATGTAGAAGAGAAATGGAAGACATTTAAAGGGGAAATTGCAAGAGTACAGAATCTTTATGTCCCTGTTCGGTTGAAAGGAAATAGTAAAAATCGGAAAGAGCCATGGTTTTCAAGGGAAATTGGACACTTGTTTCGAAAAAAGAGAGATATCTACAATATTTATAGGAGGCATGGAGTAAACACTGCTTCTATGTTCTCCCACTTCTCATCCACTCCCTACACAATAGAGGCAATTTACAGAGGCCAACTAACCTACAAACTCGCACGTCTTTGGAATGTGGGAGGAAACCGGTGCACCCGGTGGAACCCTTGTGGTCACACAGGGAGAACATGCAAACTCCACACAGACAGCACCTGAGATCAGGATTGAAGCCGGGTCTCTGGCTCTGTGAGGCAGCAGTCTTCATGCTCCAACGTGGCACCCACATTTGATGAAGTAAAGGGAAGCATTTGGCAGGCAATGGCAAATGAAAACAGGAGAGACACTTGGGTATAAAGAGAGCAAAAGACTACTTTCAATATAAATTAGGATAGGAAAGGGACAAGAATAAATATCACTGACAGTCCAAATTAAGGAGAATCCCAAGGATTGAACAATTGTATTAGAGTAAGAGGGTAACCAGGGAAAGAGTAGGAGCCAAGGAACGTGAGGCTGTTACAAAGAACAATGGGGACCCGGCATGGGGGGGACGGTCGTGAGGGACGGTGGGAGAACAGAGTGGGAACTGGTGTGTGGGGGCACTTTAGTTTTAGAATCCTCTTCTGCGTTTGTTTGTTTGTTGTTTGTCCGTTCGTTCTGGTTAAGGCGCTGTGCACACGGCAGCCAGCCAACACTTTTAATTTCAAGTATTTGTGTACCTTGTGTGTTGTGACTGTTGGCAGACCAATTTCCATCCGGGGATGAATAAAATGTTATTGTATCGTATCGTAAAAGTGCTGCCAGATGCTGTGAAGTTTTGTATCTTCTGCCCGACAGGAGAGGGGACAAGTAGGAATGACAGGGGAGTGAATGGTCTTTCACGATGTTGGTTGCTTTCCCGAGGCAGCGTGGAGTGTAGGGTAGAGTAATTGCCAAACTAGGCTGTGATGTCATCAATAGGATGCTTTATGTGGTCCATGTGTAGACATTGGTAAGAGGTGTTGGAAGCATGCTGAATTTCCTTAGTCTGCTGTATCTGACTCTGCAACAGAATCTTACATGTACTAAATGAATGTTACTAGAACTGCCAGCTTTGTTCCTGATTTACTGCTCAGTTTAACACACTGTGTACAGTCAACACACACTTACATGGAGCAGGATTTAACCTTTGATATTCAGTGTTTGTACTTTAGAGCTGTTGCTTTTACCAAAGGTATTCTTTGTCATTTCAGTGCAGAGTGAAAGAGCGAAGCTCAGGAGAAAACTAAAGAGTTTACAAATTGAGGATACATGTGCAGAACATTCATAAATATCCAACAGCTTTCATGCTGCCTTGTGTTTACAATTATGTTTGTGCTCATCATCTGTTCTGATCTTTGGTTGTTAATACCCACAGGTCTAACGGCAAACACATCCCTGATCCAATCCCCAGGAGCTCTGGTGGTGCGTGAAGGTGAAACAGTGGAGATACGGTGTGTCCTGAACAGCACCGATGTGAATTACATTGTGAAAATATACGACGTTCACTGGTACAACTCAAGTAATGAATTAACTGATAAAGGAATCAAACTTACTCTTTTTGTCAATGGCCAAACTTACAGGTCACCGGGCTTCTCCGAGCGATTTCAGCTTTCCAGGGACGACGCCAGTAACAGCTTCTCACTGACCATCAGAGAGGTGAAGATTGCCGACTCTGCTGATTACATCTGTGGCATTTGGGGGTATATATTTGGAAATGGAACCCAGCTGAATGTAACCAGTGAGTATTTAAATTGGTTCTATTTCCAATCCTAACATCACGAGGAATCATGATGTCATGTTGTCAGTTTTACAGAGACAGACATCATTAGAAGTTCACACTCCAAAATGGAGAATGAAAATAGGCCACAATTATCTTTTAACTGAATAATGCAGATCACTCGGCACTGCGTTCTGAGACCAGGATGGAGAATGTAATTTGACATTGCCAGAGAGATACACATAGTGTGAACAGATGAATGTAAAGAAATTACAGTATCGGTAGATTAGTTTCTTCATGTGGAATCACTTTGCTTGAGTTTAGTTTATTGTCACGTCTACCGAGGTACAGTGGAAAGCTTTTGTTGCCTGCTAACCAGTCAGCGGAAAGACAACACATGATTACAATCGAGCCATCCACAGTTTATACACAGTCACTGTTAGTTGCACCATCTGCCACACTGAGATCAATTACTCGATGGTCAGCATGGGCTCAGTGGGCTGAAGGGCCTGTTTCCATGCTGCATCTCTACACTAAAGTAAACTACACATTACCACCTCAATGATCTATCTGTACTATTTCCATACATTCTTATTCCTCCAATATACAGAGATCTGCTTATCTCTGTGTAGAGCGCAACAAAGGGCTAAATACACGACTAAACAAAGCTAAATGAAAACTGAAATCCCCATTGTGAGGCAACACCTCCCAACACTGGGGGAGAGAGAGAGAGAGAGAGAGAGAGAGAGGTCGTGTTTTCTTCTCAGCTCTGCAGTTGAGAAGGATTGAAGCAGCCTTTCAAGGATTTTGTCGTTGGAGAGGGCACAGACCCAGGGGGGCTTCATAGTTCAACTTATTGTTGGGCTGTTGAAGCTTTTCTCTGGTCTGGGGAGCCTCCATCTGTGTGAAGATTCCTGAATTTCTCCACATTGTCGAGGGTGCGGTTGGCGTTGGCGGATTGCCAAGAGTGCCTGTGATCTCCGTGGGCTGAAGTTGTGCGGTGTCTTTGTCGTTTTTGGCTCCGCTTCTCTGCCCTAAAGTCATTTTGCTCAGTGCGGCTGCCTGGCTTAATGTGAAGAAGGTACTTTTGCGTCCAGCGCGACTGGGATCGAGTTTCCCGTAAGCTGCTCTTGGCTGTGGACGAACCTGGGGACTTTCCTGCTTCAGCTGGAGGTTTCTGTTTTCTGCTGCCTGTCTTTGACTGTGACTGTCTCTGGGACTTAACTTGGAGCTGTGCTGCTGAGGGGCTTGGAGCTGGTTTGTGCCTCTGTGAGGATGGCGATGGAAGGGGCGCGGCCGAAGGTCCGGACCTACGCAGCGACGGCATCAGTGGCGGGTGCGAGGCCATCTGAGCTTGAGCCTCATGTTGACTTGGATGGGGACAGTTTTGGTATTTCTGTTCAAACTGGGCCTATGATGTCGAGGGGGGTAATTACGAAGGCCATGAATGAACTTCTTGGGAGGGGGGCTATTGTCTCTTCTGAGCTCGAAAGGGGAAAGGTGGAGATGATACTTAAGACCCGGGAGTGTGTGGCCCGAGCGTTGGAGGTGGGGATCTCACTGGGGGGGGTCCACGTACAGGTGGATCCGTGGGTATCCAGGGTGAGACCGGTTCTCCTGCGGAGCTGCCCCACTTATTTTTCGGATGCAGTGCTTATTCCACACCTGTCCAAGTTCGGGGAGGTGCGGTCTAAATGTTTTCGTCTCTTGCATCCCGGGGGGGACCCGGAGGAAAAAGGGGTCTTCAGTTTCAAGAGGAGGGTGTTCATGAAGGTGGGTGAGGGGGATGGTGCCGAGGGGAGTTTTGAGGTGGTGCATAAGGGTGTACCCAGAACCGTGCGTTGGAGTTGGGGCAAGGCACGGTGTCATGCGTGCGGCGAATTTGGACATCTCCGTAGGGAGTGTCTTTTTCGCGGGGGCACTGCTAGAGGTTCTAGTGCAGTGGCCCAGGAAAGCGCTGCTGGCCCATCTGGGGTGGCTGGTCAAACCTCAGCGGCGCGGGGTGGTACTGCTGACCCGGCTGAGGTTGCCAGTTCTGCCTTGGTGACCCGGGGCGGCAGTGCTAAGCCTTCTGGGTCCAGAGGTTCCGCTTTGGGGACCCTGGGCAGTGAGAGCCCAAGCCCCCCACGTCCCCTACGTCTTGCGCCTGTGGCGGTGGATGGAGGTGGGGCGCAGGAGGAGGGGAGTGTTGAGGGGGGGTTTTGGGAGAAGCAGGGGAAGCATAATAAGAAGAAGGAGAGGGATAGGGCCGCCCGAGCGAAGAAAGTGCAATCGGGTGTGTTTAGCTCCAGTGTGGTGCAGACTGCACCTGCTGGGGCTCAGGGGGGAGTTGTGGTGGCTCGGAAGGGGGGAAAGAAGCCTAAACGTGTGGGTGGCAAAGTGGTTGGGGGTAATGTGGAGGCGGATGACCCTTCCCTTATGGAGGTTACCGCACCTCCGCATGCGAGTGGGACTAAAAGGAGGCATCTGCCTGGTGAAGAGGAGGAAGGGCGTGGGTCCAGAGCGAAGGGGATGTCTTTCTCCGGGCTTTCCACCACTGAGGTGGCTGAAAGTGGTCTTGACCCGGTGTCTTCTGGGTCGGTGGTTGGGCCTTCTCTTCATGGATCTACAGCGGGTGTCACCGGACTGGGTGCTGAAGTTGATTCCGGTGGAGTTGTGTCCACTGGGCGGGAGTCTGTCCCTTCATCTCAGGGGCCCTCTGAGGGAGTTATCTCGGCGGATGCTGTGGTTAGCTCCCTTGGGTGTGTACCCTCTGGGTCGGATGAGGTCCCCTCGTTTCAGAGGCCTACTGAGGGTGCTAGCACGGTAGGTGACGTGGTTGGCTCCTCTGGTAGTGTGCCCTCTGTGACGGGGGATGTGCAGAGTCAGGCTGAGGGGGGAGCTTCGGGGGTGTTGTCGTTCAAGTCTGTGCTCCATATCAGTGCCAGTGGAGGTGCTGGGGGGCGGGATGCCTCACCGGATGAGTTGTCTGGGGTGAGGTTAATGGCAGGTGGTGATTCTCTGGGTGATGCCTGTGGAGAGGGCACTCTGGATGATGTGGAGGTCAGGGCTGTTATGGGACGTGATCCTCTTTCAGACTCCGAGGGTGCCAGTGTTCCACAGGCCCTGGGGATGCCTCTTGTTGTTGCTTCCCCAGGCCCAGAGGAGGAGGGTGATGGTAGCGTGCAGGAGCCCAGCCATTCAGAGGGCTGCGAGTCTCAGGTAGGGGTGTTGGGACCCACCCCCAGCATTGATCCGGGTGGTCGTGTCATGGCTGTGGAGGAGGACAGCGATGCGGCCAGTGGGGGGGGCACAGAGAGTGATGTGTCAGACAGTTCTGGTCTTTCTGAGGTTGTTGATTCAGGTGCGAGCGGGTTGGCTGAGAGCCCAGACTCCAAGGCCGTGTCTGAGGCGAAGCTTATTGTTGAGGTGCGAGAGTTCTTAAAAATAAGTCGTGCTCCCAAAACATTATGGTGTGCTGCTACAAGGAGATGGGAGGATGTTCTAGATGTGAAGGAGAGTCTCGAGGCTATCCTTAGTAACAAGGATAGTGGTCTTTCTGACTCGGATTTGGGGCAGTTTTGGGGTTTGTTGAAGGTCCTCAGAAAAGGACCTCCTGTGACTACAGGGAGTGTGAGGGTCACAATCTAATGTGTCTACACATTCACAGTAGCTACATTAAATTTAAATGGGAGTAGAGCGAGTTTTCGAAGATTTCAGCTCTTATCAGCCCTAAGGGAGGGGAGATTTGCAGTTTGTTATCTGCAAGAGACACATACCGTTGCTAGTGATGAACCTACCTGGCAACTGGAGTGGGAAGGGAGGGTTTATATGAGCCATCTCAGCTCAAATTCGAGTGGGGTGGCTTTTCTGTTGGCCCCAGGAAGGAAGTGGTGCCAGGACGTTTGCTCCATTTGGCCGTGAGCCTGGATGGCATGCCGTTGCATTTCATTAACGTGTATGCCCCTAGCTCCGGCACGATGCAGGCCGGCCTGCTTCGGGAGGTGAATGCTCTGTTGGGCACTATTGATAGGGGAGAGTGTGTCTTCCTTGGTGGGGACTTTAATTGCACACTTGAGGTGCGGGACCGTTCTGGTACTCAGTGTGCGCCTGCTGTAGCGAAGAAGCTGAGAGGCTTGATTGACTCCTTTGAGTTGGTTGATGTTTGGAGGGACCTTCACCCTGATTCCACTGCTTTTTCGCGGAGGTCTGAGGGCGGTGGTTCCCGCATTGATCGGTTTTATATTTCCCGAGCGTTTGTTTCCCGTGTCTCAGCGGCCTCAATGCGGCTGGTGCCGTGCTCGGACCATTGTCTGGTGCGTGTGGATTTCAATCCAGCGTGCGCTCGGGCTGGGTCCGCGTACTGGCACTTTAACAACAGGCTGCTGGAGGATCGGTGTTTCCGGGAGTCATTCACTCGGTTTTGGGTGAAGTGGAGAGAGAGGCAGAGGTGCTTCTCTTCCCTTAGGCAGTGGTGGGATGTGGGTAAAGCTCACATCCGTCTCTTTTGTAAGGAATATACATGGGGGTCGACTGGGAGGCGGGACTCAGCGGTCGAGAAGCTGGAGAGGGAGATACAGGACGCTGAGTCTCGCCTGGGTCAGTTTGGTGAAGACTCCAGCGAATGGGGAGAGTTTCAGAGGAAGAAGGAGGTTTTGAGGAGTCTGCTGCTTGAGCGATCTCGAGGCGCTTATGTGAGGTCTCGGGTCCAGATGCTGCACGAGCTGGACCGAGCGTCGCCTTTCTTTTTCTCTTTGGAGAAGGGGCGGGGAGCTCGAAAACAGCTCGTGGAGTTGCTTGCAGATGATGGCTCCTCTGTCACTGTTCCAGAGAGGATTAATGCCTTGGTTAGGTCCTTTTATGGGACCCTG
This sequence comes from Raja brachyura, assembly GCA_963514005.1. The sequence continues at coordinate 88,325,650 of OY740788.1, forward strand.
TTCTCTGCGGAAGGATTCAGTGTGGAGGCTCAGCAAGATCTGTGGGAGGGTCTACCGACCGTAGATAGGGGGGAGGCTGATCTTCTTGATGGCCCCTTATCTTTGGAGGAGTTGACTCGCGCCTTGCATCAGCTCAGGAGGGGTAAGTCCCCCGGGCTGGATGGGTTGACGGTGGAGTTTGTTAGAGCATTCTGGGACGTCCTAGGGGGTGACTATATGTTGGTTCTGGGGGAGAGCCTGGCGACTGGAGTGATGCCTCTCTCGTGGCGTAGGACGGTTGTTGTCTTGCTGCCTAAGAAGGGCGAACTCCGTTTGTTGAAGAACTGGCGTCCAGTCTCTCTCCTTTGCACAGAATATAAAATTTTTGCACGGGCAATGGCAAATCGCCTGGGCTCCGTGCTGCATCAAGTGATTCATCCTGATCAATCTTATACAGTCCCTGGCCGGTCCATCCAGGATAACATCCACCTGGTTAGGGACCTGATTCATTTAGTCCAGGGTACTGGTGAGTCAGCTGCTTTTCTGTCTCTTGATCAGGAGAAGGCTTTTGATAGGGTAGAGCATGAATACCTATTTGGGACGTTGCAAGCGTTTGGGTTTGGACCACACTTCGTGGCCCGGGTCCGGCTTTTGTACGCTGCTGCGGAGTGTCTTGTAAAGGTTAATGGCGCGGTGCTATCTCCTTTTCATTTTGGGAGGGGGGTCCGCCAGGGGTGCCCTATGTCGGGCCAGTTGTATTCGGTCTGTGTGGAGCCGTTCCTGTGTCTTCTTCGGAGGAGGTTGACAGGCCTGGCCCTACCTGGCCCGCGGGTTGAGGTGATTCTATCGGCGTATGCCGATGACGTACTTCTTATGTTCACTGATCCTGGTGACCTGCGGAGGATGCGCGACTGCCAGGAGATATTCTCGGCTGCATCTTCTGCTAGGATTAACTGGAGTAAGTGCTCTGGACTTTTGGTGGGTCAGTGGCGGGTAGACTCCCTGCCGGAGGAGATGGCATTGTATGCGTGGAGTACCACGCACCTCCTCTATCTGGGGGTGTACCTGAGTCCCACTGAGGATGTTTGGCCGGCAAACTGGCAAGAGTTGGAGACGAAGGTGGTTGCTCGGCTGGGGCGCTGGGCAGGCCTGCTTGGAGTTCTCTCCTTTCGGGGGAGGGTGCTGGTCATAAACCAGCTGGTGGCCTCTATGTTATGGTACCGGCTGGCTACTCTTGTCCCGCCCTCTATATTTGTAACTGCTATACAGAAGAAGCTGGTGGATTTCTTTTGGGGAAATAGGAAGCATTGGATTTCCGCGGCGGTCCTGAGTCTTCCGTTAGAGGAGGGCGGCCAGTCCTTGGTGTGCGTGCGCACCCAGGTGACGGCTCTCCGTCTCAGGACTCTGCGGAGATACATGTATGTAGAGAACCCTCCCAGATGGCACGCTCTGGCCACGTATTTTTTTCGTCAGGGTCGTTGCCTAAGGGGGGTCTCGCGGCTCCCGGTGGCGGGTGTCAGTCGACCCGCTCTAAGGGGCTTGCCTGTTTTCTATAGGGATGTGTTAAGAGTGAGGAATTTGGTGGTGTTCAGCCAGAGTGTTGTTCCACGAGGAGAGGGGGATGTTGTGGCTGCGGGTGTGGCTGGTCCTCATCCTGTCATGGTGGTTGTCGAGGAGAGGCGCGAGCCTAGAGTGGTTCAGATAGAGCTTACCCCTGCTCCGTCAGATCTGCTCATCGGGCCTAGGCTTCGGGATATTTCTCGGCCTCCGGCTCCGCATAATCTGAGCTGCCTTTCTGAGATGACCAGCATGCCATTTTGTGATGCAAGGAGACGCGCACTGTACAGGATGCTCCTGCACATTCTGAACCACCGTGCCTTCGTCTCCCGTCCTGACTCACCATGGAGGACGGTGTTACCATCCGAAGGCGGCGGGGGGCCCCAGTGGGGGTCCTTCTATAAGGGAGTTGTACCCCTTTATATTGGGGACCTGGGGTGGAGAGTGCTGCATGGAGCGGTGGTTTGTAATAAACTTTTGAGTCGGTTCACGGGCTCGTCTGCCGCATGTATTTTCTGCGGAGAGGAGGAGACCGTATTCCATGTGTATATGGAGTGTGTGAGGTTACTGCCCCTGTACCAATATCTGAAGGGGCTGTTCCTCAAGTTCTGGCTGCATTTTAGCCCCACAATCCTGGTGTTTGGACACAAGGCGGGGAGTGGGGAGAGCCGAGTGTGGGGGGGGGACTTACCTGTCGGTTTGCTCCTTGGCCTGGCCAAGATGGCCATTCGTGGGTCCAGGCAGCGGGCGGTCGACGGTCTGGCGAGAGTCGGCTGCCTGCCCCTCTTTCGGGCCTACGTCCGTGCACGTGTGTCCCTGGAGAGGGAACACGCGGTGTTCACGGGGACTCTGGAGGCCTTCCGTCAGCGCTGGTCGCCGCGTGGGGTTGAGGCGATTATAAATGAATGTACTGCTGTACTACAATGATCTGTTCATTATAGTGTGATTTTTGATTGTGTTTTGATGTGTTGTATTTTATGATTTGTGTTGAATAAAGTTTTTGAAATGAAAAAAAAAAAAAAAAAAGAGTGAAAGATAATCGTGAACAGGGAGAAAGTTGCAATCAGTTGCAATCATGATTTTAATATCAGTTGCGAACCAAGTTAGCATCACTTTTACATGAGGTTATCTAATGACCAAGGATGAATGTATTTTAAGTTGAAACACATACAGTATTTAGCACCCCCAACATTAGTGTTCATCTATTGATATTTTCCCTTTCAAGTTGCAAACCCTCCGATCCTGATCCAATTCCCGAGGCTGGAGCGTGTCACTGAGGGTCACACGGCACGGTTATGGTGCTCCATGGAGAACGCTGAAGTGGGAAACACTGACGTCCACTGGTACCGAGAACTACCCGGGCAGGACATGGAGTGGGATTTAACACACGAGGCAGGAGGCAGCGTACGAAGGAGACCAGGCTTCACTGAGCGGTTCCAGCCGTTCAAAGACGTCTCCAACAGCAGCTTCATCCTGAATGTCACAAACGTGATGCTCATTGACTCTGCCGTCTATTACTGCACAGTGTGGGGAGATATCAGAGGGAATGGGACCCAGCTCAACGTAACCAGTGAGTACAAATTATATTTGGTTTTATTCACCTATGTGTAACTATATTTAGCGATGTTACTATACCTACCTTCAGCGGTGCTGCAGTTCTGTCTCTGGTCTTGGGTGCGACTTTGGCGCCTTTGGGGGTGGGTGGGGGGGTGGGATTAAAATCGAGTTTTGCTTCGCTTATACGAGGGGAATTTCCTCGGGCTGCGAGTCGATGAAGAAAAATCGATCGGACTTCCATTCCCGATTTTTTTTTTTTAAATCGTTGAACAATTTAATAGTTAGATTAAAATAAAAAGCGACTTCTAACGCCCTCAACGCCTACAACGTGACACATCGCAAGAACGGGACAAACTTTGGCAGCAAAAACAAGGGGGCAGATTATTATCTCAATGGGGTTAGGTTAAGTAAGGGGGAGGTACAGCGAGACCTGGGTGTCCTTGTACATCAGTCACTGAAAGTTGGCGTGTAGGTACAGCAGGCAGTGAAGAAAGCTAATGGAATGTTGGCCTTCATAATAAGAGGATGTCAGTACAGGAGTAAAGAGGTTCTTCTGCAGTTGTATAGGGCTCTGGTGAGACCACATCTGGAGTATTGTGTACAGTTTTGGTCTCCTAATTTGAGGAAGGACATCCTTGTGATTGAGGCAGTGCAGCGTAGGTTCACAAGATTGATCCCTGGGATGGCGACTCTGTCATATGATTGGATTCACTGGGGTTTAGAAGGATGAGGGGGGATCTGTAAGAAACATATAAAATTATAAAAGGACTGGACAAGCTAGATGCAGGAAAAATGTTCCCAATGTTGGGCGAGTCCATTACCAGGGGCCACAGTCTTAGAATAAAGGGGAGGTAATTTAAGACTGAGGTGAGAAAATATTGTTTCACCCAGAGAGTTGTGAATCTATGGAATTCCCTGCCACAGAGGGCAGTGGAGGCCGTCACTAGATTTAATAGAGAGTTAGATAGAGCTCTAGGGGCTAGTGGAGTCAAGGGATATGGAAAGAAGGCAGACACAGGTTATTGATAGGGAACGATCAGCCATGATCACAATGAATGGCGGTGCTGGCTCGAAGGGCCGAATGGCCTCCTCCTGCATCTATTTTCTACGTTTCTATGTTTCTGAATGGTAAGTCGTCTAGTTTACATATAATCTTGCTTCTTGGGGTGGCTTTAATCAAATTTTACGTTGCAAAAATGTGATTTGGGCCCCATACAAACTGGCAGTATCTTTCCTGCCGATATGGGGTACAAATTCACCGCAAATGCAACGTTCCAATCCAGAAACACGCACTTGCAAGATGATTAAAATTATTTTTTCTTTGGACAATCATGTCATAAGAATATCTAAATCATCTATATTTTGTGTAATTGTATAATCAATATTTTTATACTAAATATACACAACAACTTTAGCCACATTTATTGTGCCAAAAATAATACTTTTGATTATATTGAGTGGATGTTTCTAGATTAATTTAAGGGAATTAAACATTAAATTCCTTCCATCTGGCATATGTTCATGACTGGGATTTAAAAAGCATGTTATATTGTGAATTCTTGTGTGAATGGGATTCATTTGTTATTTGGATACTTAGGCTATTTAAAACAATTATCCTTTTCTTAAGAAATGGAATCTACAGGACATTCTTAATGGGAAAGTAGTAGGCAGAAAGGCATGCCATGCGTGGTTTGAAGAGCAAAAACTTGTAGTTTACAATGCCAAAATTGAAAAGTCGAGGAAAGACAAGGTGTACAGAGTTGTTTATTGGTTACAATCTGAGGAGTAGACGATAGACAACAGACAATAGACAACAGGTGCAGGAGTAGGCCATTCGGCCTTTCCAGCCAGCACTGCCATTCAATGTGATCATGGCTGATCATCCCCAATCAGTACCCCGTTCCTGCCTTCTCCCCATATCCCCTGACTCCCCTATTTTTAAGAGCCCTATCTAGCTCTCTCTTGAAAGCATCCAGAGAACCTGTCTCCACTGCCCTCTAAGGCAGAAAATTCCACAGACTCACCACTCTCTGTGAGAAAAAGTGTTTCCCCGTCTCCGTTCTAAATGGCTTATTCTTAAACTGTGGCCCCTGTTTCTGGACTCCCCCAACATCAGGAACATGTTTCAATGAGATCCCCTCTCATCCTTCTAAACTCCAGAGTGTACAAGCCCAGCTCTCAGCATCTGACAGTCTCCCAGCATATGACATTCCCGCCATCCCGGGAATTAACCTTGTAAACCTACGCTGCACTCCCTCAATAGCAAGAATGTCCTTCCTCAAATTAGGGGACCAAAACTGCACACAATATTCCAGGTGTGGTCTCACTTGGGCCCTGTACAACTGCAGAAGGACCTCTTCGTTCCTATATTCGATTCCTCTTGTTATAAAGGCCAACATGCCATTCGCTTTCTTCACTGCCTGCTGTACCTGCATGCTTACTTTCATAGACTGATGTACAAGGACCCCAGATCCCGTTGTACTTCCCCTTTTCCCAACTTTACGCCATTTAGATAGTAATCTGCTTTCCTGTTTTTTATACCAAAGTGGATAATCTCACTTCTATATCCATTAAAGTTCATCTGCCATGCATCTGCCCACTCCCCCAACCTGTCCAAGTCACCCTGCATTCTCATAGCATCCTCCTCACAGTTCACACTGCCACCCAGCTTTGTGTCATCTGCAAATTTGCTAATGTTACTTTGAATCCCTTCATCCAAATCATTGATGTATATTGTAAATAGCTGGGGTCCCAGCACCGAACCTTGCGGTACCCCACTAGTCACTGCCTGCCATTCTGAAAGGGACCCGTTAATCCCTACTCTTTGTTTCCTGTCTGCCAACGACTTCTCTATCCATGTCAGCACTCTACCCCCAATACCATGTGCCCACTAATCCCCTATGTGGGAGTATGATGATGTTATTGATTATGATATGCCAATGTACCAGTTAGCAACCGATCTTCTCCATAAAAACTTGGTTTATTGCTAGAAATTGTAATGTATTTACCTATCTGTTACAGAGTTACAGCATATAATACAATAATATTAAAGTTCTGATCTTGAGAATATCACATTTTTGAATTTTCAAGGCAGTCTGGGTGTTTATTACTATTTCTGTCACAACAGTCAATTAACTGGGGTGGGCGATTGCAACCTTCACGTGGTCCGCCCTGTTTCCACGAATGTTGTCCTACAACTTTAGGCTGTGCACGCCATATGCAAGAAGAAGAAGAAGGTAACTAACTAATTATAGACGTTAATTTCAGGTCATCCAAGAAAAATGTTTTATATTTGTTTCAGAATGCGTCAATCTATAATAACTGAAAATTTCATTCAGTTCTCTTAATTTTTAAGAAAGTTATGGGCTTTTGACTGTCCTGGATCACAGCTTTTGTGTTAAGTCCAGCAGCCTAACTGGAGGCGCTGGAGACATTTCCCTGGTTCAAGCTCACACCGGCCCTTGCTCCTTGTGTCTGACGTCTCCAGCTCTCTCCCGGTCATGCCAACAGATGAGCCTTTTGACAGGTTCCCAGTCCCGCCGACCGGCGAACCTTCAGGCTTGTTTTCAACCAGGAATCACTGATACTTGTACCAGTCACAGAGCAGAGGCAACAACAACACTGTCACTGGAGCCAAGGCCAGGGATCTGGGACTGGCTGAGAAGAAACAGGTTACACGTTGATCACCTGTGTTCATGCCCTCCCTCAGGCTGACAGATCATTGTTGTCTGGATCTGAGTCTTTGCTCATCTGCATTGTGTTGATGCGGGCCCCTAATCCACATTAAATAGTGGGAAGCACAGTTGAAATTCCCCCTCAATATCATTTCCATGTTCCAGTGAAGTAGATAACTCATTGCACCATCGGCAGTAAAGGAAAGATAAGAATCCGACACAAAGGCAGAAGAATAGGGTTGGTGTAATTACAGAGTCAACGTGGATGTATGAAATGGACATCATGGGTGAGTAATCTTTTAAAGCTCACGTTGTTAGATGTTTGTGACGAGCAAAGTAGGGTTGTGTTTGTCAATGAGCCATGCGGAGACAGTAGCTGTAGACGAGATCGACCATTATTCATCACAAGCAGACACGTAGATGGGAGAATCTCCTGGAGGAACTGGAATGAACAGCAGGTATTCAAACTGAGAGGCTGTGACTAGTGAGAGGTGGTGCAGGGTTTGGTGCTGGGACCCTCACTGTTCACAATCGAGGATGAGGAGACCAAGTATAACATATCCTGGTTAGTTGGTAGGCGATGCAACATGTGAGGAAGCTGCAGGGGGCACAGGCAAGTATAAAGAGCAGGACAAGCCAGATGGACTATAACTAGCAATGTTACAAAATTTCGAGATTTAAAAAATCAAGTCTGCAATTTATCCCATCAGATAAAGCATAAAACAAAGTTTAATTTGACACCTAATTCACTTTCATATCTTCGGTATTAAGAAAGTTATGGCCATTTTCATATTCGGAAATTAGCATCTTGTTCCCCATTGCCTTTCAATTGACAACTCAAAAGCTGTGATCTGGAACAGTTAAAAGCCCATAACTTTCTTAAAAATTAAGAGAACTCAATGAAATTTTCAGTTATTATAGATTGAAGCATTCTGAAACAAATATGAAACAATCTTACTTGGATGACCTGAAATTAAAGTATATAATTAGTTAGTTATCTAATTGTAGCTAATTACAAAATTCAATGAGTAGATCTAAACATCTATCCATTTCTTAAGAAAAGATATACTTTTTTAAAATTGCCTAAGTGTCCAAATAACATTCACACAATAATCCACAATATAACATAATTTTTAAATCTCATTTTCATGAATTTCTGGGCCAAATGGAAGGAATTTAGTGTTTGATTCCTGTAAATTAATGGCCATTTAAATCAACTAGCGAGTGGGTTTTAGTGGAATGCGGTGGATTGGAACGTTGCGCTTAGCGGTGAAGTCGGGAGGAAAAATACTGTTTGTTCATACATTTTTTTGGACCCCATTTCGCAACATGAAAATATTATTAAAGCCTCCCGAAAAACCAACTTTTAATATAAAAATAAACTATTTACCTTTTTTTCCTCCCCTACGCAAAATCCTTCCGGTTGTCGGCTCTCACGGCTTTTGAAGGTGATTTTTAAATTACTCTAGTTAATAAATAATTTAGAGTAATTTAAAAATACCTTCATTCATGACATGTCGGAGCGATTTTTCTTCCGCAACCAAATCGCCCGACATTGATCGATTTTCCCTGCCTGTGGAAAAACGGCACTTTAAGCTCGCCCGCCTCTGAAAGGCGCCAAAATCGCGCACACGGGAGCGGCAGAACTGCAGCGCTGCTCAAGGTAAGTTTTGTAACATACCTACTATAACTTGGAAAAATATAGTCATTCACTTCTGCAGGAAAAACAGACATGCAAAGTATTTTTTTGAATGTTGTGAGACTGTAATGTCAGAAGAATCTGGGTGTTCTTATGCACAAAAGAACTTAAGATCAACATGTAGATAGAATGAGCAGTTTAGAAGGCAAACAATATATTAAAAAACAAAAGGCACAAGCTGTTGGAGTAACTTGAAAGGTCAGCCAGCAAGTCCGGAGAACATGGATAAATCTGACATCCTCGATAATCTTACTCTTCAATTATCCTGAGCCTCACTGGGAAGTATGTGATGGTATTCAAATTTTAGAAACTTACACACTAAATGCTGGAGAAATATGATGCCTTCCATTGAGCTCCATGTATATTCACACAGAGTGAAAGATACATCTTCTAGATGCACTGGGACGCATCCTCAGTGATGTGACCTGGGGTCATCGGGGGTTTCAGGTCTCACAAAATCAGGCACCCTCGCCCAGGCGACCCAGCCGGGGTTGATCAGGCCCCGACGTGCGTCCCAGCAGTAACCGCCCACGATCAGCCCTCTTAATCCAAAGCCACCTAGTGGCTTTCTCTGCGGCTTGGCTTGCGGAGTGAATGGCCCTCTTCTTTGCCAGCCCCGTAATGCCCAACTGGTTGAGGACTTTGCAGAGCGAGAGTCTGCAAAGCCTCTACACCCCACCTCTATCGGCTCATAGTCTGTCTTCCAGCCTCTGTCTTGGCACATCTCCACCAGTTCCTGGTACTTTGTGCATTTCCTCTCATTAGCCTCTTCAATAAGCTCTTCCCGGGGCACTGTCAGTTGCAGAACGATCAGCTTTGTCACTTCGGAGGTGATGATCATGTCTGGCCGGAGTGATGTTGCTGTGATGTGCTGTGGAAATGTCAGCTGTTTGCCCAGATGGACGTGCAGATGCCAGTCAGTGGCTGTGTAGAGGAGGCCCGTCCATGTTTTTGGTTGTGGTCGAGGCTTCTCCCCAGCTTTGACAAAAGTGATTGATTTCTTTGGGGCGTGGTGGTGTTTGCTGTTACCGATGGCAGTGGCGATGCTCTCAACAACCACCTTGAGCACCCGGTCGTGGCACCGCCGATAGCGACTTTGCCCAAGGGACTTTGGGCAGCTGCTGAGGAGGTTCTAATGATCCTCTTCCAGAGCAATGTGGGCAGGAAGGTGCCTCGCTCTTGCCCCAGACGTGGAGATTTGCTGGGCTTGGTAGGGCATCGTAGACACGCTGGAGGTCTGCCTGCGTGATGTTTGACCAGGTAATCCTGCGCTGCGGTATGCTCGCCCACCTTGTCCACGCTCCCTGCTGCCTGAGCCCCACCGTCCAGCTCACACGCTCTTCCTCCACACCTGCTCGGACCTCTTCCTGAGCCATGAGCACCAGTTACATTCTGACCATCGCCAATGTCTCCATCAATGATACTGCTGTCTACAACTGCAGTGTGTGGAGTTACATCTATGCAGCAGGGTCCCAGCTCAATGTAACTGGTAAGTCATTGTTTGTCTACACTGACGATAACAGCAGCTCACACTTCAACCTTCACACAATGACTCACCGACACATGGGAATTCTGTACCACTCCCAGTAAAACAGAGAGTGGAGAAGTTATCCTTGGAGCGTAAAGTGCAACAGCAAGGAAATAGATAAATGTGCAAAAGGACGAGTACAAGGGAACAAAAATCAAAAGTGTAAAAAGTCTCCGCAAATGTTTTTTGGGTGAACAACCCTTTGGGTTTGAGTTGTCAGAGATGGAAGATATTACCAACTAACAGCATAAAGTCAAATAGTCATAATGTGTGGGAACGTGCTCTTCTGCCCAACTTGCCCACACCGGCCAACATGTCCCAGCTACACTAGTCCCATCTGCCTGCATTTGGCCCATATCCCTCCTGAAACAAATCAGAATACGGAGAGAAAGAGGATAATTTCATACGAGGAATAGATTAGCCCATAAAATCCAAAAGATGTATAAGTACATGGGAGAAGAAATATTATGAAATGCTCAGGAAAAAGGCAAGCTTGAGTTTTAGAGTTTGAGTTTAGTTTATTGTCTTAACGTGCTCTTCTGCCAAACTTGCCCACACCGGCCAACATGTCCCAGCTACACTAGAATAGAATAGAATAGAATAGTAAGATTAAATGAGAACTTACCAGATTGAAGTTTGATCTTTATTTTATGAGGAGTTACGATGAGCGATTAAGTGAAGACACCGCCAGTCCGCATGCGTGTCAATCTTCAAAGCAGCGGTGTGAAATCACAGATAACAGTAACTGAAGTAACATAGTAAGATTATAAACCAGACCTTCCAGTTGACCTTTATGATATCGAGGGCCGGGAGCGGTGGGCACGTAATCGCTCATCGTAACTCCTCATGAAATAAAGATCAAACTTCAAACTGGTAAGTTCTCGTTTAATCTTACTATTTTACTTCGGAGTCACATGAGTGATTCCATGAAGATTTCAAAGCTCTGTGATTTCATGCCATAAATACGAATCCAGGCGTCTCACACTGCATCAGGAGGAGTGAATAATGAGCAATACATTGAAACATGATACTGATTAACATGTTGCTGCTTTAATTCACAAAATAAACAAAAGAAAACACAATAGCGACTACTCTCTCCCAAGCTATGAAACAGAACTTAAAATGGAATGGGCGAACACCCCGGGTTCAATAAGGGGTTTATTATAAAACCTCTGAAAAGTCAATTCATTTGACCATCCTGCGGCCACGAGGATATGGTCTAGAGGGACGTCCATTGCCCTTGCTGCTGACATTGATGCCGCCCTGGTGGAGTGAGATTTAAAATTGTCAGCATTAACTCCTGCACAACCCTGCACTTGTTTCAGCCATCTTGAAATGGTCTGAACGGACACTTTCATATGTGGCTTTTTGTGGCTAATAAACAATGCTACTTTGGAGCCTCTGAGGCTCTTGGTGACCTCGATATAACACCACAAGTGCGCCACTACACACAGCCGTAAATCCGTGGTATATGCTGTCAGGAACAAGCTTGAATCCTGACACCCCTGGTCTGCTTTGTTTAATTAGATCATAGATGTAAAACATAACGTCATTCCCTGATGACACCATCCTGTCCAGACGCAGTTTGTGCAAAGTCTGAACCCTTTGCGCTGATACCAGCGCCATGAGCATGACCAACTTTAGGGTAATCTTTGCCCGTGACAAGGATGTGGCTGGACCCCACTGACGAAGCAGCGTGAGTACCGCGCTCACATCCCAGATATCAGAGTACCTAGGCCTGGGGGGATTGGAATTAAAAACACCCTTCATAAACCTGGATATTAACGGATGAGATCCTACAGACTGAAGTTCCGACCCCAGGCATAGGTACAACGACAGGGCACTCCTGGCACTATTGATGGCACTATAGCTCAACCCTTCATCAAAATATAACTTGGACAGAAATTCTGTTACGATTGGATAGTCCCAGACCCAGATATGGCCTTCTTAGAATCTGCAAATTAACAGATTAAAACGATTATACAATGGGTGTTGATCTCCAGTCACAGGGTGCACCAATAGATCATGACGTTTTGGAACCACCATAATAGGCTGTGTAATAATGTCCGAAATGAGAGGGAACCATGGCTGTGTAGGCCAGTCGGGTACCACCAAAACTCCTGAAGCGGAGTCCTGCTTGATCTTGGTCAAGCACAGATTGATGAGGCAGAATGGGGGAAATGCACATAAAAACATTCCGCCCCAGTGTAGCGAGAACGCATCTACCGCTACTGCCCCTGGATCTGGTTCCCATGAAACATACTTCGGTACCTGGTGATTGAGTCTGGATGCAAACAAATTGATATCTGGCATCCCATACCGAACAACAATCGCATTAAATACATCATGATTCAACATCCATTCTGTGTTGTCGTTGAATTTGCGTGACCTGGTGTCTGCCACCATATTGAATCTACCTGGCAAGTAGACAGCTGAAACCCAAATGTTCTTTTTAATGCACCAGTGCCAAATAAGGTTAGCCAATCTGTCACAAGATTTCGACTTGATTCCACCCATGTGATTAACATATGCCACTGCCGTGGTGTTGTCAATCTGAAGCTGAATATGTAAGTGATGCTTAGTGATACAATAAGCCTTGAGCCCGTAAAATGCTCCTAAAAGCTCTAAATAATTAATTCCATGTGATTGGAGAATAAATGCCTCATGCACATTCCATCTGCCTCCACAGCTAGAAATGGTATCAGTAGCACCACAACCTAGGGCACTAACATCAGTCTGCAAAACAACTAAAGGTGCTTCAATCAGAATTTTGCTAGAACAATTTGAAATGTTTCTTATCCACCACTGTACTTCAGCAATGGCTTCAAATGGTAATTGCATGGGCCGGTTGAAATGACCTGCATGTATCCTGAGTGCCTGTACCTTTGCCCTCTGTAAATTTTGGTAATGCAAAGGTCCATACTGCACAGCTGAAATTGCAGCTACAAATTTGCCAATCAAGCTGGCCACATGTCTAATTGAAGGTGATTGCTCCCCCAAGAGCTTGATACAGCCTTCAATTAAATCTAATCTCTTGCCCTTGCGCAGTCACAGACATATGAGTTGAATTAACCGTGAATCCCAAATAGTCAATTACTTTAACCGGTACCAATTTTGATTTAGCTGGATGGATGAGAAACCCAATCTCTCAACCATGAGTTTAACAGCTGAAACCAATCTCAGCTGCCTCTCGGGTTTTTCCAATGATTAAGATGTCATCCAAATAAGTAATTACAATATGACCCTGAGCCCGGAGTAACCCCAGTACTGGTTTTATCAGCTTTGTAAATAATCTAGGGGCTGAGGTTAACCTATTGGGTAGTGCTTTAAATTGCCATAATTGCCCCATCTTGTTCCCTATTGCTTTTCCATTGACCTAACACAAAAGCTGTGATCGAGGACAGTCAAAAGCCCATAACTTTCTTAAAAATCTTGATTGAACTGAAAGAAATGTTCAGTTATTATAGATTGAAGTATTCTGAAACAAATATGAAACAATCTTACTTGGATGACCTGAAATTAAAGCATATAATTAGTTAGTTACCCAATTGTAGCTAATTACAAAATTCAATTACTAGATCTAAACATCTATCCATTTCTTAAGAAAAGATGACCATTTTTAAATAGCGTAAGTGTCCAAATAACATTCACACAAGAATTCACAATATAACATGATTTTAAAATCTCATTGTCATTAATTTATAGGCCAAATTGAAGGAATTTAGTGTTTAATTCCCGTAAATTAATGGCCATTTAAATCATCTTGCGAGTGGGATTTTCTGGAACGCGATCGATTGGAACGTTGCGTTTGCAGTGAATTTAAACCCCATATCGGCAGGAAAAATACTGCCGGTTCGTATGGAGAATAAATCACCTTCTCGCAACATGAAATTTTGACTAAAGGTATCCTAAGAAGCGCTTTTTAATGAAAAAATAAACTGTGTGCCTTGTCCCCTACGCGAGGTCCGTCCTGTTGTCGGCGTTGACGGCTTTAGAAGATGATTTTTAAATTACTACAGCAATTAAATTACCAAGCGCAATTTAAAAATCACTTCAGAGAACGGCAGTCGAAGCAATTTTTCTTCATTAACTAAATAGTAGCCTATTCAACATCGATTTGAATTGGCTTCCGAAATACCGCATTTTAAACACACCCCCCTCTCAAATGCGCCAAAGTCGCGCACACGGGCAGTGACAGAACTGCAGCGCCCCTAAAGGTAAATATTGTAACATACCTAAATATAATTTTCCAATCTCAGCTTGAACCTCCAAATTCTCCTTTTGTGAGAAAATTAATGCCCGCTCTGGTATGTGCTAAAGGTGTGGGTGGACACAGGTTGGGAATACATTCAATTTGAAACCCTTGTATACTCTGCAGTATAAACAAGTTTGATGTTATTTCATACCATTCTTTCAGAAACCAGTGTAACCTCCCCCCAACTGGTAGGTAATTCTCACTCAATATGTTTCGACAAGAACCAGACCCACCTACCTCCATGGTTACCGGTGGAGTTCTTTGTCCGCTGGTTCTGGAGGGAAAAGGCATGTTTGCCCGTACCCCTGCTGGAGTGTGCCTGCTGCGCACATTGAATGGCCGGCTTGGTCCTTGACCGGACCGGGTTTCAGCAAACCGCGTGTAGGGGTACTGCCTCCTAAGGGTTCTGCTGGTCCAGCTCCTTCACCCGCTTTGCGAGGTCTTGCCCCGTTTTGCGAGGTCTTCCCCGAATAGCAGATTCAGTGGCTGGATGTTGCTAGGCTCACACACGGCAGCGAACCTCGGGTTAATGGTAGGGCAGATGGCGCTCTTCCTAAGGCTGTTTATCTGAAAGTGCACATTGCACATGAGAGCCAGGGCATCCTGCTGAACGTCAGTCAGATGCCCACCATCCACCGACCTACCGGAAGCCGTAATGCCCGATGCGAGCAGCTTCAGCACCCTTTGCAGCTTCATCTCCTGGGCCCTGATGCCTACTCCCATATGGCCCCAGATGGCATGGTTTACGGCCGGCACTTTAAGCAGGATACAATTAGCCGGGGTTTCATTCTTCTTGGCCGTTGTATCCATGGCCAGCTCCTGAAGCTGGTGCGAGGCCAAGTAATTTATACTGGCAGCCAGCTCTTCCCCCAGCGGCTCTCCGGAGTCTATTGGGACGGCAAACCTTGCCGCCAGGAATGGGACCTCTGGCTCGTGCCCTTCATCCCTTGGGGCAGCCTCCAATGTGAAGCCCACAGATTCGGCGTCAGAATCATACTGACCCGTTATGCTCTCCTCCTCCAAGAGGGAGACACGAGGCAGCCCTGTAGGTGCTGCTGGTGTGGGCTCTTGGAGAGGCCGGCGCTCTTGATGGAGCATCTTCTCCAGTAGGAGCTCCATCCTGGAAATCCGTGACATGGTATCCATTCTCGAGGGAGAACCCTCCCGACCGGACTGGTCCGAGTCTATCGGCCGTACAGACATTCTGGTGGCCGTACGCCCGTCCGGCGCAGCCACGGTGCTCTCAGACACCAAGTCTGTAGTCGCTGGTCTTGCTATTAGCGGCTCGGTAGATGAGCTAGGCGGCCGCCCGCTACCCGCACTCCAGCGGTCTTTAGTTACTTTTGCAACGGCTCGCCTTGCTCTTAACGATTTCTCCATGCTTGGACTTGTCCTCCTGTAACAAGATTTAACAAGCGCAGAAACGACCTCCAACAAGTTTGACACTTACCTGGGGCTTTTTAAACTTACCGCTGGAGAAGCGCTGCTCCTCCCAGCCGGACGCTGCGCCATGTGTCAGACGTAATGACGTGCATGCAGACTGGCGGGGTTCTTCACGGAATCACTCACGTGACTCCAAAGTAAAATAAATAGAATGCCTTTTATTCCCATTCAAACAGCTTGGTTTGAACGAAATTGCAGTCCCAACTGCCTGCGTTTGGCCCATATCCCTCCTAAAACAAAACAGAATAAGGAGAGAAAGAGGATAACTTAAGTTATTAAAAGGAATATTAGCCCATAAAATCCAAAAGATGTATAAGTACATGGGAGAATAAATATTATGAAATGCTCAGGAAAAAGCCAAGCTTGAGTTTTAGAGTTTGAGTTCAGTTTATTGTCACGTGTACCGAGGTACAGTAAAAAGCTTTTGCGGGCTAACCAGTCAGCGGAAAGACAATACATAATTACAATTGAGCCATCCACAGATACACGATAAAGGGAATAACGTGAATAACGTTTAGTGCTAGATAAAGCCAGTGAGTCCGATCAAAGATACTCCAAGGATCTTCAATGTAGATCTTAGTTCCAGAGGAACTCAGCAGGTCAGCCAACATCTGGGAAGGTAAATGGACCGACAGTGTTTCGGGTCAAGACCTCTTCAGACTGATGGAGTAGGAGAGAGCTGGTGGAAAGTGGTGATGGAGGAGGGGTGGGGCAAGAGCTTGCAAGTAACAGGTAGACTCAGATATGGAAGGGTGGATTGTCAGATGAATGAGGTGCAGGAGGGATGGGGGAAGATATTAACAATGACTGGAGGTGATAAGCAGAGAAGACAAAAGATTACAAATAATGAAATCTGATAAGAAAAGATGTGAAATAAAATGTAGAACCCGAGGGCGGCTGGTGAGGTCGACCGGAACCGGAAGGTGGAGGTGATGTGGCAGATATAGGAACCCAGAGGGGCTAGTGGTGGGTAATCAATAGTGAGTGGAAAGACAGGTGTGTGTGAGAGTTTATTTTTTATCTGCACCTTCTATGTAGCTTGTTTCGTGCCTTCTGGAAGTCCAAATGCACATCAGCTAGTTCTCCCTTATCTATGTTGCCAACTACAATCTCAAAAAATTAGTTGATTTGTGGAATATGATTTCCTTTACAAGAACTTTGACTCCACCCTGTCCTGATATATTCCAAATGCCCCACTTACTTAATAATAAAATAATAATAGATGACAGCTCTTCCCTCATCCACGCTTCCCCTCATAATCTTGTGTGCTGATCTACACTCTCAACTCATCCCTCACTTGCTGTGCTTCTTGGTTTAAAGTAAATACAGTTAAACCTACCGGTCCTCTCATGCTCCCCCTCCCATCTCTGTCAATGCTTTCACTGGGCTTGCCTGTTCCATTTTCTACATATGAGTCCGCTGTCATTCTGGGTCCCAACTCCATGTCTCACTAGTTTAAACTCTCTTGAGTAGCAAGAGAAAACCTCTCCACAAACCCATTTTGAACTTTGTTTGGCCCCATGCACAGGTTATATAATATTGCAGGATCACTGAACTCAGTAACATTGCTCTGGTTTTAACTATCACGAGGCCCCATTCCTGCGCTGTACACATCTATGGCCCTAATCAAAATGGCTCCATTTTGCATGATTTAGTATGACTAAAACAATTCTACAATTGTGTAGTGTTAGAACCTGTGCACTCTTCAAGCATGGTTGTGCTGAGTGGGTTTTTTTAAGAAGACATATTTTCCTATTAAAGATGCAAATCCTTCGATCCTGATCCAATTCCCTAGTCCGGAGAGTGTCACTGAGGATGACACGGCATGGTTACGGTTCTCCATGGAGAACATAGTAAATAGGTGCAGGAGGAGGCCATTTGGCCCATTCATTGTGATCATGGCTGATCATCCACAATCAATAATCCGTGCCTGTCTTTTCCCCATAACCCTTGATTCCGCTAGCCCCTTTTAAATTCATCCAGTGAATAGGCCTCTACTGCCTTCTGTGGCAGAGAATTTCACAAATTCACAACTCTCTGGGTGAAAAGGTTTTCTCTCATCTCATTTATAATTGGCCTCCCCTTTATTCTTACACTGTGGCCCCTGGTTCTGGACTCCCCCAACATTGGGAACATTTTTTCCTGCATCTAGCTTATCCAGTCCTTTTATAATTGTATAAGTTTCTAATAGCAAGAATGTCCCTCCTCAAATCAGCAGACCAAAACTACGCACAATATTCCAGATGTGGTCTCACCAGGGCACTGTACAACTGCAGAAGGACCTCTACTCCTGAAGTGGAAAACACTGACGTCCACTGGTACCGAGAACTACCCGGGCAGGACATGGAGTGGGTTTTAACACACGAGGCAGGAGGCAGCGTACGAAGGAGACCAGGCTTCACTGAGCGGTTCCAGCCGTTCAAAGACGTCTCCAACAGCAGCTTCATCCTGAATGTCACAAACGTGATGCTGAATGACTGCCGTCTATTACTGCACAGTGTGGGGAGATATCAGAGGGAACGGGATCCAGATGATTGTCATTAGTAAGTTCAGTTTACACAATACTAAACGATCTACGTTAGTGAAAATATAGAGCATGTCAGGGGTGGAATAGCAGTTTTGCGTGTTCATTTTTATTTCAGTTTACAATATTTACAATATTAAAAACATTAAAACTATTGAATCTTCTAGTTTTCATAGTCATACGGCTTTAAAACAGGCCCTTCGGCCCAACTTGCCCATACCGATTCATTTTCATGTATTTATTTTTGCTTTTTAATGAATTAGACAGACAAATAGTCATATGTTGGCTATTTGTGGAGCATCACTTTTCTGCCCTGGCTCCTAACTCCAAGCTTACAGTCACACTTCATCTTATTGTGTTAGCCTGAATCTGACCCCACCATCTTGTGCTGACCGAACAGGGCCCCATCTTTTAACCAAGCACGGACAACAATTAACTAAGTAATTTCCATATAACCATATAATAACCATATAACAATTACAGCACGGAAACAGGCCTTCTCGGCCCTTCCAGTCCGTGCCGACCATTTATTTTCCCCTAGTCCCATCTACCTGCACTCAGACCATACCCCTCCATTCCCTTCCCGTCCATATAACTATCCACTTTACTTTTAAATGTTAAAATCGATCCTGCCTCCACCACTTCTGCTGGAAGATGATTCCACACAGCCACCACTCTCTGAGTAAAGAAGTTCCCCCTCATGTTACCCCTAAACTTCTGTCCCTTAATTCTCATGTCATGCCCTCTTGTTTGAATCTTTCCTACCCTCAATGGGAAAAGCTTATCCACGTCAACTCTGTCTATCCCTTTCATCATTTTAAAGACCTCAATCAAGTCCCCCCTTAACCTTTTGCGCTCCAAAGAATAAAGACCTAACTTGTTCAACCTTTCTCTGTAACTTAGTTGCTGGAACCCAGGCAACATTCTAGTAAATCTCCTCTGTACTCTCTCTATTTTGTTGACATCCTTCCTATAATTAGGCGACCAAAATTGTACACCATACTCCAGAATTGGTCTTACCAATGCCTTGTACAATTTTAACATTACTTCCCTACTCCTATATTCAATGCTCTGATTTATAAAGGCCAGCACACCAAAAGCTTTCTTTACCACCCTATCTACATGCGATTCCACCTTCAGGGAACTATGCACAGTTATTCCTAGATCCCTCTGTTCCACAGCATTCCTCAATTCCCTACCATTTACCATGTACGTCCTATTTTGATTTGTCCTGCCAAGATGTAGCACCTCATACTTATCAGCATTAAACTCCATCTGCCATCTTTCATCCCACTCTTCCAAATGGCCCAAATCTCTCTGTAGACTTTGAAAATCTATTTCATTATCCACAACACCACCTATCTTAGTATAATCTGCATACTTACTTATCCAATTTTCCACCCCATCATCTAGATCATTGATATACATGACAAACAACAGTGGACCCAACACAGATCCCTGAGGCACCCCACTGGTCACCGGCTTCCAACCTGACAAACAGCCATCCACCATTACTCTCTGGCATCTCCCATTCAGCCACTGTTGAATCCATCTTGCTACTCCGCCAACCTTGTCGAAGGCCTTACTGAAATCCATATAGACAATATCCACTGCTTTACCCTCATCAATTTCCCTAGTAATCTCTTCAAAAAAGTCAAGAAGGTTTGTCAAACATGACCTTCCAGGCACAAATCCTGTTGGAGTCGCTCCTCACACACCCTCTTTTCTGTTACACCACTACACCTTCTAGTAACTGTCAACATTCCTTTATTGGTAGCGGCATCTATCTATCTATATGACCTACCTACCTACCTTGCTCTACCTACCTACTTACCTCTCTCTAAAACTCTCATCTTCTTTGTTTTTTTGTTCCCAAAATACAGCCAAAACAGTACACGACAGCGCAACAATTTTGGGCCCACCTTACTCACCGTTGTCATGTTGTGTGCTGTAGCATGTTTTGTTCAGATTGATATATTTGAAAAGTTATTGACTTTTTTAATTTTAACAAACATGGCAGTTGCATTCCGACTTGCTGGCCACACCTGTACAGTTGGGGGAGGGTTGCCGGGGTGTCACATTGGGAACCCGTCAGCTGCGCCTGCACAATTGGCGGCTATGTGTGAGTGGTGGACTATTGCATTGGGGGACAGGGACACAATGGGTCCGTGCTTGGTCTAGTCTATTACTAAATCTCTCATCTTTATTTGTTTGGTTGTACCCATAATGGTTCCCAAAATACAGCAAAATACAGCACATGACAGCGCAAAAATGTTAGGACCGCCTTATTCACCAATGTCCTTTGGTGTGCAGCAGCAAGTTTCATTCAGATTAATGTTATATATTTAAAATTGACTTTTAAAATTTTAACAAACATGGCATTTGCGCTCCCACTTCGCAGCCGCGCCTGTGCAGTAAGGGGAGGGTTACCGTGACTCGCGTCACCACAGGGATCTCTGGCGTCAAAACAGGAACCCGTCTTCCGGTGGCACTATGGAGTAGGTGGAACTCGCGCCATCCAGCTCCATAAAAATTGTATAAAAAATGGGAGAAAACGGGGTGATCTAAAGCCACTTACCAGAGAGGAACGTCTGTGAACTGCACCGGCAGCTTGATAAGGTGCGTGACGTCATCAGGCGCGCGACTTTACCGACGGTAATGTCGATTCAACGAACCCCCCCCAAACTGAAAAAAATAGTGCCGAAAAAAGAAGTAGGCCCAGCTGAAGCCTCGGCCTCGAGTTTGACTCGCTCTCTGGAGGATATTCCAAGGAAGAAATCTGAAATGGAAGATCTGAAAACTACTATTATGGGTGAGCTGAAAAAAATGACAAAGGAATCTAAAGAAGATTTAAAGTTACTTAGAGCTGATATTGAATTGTTTAAAGAACAAGTTAAAGATGAACTGAAAAAAGAAGTAATAACCACAGTAGAAACTATGATGGATGAATGGAAGATAAAAGCGGATGCTGATCTGAAATAACAGATGGATGAAGTAAATCTCAAAGTTGGTGGGATGGAATCTGCGTTTGATCTCAAGTTGGAACCCATTATAAGATCACTAGATCAACAACACGAAGCAATAAAGGAACTGACCAGTATTGCTGACTCAAGTGCTAAGGCGAATGAGAAACTTCTCTCCGAGAACAAGCGTTTAACAGATTTATTGAATAAAATAACTGAGAAATGTATTGACTTGGAGGGAAGAGAAAATGCGCCAGAACCTGCGTATCGTTGGAGTGCGTGAAGGCGAGGAGGGAGTACAAGACACCAGAGAATTTGCTGCAAATCTTCTGAAAAATGTCTTGAATCTGGAGCAAGTACCCCTGCTTGGCCGAGCGCACAGGGCACTGAGACGACGCTCAAAGACGGGCTCACCCCCAGGACAACTGATTGTGAAGGTGATTTATGATCATGTTTTGGAAGATATGATGAAGATAATAATTCGTAAGAAGAATCTGTTTTATGACGGCGACAAGATCAACATATTCAGAGATTATCCTGCGGAAGTGGCCAAGAGAAGAGCCTTATTTACAGAAACAAGAAACATCCTCAAGAATATAAGTGGTCTGAAATATGGCCTGATGTATCCTGCCACACTACGAGTAAGCTATGATAATAAAGAGCATCATTTTATCAAGCATACTGAAGCGCTTGAGTTAGCTTGTAATATCAAGAAGAAGCTGGAAGAGGAAGAAGAAGTAGTGGAAATACCGGGAGAAGAAGAAGATGAGGATGAAGAATAACTAACTTGAATTATATTCAACACTTACCTGATGTTGCCGTTTACCCAGAGAGAAGGAGGAAGAATGATGAACTTTTAAAATTATTGGACATGGAGAGTTTAATGATTATTAATAATAAACTAATATACAATAGAAATAGTTTAGTATTAATCATTACTTACAAATGTATGTTATTCCTCCTTAAATAGTTTAAATCGATAGTAGTAGTTAAAAATAATAAAGCATTAATAAGCACAGAAATTTAACGCCCCGCCCTTAAATATATTGCCCTTAAGGCATTTACGGAGCTGGAATTATAAACATCTTTTTTTTACTAACGGAAGTCCGTAGATTAACAGCCACGCTAGTGTGGCTTACACTAACCGCACTTAATTTAGTAGTAGTCACTCTTTTTCCCCTGCACTTTTCTATTAACATTATTCATTTTTTTAATCCTTATTTTTATTTTGTTTTTTATATGTTATACACTGTATTATATTACTTTACTTATGAATGGTATTATACAGTAGACTCGAAGAGATATGTATGTAAGAAAAAGTTATTAGTATTAACATTTGTTGATCACAAACTAGGGTATGAAATTGGGATGAATATGCTGAGGCATCTACCTCATTATAATCAACCTTAATACTAAAATGCAAGACATTAACAGGAAAAATGGGGGTGATGGAATCACCTTCTGAGGTTGGAATGTAAAGGGAATTAACGAACCAATTAAAAGAGGTAAGATTTTGGCTCAGTTAAATAGAATTAAATCAGACATAATTTATCTTCAAGAGACACGTAAAAAAAGACGCACAATATAGACTAACGGCAAATTGGATTTCTAGAGTGTACCATTCTTCATTTACTGATAAATCTAGAGGAGTTGCTATACTTATTCGTAAGGGTATCCAATTTAAACATAGCTCAATAATAGAAGATCCTGAAGGTAGATAGATAATAGTTACCGGTGAATTATACTCGAAGAAAGTTGTACTTATGAATATATATGGACCTAATTTTGATAATCCGTTGTTTTTTAAGAAAATATTTAACACTATTCCTATAGTTACACAACATAATTTAATAATCGGGGGTGACTCAAATTGTACTTTGGATAACTATTTAGATAGATCATCAACTAAAAGGAAGGCTATATCTAAATCAAGTGAATTCATAAATTTGTTTATTAGTTCAGCTAATGTCAAGGATGTTTGGAGAAATGATAATCCCACTGGTCGGGAATACTCATCCTATTCTCCGGTATTCGGAACTTATTCTAGGATAGATTATTTTTTAATAGCTTCAAAGCTTATTCCATTCACGTATGACTCAAAATATCATAATATTATTATTTCAGATCATGCCCCATTAACATTCAAGATTAATTTAAAGGGTATAACTAATAGATATTCGCAATGGAGACTCAATCCTCAAATATTAAGTGATAAGGCTTGTTATGATTATCTGGTTAAACAGATTGAACTATTATTTGAGACGAATGATAAACCTGGAATTTCTTCGTCTCTTCTATGGGACACATTTAAAGCTTTTATACGTGGTGCTATAATATCTGCGCAGGCACACCTTAATAAGGAAAATCGAAAGATTCAACTGAATTTGGAAAATAAAATAAAGCAATTCGACATGGAAAATGCTATATCACCATCTAGGGTGATATATAACAAAATTGCAACATTAAAATATAAGTTAAATGAGATACAATCAAAGTATGTTATTAAACTTTTTCAACAGACTAAACAAGTACATTTTGAATTCGGGGATAAACCACATAAACTGTTAGCTCGTCAACTTAGAAAATCAGATGAAGAAAAAATGATATATAAAGTTAGATCTGAACAAGGAGAAATACTAACTTTACCAAAAGATATTAATGATAGATTCCAGCAATACTATCAAAAACTTTACACATCCAAACTGACGGGTCAATGTGATGGAAGGGAAGCATTCCTACATGAATGTCATATTAATGGATTAGATCAGGAAGGTAGAGATTTGTTAGACGCTGAAATATCAGCAAAAGATATTGAGGAATCAATCAGATCATTGAAAAATGGTAAAGTTGCTGGCCCCGACGGTTTAGGTGTTGAATTTTATAAGAAGTTTCATGATTTGATTTCCCCACGTCTACAAACAATATATAAAGATGCCTATGAGCAAGAACAACTACCAGAAACCCTAAAATAATCTACAATTACACTCATTCCTAAAGATCTAGAAGACCCAGGATCATATAGAGCAATTGCACTTCTAAATACGGATCAAAAAATATTAACTAAAATTTTATCTCAAAGGTTAAGTTTAGTGATCAATAAATTAATACATCATGATCAAACAGGCTTTATCCCTAAACGCTATTCCACTTATAATTTGTGACGTCTATTCAATATCATATATTCAAAAAGAATTAATGATATTGAATTAGCTGTTATATCCCTGGACGCAGAAAAAGCATTTGACCAGGTTGAATGGCCTTACCTATTTAGGATAATGCAGAAATTTCAACTGGGGGAAGGATTTTGTAAATGGGTTAGAATTTTATATTCTGGCCCAACAGCAAGAATCCTAACAAATCAAATGTTATCAGCAAAATTTAATCTCTCTAGGGTTTGTAGACAAGGTTGTCCGTTATCACCTTTATTATTCGCACTTGTAATAGAATTATTAGCCGAAAGGATTAGATCGGAACCAGAAATTTATGGATATAATACCAATACCACAATTAATAAAATATCTTTATATGCAGATGACGTCCTAATATACATAACAAAACCAGAGATTAGTATCCCTAAGTTACTTAATGTTATAACTGAATTTAGTATGTTCTCAGGATATAGAATTAATTGGAATAAAAGTGAAATTATGCCTATAACAGGAATAAAATTAAATAAATTACAAAAATTTCCATTTAAAATAGTTAATGATCAAATTAAATATCTTGGAATTAATGTATGCAAATCTTATAATTCTCTATTTAAATCATTTAATTCCTAATTAAATTTAGGAATTATAAGGATAGAACATCTTTACAGGAATGGGAAATTTCTCTCATTTCAAGAATTGAAAGATATTTATGGATTGCACGCAAATAACTTACTTAGATATTTACAAATCAGAGATTATGTTAAATCAAATACGCAAGATTATAGAAATAGAGAACCAGGTTTACTGGATGAAGTGCTTAATAAGCATCCAAACACAGAGAAATTAATAGCATATATATATAATATCCTTTTGGACAGGGAAATACCAACAACAGAATCATTTCGACAAATATGGGAAAATGAAACTGGTTTACCGATATTAAAAGACTTTTGGGAAGAAAGTTTACAACGTATACATCGTTGTTCGTTAAATGCCAGACATACTTTGATACAATTCAAAGTATTACATAGATTACATTATTCAAAAAAGAAATTAAATAGAATTTTTCCTAATATATCACCATTGTGTGATAAATGTCAGCACATAGAAGCTGATTTATAGTTTTTTAATATGC
The DNA here is from genome assembly GCA_963514005.1 of Raja brachyura. The sequence continues at coordinate 88,351,113 of OY740788.1, forward strand.
ACAAAACTTAATAGTTATTGGACTGAGATTTTTAAAATTATTTCTATAGTTCTTAAGATTACATTAAATCCTGACCCAAAGCTAATAATATTTGGTGTTTTAGATTCAAATCAAACATTAACAGCAAATCAAAGAAATTTTCTTGATTACTGTTTAATGATTGGAAAAAAATTAATATTAAAATTTTGGAAGGGACCATTATCCCCTACAATCAAAATGTGGTCAGTGGAAATGTTGGAGACGTTGCAATTGGAGAAAATTAGGTTTATCCTAATGGATAAACACGAACTTTTTGAACAAATATGGTCTCCATTCACTGATTATATGAAGGGGTAGCTGGGCTCAGCATTGAAACTCAACAAGTACCCGGTGGTAAGATCAGATGAAAAGGTTTAATCTGAGATTTGTATACTCGTCTCTATATATATATTATTAGAAATTGTTCCATTCATTGTTAAGATGTATACTTTTTTTCTATTTTTAAGTATAATAATTGTTTGTTAGTAATATGGGTTTTTAACTTTTTTTTTGTTTTTTTTTAATTCTTAAAAAAAAAAATTTTTTTCCTTTCTCTTCTCACATATAATCAAAATTATAATCACATTTTTTAAATTAAACATCTATTCTTTCTTTACTCTTTTTTCTCTTCACTATTAAAAAAATTGAGGCTTATATATATTGCTTTGTAATACATATAATTTTGGAAATATGTAATATGTATATCTGAAAAAATTATTACACTATTTGTAATACATATGGCCTCTAATAAAAATATATTAAAATGGGGAGTATGGGTAAGTGGTGGAATATTGCGTTGGGGGATGGGGACCCAACAGGTCCGTGCTTGGTCTAGTATATAGTACTAAAACTCTTGTCTTGTATGTATGTATATTTCTTTGTTTGTTTGTTTGTTTGTTTGTTTGTTTGTTTAGTTGTATGTATCTATCAAAACATGGGGGGGGACACAATGTCTTCGTGGCCGCACGCATGCACACATGCGCGAGGCTTCAGAGGATTCGGCCATGGGCCCTGTGGACGATACCATCGGGAGCTGACCTGGTTATTGACCGACTCCAAACATCAGCAACAGCAGCTTCGTCCGCCCCGAATCGTGGGGCTTGAATCGGCCCATTCGCGGGGCATTTCATCGCCTGGCGTGGCTTCACTGACTTGCAGATACAGCAGGCGGTGAAGAAAGCGAAAGGCATGTTGGCCTTTATAACGAGAGGAATTGAATATAGGAGCAAAGAGGTCCTTCTGCAGTTGTACAGAGCCCAAGTGAGACCACACCTGGAGTATTGTGTGCAGTTTTTGTCCCCTAATTTGCGGAAGGACATTCTTGCTATTGAGGGAGTGCAGCGTAGGTTTACAAGGTTAATTCCCGGGATGGTGGGACTGTCATATGCTGAGAGAATGGAGCGGCTGGGCTTGTACACTCTGGAGTTCAGAAGGTTGAGGGGATATCTCATTGAAATATATAAGATTGTTAAGGGTTTGGACACGCTTGAGGCAGGAAACTTGTTCCCGATGTTGGGGGAGTCCCGAACCAGGGGCCACAGTTTAAGAATAAGGAGTAAGTCATTTAGAATGGAGACGAGGAAACACTTTTTCTCACAGAGAGTGGTGATTCTGTGAAATTCTCTGCCTCAGAGGGTGGTGGAGGCAGGTTCTCTGGATGCTTTCAAGAGAGAGCTAGATATGGCTCTTTAAAATAGCAAAGTCAGGGGATATGGGGAGAAGGCAAGACTGGGGTACTGATTGGGAATGATCAGCCATGATCACATTGAATAGCACCCCTGCCCCTGCACAGATTGTCTATTGTCTAAAATCGGCCGCAGGATCTTCCATCCCCGGAAGCCTCAATCACCTCGACGCAGCAATTTGACCGATTTAAATGCGCACCGGGCGAGAAAAGGCCCCGTGAACGGACCGATTCAAGCTCCACTCTATGATCTTTGCTCCACCAGGACACCTCCCTCCTCCAATCACCGCTCTCTATCCTCAGTCCCATCCCCTACTTCCGCCTCTGACCGACACCTCCCTCCTCCAATCATTGCGCTGAATCATCATGTCCCATCCCTCCCCCACCCCCCATTGCCTGCTGACCGATGTCTCTCTAGTCCAATCAGCGCCCTCGATCATCAGTCCCACCCTCTCTTGCGGAAAGCGGAGATTTTTAATAGATTTTTTTCACCATATTTAAAAATCCGGATTACAAAACATGGGGGGGATTGTCCCCTACCTCTCAAAACATGGAGGTGATGTGTGTCCCCCGTCCCCCCTGGATTTCCGCACATGAAAACAGTGCACGATAGCTCAACAATGTTAGGCCCAACTTACTCACTATTCGCCTGGGGTGTGCAGTAGCAAGTTTCGTTCGATTTGACAAAGTATTTCCCTTTAAAAACGTACAGTATCTTTCTACCGCTCGGGCCCGCTGCACTCCCACTTGCCGGCCCCGTTAGCCAATTGCTTCCTATTTTACTTCGGAGTCACGTGAGTGACTATGTGAAGAAGCCCCGCCAGGCGCATGTTCGGCATTACGTCAACGCGTGTGGCACCGACAGGGTGGAGAGCGCAGCTCCCACCAGCGGTAAGTTTAACCCGCAGGTAAGTCAGTGGTCAACTTCTTGCAAGTGTTTTTTAAACTCTGTAAGTCTGCAGAGCCAGCTAGAGTGTTTATGTATTTTGGGAAAAAGATTCTGTAAATCTGGCTTGAAAATACGGAGCCAGCTAGAGTATAAGTATTTAAACTGCGGTAATTGAATGGAACGCGCTTTTTTACGGTAATTGAATGAAACTGCAGTTTCCGATTTAGATCGGATCGGGAGATAAGGCTGATTTAAAAGCCGGTTCCCGCTATTTACCACTATTTAGATCGGGTTTGGAGATAACGGCTGCGCTAATGCCGGCTCCAAATACCCACAATTGTAAAATAAAGTCTGCTCTGTATATATGTTACCAGATGCAGTTTTCCTTTATGGAAATGTATATGACCCTGTGTAATACTGAGGTTAATACAAATATTCTGCAAGCAGAATGTGCCTCTCAGAATTATAATTTTAAAGGTATATGATTTATGCACAAATACAAAACAGTAAAGAAAGTAACTCTCCTCCAAGGGAGGACAAGAATGAGGGGACTGCTGGAAATGGAGAAAATGCTCCACACTTGACTTAGTCAAGGGTTCTAAGACCCATGTATGTCTTCCTGTAAGGCAAGCTCCAAAGGAGTTTCCATACGCTGAGTATGGTGCCTATGAAAATGGAATTCTGATTCTCCAGTACCTTGGTTAGGTCTGGATGAGGTCCCTAGAGCAAGATAAAATGCTCCAAACTCTAATCAGTCAAGGGTTCTAAAGACCCATGAGATTCTAAGGCAGGCTCCGTGGGAGTTTCCATACACTAAGTATGGTGCCTATAAAGAATGAGAATCTCATTCACCAGTGCCTTGCATAGGTCTGCATGAAGTCCTTATAGCAGGATAAAATGCTCAAAACTCTAAACAATTAAGGGTTCTAAGACCCATGAGATTCTAAGGCAGGCTCCGAAGGAGTTTCCAAACAATGAGTATGGTGCCTATAAAGAATGAGAATCTCATTCACCAGTGCATAGGTCTGGATGAAGTCTCCCTAGAGCAAGACTCGGGAGTACCAGGGCAGGAGGAGACTGACCCTGAAGCTGGTGTCCCTACTTATGTGTACACACCAGAGCACAATATAAATATTCTGGGTGTTCTCGATGTAGCACCAAGTTTTGCTATATCGGTATGGACTGGTGAGGCTATGGATGAACCTGGCGGCCAACATTATTTGGTTTCTCACCTACTCCAAGATACTGTTATGACTGAAACAGTAAATAATATATAAAAATATATAAAACACCCGTCTATTGTGCCTCGCTCAGGGTGCCAACAGTAACTCAGTAATTAGGCACCCATGAGTCAATGATGCGAGGACAGGAAATGTGTCTAGCTGATATTCAGTTGGCATCATTGTATTTGGGGAAGACATACATGGGTCGATAATGTCCAATACTTTTAAGACATGCTCGCGTTACTCTGCAATGCATATTCGAACCCAATTGTATGATGAAAATTGCCATTTAACTAACATTATCCCCATAAAATGCAGGATTATGTGGGCAAGCTATAACCAGATTTATGATTGATGAAAACGAACCCCTATATTAAGAGAAGGAGATCTTCTGGTTCATTTACGGAAGTACAGAAACATCATTCCATTACACATGGAATTTCTGGGGAATCAACCTCTGGTTGGTTAAGATTACAATTGTTTTGTAATTCTGCATTTAATCTAGTCGGCTTGGTGTTTGAATGTACCAGGAACTCGTCAGGTAGAGATAATATATCCCAGACACAAGTATGGGGGTTGCAGAGTCATTCTAGGACTCACAAACTTAAATTTATAGTTCAGTATAAACATTTTAAAAAGTACACTTCAGCACTATAACGAAGTTGTTATCACAAGGCTGCTATGTGGTTATTTTTTAGACTTTAAAAAGATGCCTTATTATTCAGGTACTTCAATTAATTGAATGGGTCAGCTGAAGGAATTACCTAATGGGTTAAATTCAGCCCTCAGATTGCTCACACAAATATTGAAACCAGCACTGGTGTTAATGAGGGCTCAGAATCACATTGTAATTACTTACTTGGAGGATATGTTAATTGTAAATGGGAGACAGCTGAAGAACTGAGTTCAGCAACCATAAGCCTATTGAAAGGCTAAGGTTCTGTACATCCAAACAACATGGAAGTTACAGGCATCCCAAACAATTGATTATTTGGGGTTTGGCTTTAATACAGTTGATATGTGAGTAACTTTATCAACAAATTAAGGTTGGGGATGTTACAAATGCCTGTATTTGTCTTGGTAAAAAACATTATCCCACCATCCAAGAAGTAGCTACGGTTACTGGTAAAGTGATAGCAGCATTCATGCTGTCAAATTGGGACCTCTGCATGATCAAAGTCTGCAAAGACCAGAGTATAAGAGTAAAAAGCATGCAGGTTATTGATTAGGTCCATGCAGTTACCAACTAAAAAGGTTGCGCTGAATTCAATGATGGATTCTCAATGTTGCACAAGTTACTCGAAGTAAAAATGTGCTTGTTCAGAAGTCTTCAGTGTTATTACAGACTGATGAGAGTGCTCTCGGATGGGGAGCATAGGACAGCGACACCAGTTGTCGTGGTCGATGGACTGTCCAAGACGATTAATTCTCCAAATACATTATTTAAATTGAACATTGAATTATTTGGAGTTATTGGGGGCGTTTTATGCATTGATAGCTGTTGTTCTACAATAAAGAACTTACATGTTCAATTACGAGTAGACAATACCACAACTGGGAGAATACAATATTGGGGTAAGACAACAGATCACGAAAGTGCAATGACAATACAGAATGAATGTTAAAATTCAAAAAGTTTCAAAAAGATTGTCAGACAGTGTGTGTACCAAATGTTGATCTGTTGTGTCTGGATTAAATCTCCAGTGGTCTAAATGTGTCTCGTGGGAGTCAGACCCAGGAGCATTAGCAGTGGATGCATTCTCGCTACATTGGGGAAGTATAGTTTTTATGTTTTCCCCATTTTGTCTGATCAGACAATGTGTCACCAAAATAGAGCAAGTCTCCGCCGCAGGCGTTTGGTGGTTCCAAATTGGTATTTTTCTCGGCCTTTTCACTATGATCAAGTGTAGTATCTGTTCTTATCAGTTAATATCTGATACGTCCCTTATCTAGGGACCATTACTACGCAACCATTGTTCCCATTGGTGCTCAGAATGATGATTCAGACATTCATGACAAATCCCAGGTGCAGTAATTGTTAGTACATCCAGTAACAGCAGAAGTCATCCATTACATGACCGTATTAATTGTTACACTGCAGGTTCTGATGGAATGTTGGATAGGACCATGGATGTCATAACTGCAGCTTGGAGAGATAGCACTAAGAAACAATATATGTTTCATATAAGGATTGGGAAATCTTTTGTATACAGTCAGATATATTTTATCATACTGCAAACATATCGGATGTATTGGAGTTCCTTGTTATGTTGCACCTGAGCTATAGTACCATGAATGGGGCTCGGAGTGCTTTGTCATCCTATTTAGGACTATTTCAGAACGACAATTTATTGGGTCTCATCCATTAATATCCCGATTTATGAGAGGAATTTTAATTAAATCCTACCAAACCCAGATATACAGAAATCTGGGATGTCAGTATAGTTCTCACATTGCTTCGGCAATGGACTCCAATTGCGACTGTATTTTCAGAAGTTAATATTTAAAGTGGTTATGTTCATACCATTAATATCAGCACAATGAGTACAAACATTACAAATGTTGTGGTTAGATTGTATACAGTTGTCTGTAGATAAAATAACATTTCATGTCAATGTTCTAAGCAAGCAAAGCAAGCCAAGAAAGGCTGGAACCAATGTAATCTTTAAGACATACTCTGTCAACTAAACATTGTGTGTGGTTAATCATCTGAATTAATATATATTGAATTAAGAGTCTCCGCGATTGTGAGACACCAATGTTCATTACCCACAAGAAACATATAAAAGTGACAGTACAAACTATTTCTAGATGGATAAACAGGTTCTGGATTAACTGGAGTAGACACTGATGTGTATAAATCTCACTCCACAAGGGCGGTATCAATGTCCGCGGCGAAGGTGCAGGACGTGCCGCTCGACCAAATTCTGGAGACCGCAGGATGGTCTAAAAAAGAAACTTTCCTAGTTTTATGATAAACCTGTTGTTACAGTGCCAGAGTTGCACATGCTGTGTTGGGTTCTGTTCAAAATTGTTTGCTTTGTTGCATAACATTTGTTGTTATTTCCCCTGGGATAGAGGGGTTATTATTTTTCATATTATTATTATTAAAAAAGAGAATATATACATAAAAATATTTATTGCATAATTTCAAGCAATATATATTATTTACTCACTACTGGGTAAACTGAAGCAGTGTATCGTATGGAATGATCTACGGCATGAAAATCACAGAGCTTTAAAATCTTCACGTAGTCACTCACGTGACTCCGAGGTAAAATAGTAAGATTAAACGAGAACTTACCTGTTCGAAGTTTGATCTTTATTTTATGAGGAGTTACGATGAGGGATTACGTGCCCTCCGCTCCCAACCCTCATAATATAAATGATCATCTGGTAGTTCTAATCTTTGTGAGCCTTACTATCTTACTCCGGCTATTGGTTCTGTGTTTTTCACGCCGCTGCTTTGAAGTATGCTGAACATGCGCCTGGCGGGGCTTCTTCATGTAATCCCTCATCGTAACTCCTCATAAAATAAAGATCAGACTTCGAACAGGTAAGTTCTCGTTTAATCTTAGTATTTTCTCTTTATCCAACCCTCAGCATCCTGGGTTCCCTATTCTTGTTGCTCTTGACATTCACCCGTACACAAATATGTTGACCTTGAGTTCTTGTTTTACTCCTTTGAATGCTTCCCACTGTGCAGATTTTGACTTGCAGGTAGTGGACAGGGTCCTTGATCACATCTTATTGATTTTCCCACATCTATGCTCTCACTTTTCCTCTTTCCAGGAGTGGATAAGAACATAGTTCCCCTGCTCCTTACCTTCCACCCAGCAACCTGCCATATTCATCCGATCATTCTTTGCATTTTTCACCAGATCCAACAATATCCCGTCACCACCTCGTCCATCCCCACCAACCATTCGCACTCATGTGGCATGTCTCCATGCAAAAACACAGGAGAAGCAACACTTGACTTTTCACCTCTTCCCTTCCCACTGTCCAGGGACACAAATAGTCTTTCCAGGTTAAGCAGTGAATGACTTGCACTTTTTCCAAACGGATGGACTGCATTTGGTGTTCTCCGCGTGGTCTCTTCCACACGGAGCAAATTAAACATAGTTGACACAAAGTGCCGGAGGAACTCAGCGGGCCAGGCAGCATTTCTGGAAACGTTTTTCAGACAATGTAACAGTGCAGGGTGTAAACATGGGTTCTAACCCGATACATCACCCATCCTTTTTATCCAGAGATGCTGCCTGACCCACTGAGTTACTCCAGCACTTTGTGCCTGTCTTCGGCATAAACCACCATCTGCAGTTCCTTTCTACACAGATGGAGTGAATGCTTTGTGGAGTATTTCCACTCCATCTACAGGAGTGACCTTGAGCTTCCTGTTGTCACCACTTTAATCCCCCTCCACTGCTACCCTGACCTCTCTATGTGTCACCTCCGCACTGTTACAAGGGGGCACAATTCAAGCTTGCTGACATTTAATGATTTCTAAATTAATGCTTATTTGGTTCATTGGGATGTATTCCAATAACTGGCCAGGTAAACTCGCTGGCTTGTGAACACTCGGTGCTCCCCTTCCTTCCTTTATCACAGTGTAGGTATGTTGCAAAACTTACCTTAAGCAGCGCTGCAGTTCTGCCGCTCCCCGTGTGCGCGATTTTGGCGCCTTTCAGAGGGGGGCGGGCTTAAAGTGCCGTTTTTCAACAGACCTGGATAATCGATCAATGTCGGGCGATTTCGTTGCGGAAGAAAAATCGCTCCGACATTTCATGAATGAAGTTATTTTTAAATTACTCTAAATTATTTATTAACTAGAGTAATTTAAAAATCACCTTCAAAAGCCGTGAGCACCGACAACCGGAAGGATTTTGCGTAGGGGAGAAAAAAAGGTAAATAGTTTATTTTTATATTAAAAGTTGGTTTTTCGGGAGGCTTTAATAATATTTTTATGTTGCGAAATGGGGTCCCAAAAAATGTATGAACAAACAGTATTTTTCCTCCCGACTTCACCGCTAACCGCAATGTTCCAATCCACCGCATTCCACTAAAACCCACTCGCTAGTTGATTTAAATGGCCATTAATTTACAGGAATCAAACACTAAATTCCTTCCATTTGGCCCAGAAATTCATGAAAATGAGATTTAAAAATTATGTTATATTGTGGATTATTGTGTGAATGTTATTTGGACACTTAGGCAATTAAAAAAAAGTTTATCTTTTCTTAAGAAATGGATAGATGTTTAGATCTACTCATTGAATTTTGTAATTAGCTACAATTAGATAACTAACTAATTATATGCTTTAATTTCAGGTCATCCAAGTAAGATTGTTTCACATTTGTTTCAGAATGCTTCAATCTATAATAACTGAAAATTTCATTGAGTTCTCTTAATTTTTAAGAAAGTTATGGGCTTTTAACTTTTCCAGATCACAGCTTTTGAGTTAAGTCAATTGAAAGGCAAGATGCTAATTTCCGCGTATGAAAATGGCCATAACTTTCTTAATACTGAAGATATGAAAGTAAATTAGGTGTCAAATTAAACTTATTTTTATGCTTTATCTGATGGGATAAATTGCAGACTTGATTTTTTATATCTCAAAATTGTGTAACATTGCTACACAGTGCACTTATATCAGAATGGTCAATGAAGGTTGCAGGAACAGGGTGCCTCTGGGAACTGTGCTTTATATTATGGAACATCAAAACTTTATCAGCAAGTCTCCTGCCCAACCAGAGGCCCTTGAACACTGCTGCACAACCATTAAGATGCTTACTGTTCCATTCCTAGACCACACTTCAGTCAATCTGATCACCTGGCTGTGTTTTTACTTCTTACTTACAAGCGGACTTTACAAACTTACAAACAAAAGGAGTCTGGGCGACATCTACAACTCTCTCCATTTCTTGGGATTTATTGTTTTTTAAGCTCATTAAACTGTCCGAGACATTTCTTCACCAGTACTGATTTCATTTGCCTCCTTGCCCAGGAATTAATGCCTGACGCTGTCTTTGAGTAAGGTAAGTTACATTTTGTAAGTCCCAAACTTTAGTTTAGTTTAGTTTACAGATATACTGCAGCATGAAAACAGACCCTTCAGCCCAACGAGTCCATGCTGACCAGCGATCACCCGTACACTAATTATAACCTACACACTCAGGACAATTTATAGAAGCCAATTAACCTACAAACCTGCATGTCCTTGGGCTGTGTGAGGAAACCGGAGCACCCGGAGGAAACCCACACATTCCCAGGGAGAACGTGCAAACTCCAGACAGCCATCACTCATAGTCAGAATGAAACATGGCTGCTGTAAGGCAGTAACTCTACCACTGCACCACTGTTTATATAATTTCTAGCAAGCCTTATATTCCAATGATAGCCTATTGATATCCTCCCTTAAAGATGCAAACCCTCCGATCCTGATCCAATTCCCGAGGCTGGAGCGTGTCACTGAGGGTCACACGGCACGGTTACGCTGCTCCATGGAGAACGCTGAAGTGGGAAACACTGACGTCCACTGGTACCGAGAACTACCCGGGCAGGACATGGAGTGGGTTTTAACACACGAGGCAGGAGGCAGCGTACGAAGGAGACCAGGCTTCACTGAGCGGTTCCAGCCGTTCAAAGACGTCTCCAACAGCAGCTTCATCCTGAATGTCACAAACGTGATGCTGAATGACTCTGCCGTCTATTACTGCACAGTGTGGGGAGATATCAGAGGGAACGGAACCCAGCTCAACGTCACTGGTAAGTTCAGTTTACACAATACTCAATGATCTCCGTTAGTGTAGACATGGAACATGCAAGGGCTGGGATTGCAGTTTTCAAGTTAATTTAAGGTTAAACCTATGATGATTTCCGTGTTTTTAAAAATATGATGTATTCAATCTTTTGTTTTTCTGAATTTGTTTATGCTTATTCTAATGCATTTAAAATTTAGGAAGTTCTTAGACCCTGCAATATTGGGCAGACAAATACATGTAGAGTCATAGAGCATGGAGACAAACTTGCTCACGCTGGCCAACGTACCCCAACTACATCTACTCTATCTATACCTCTTAAATGTTATATATCTGTATAGGAACACACCTCAGTATCTGATACTCCAAGCTTATCCAACTGTGCCATAGCTAATCCCATTCAATGCAGGCAGGATTGGCAGGACCCAGACAGCGGGATCTTGAGGTGCAAGTCCATGTCTCCCTAAAAGTGCTATTCAAGTAGGTAGGGTAATAAAAGACTCTCCAGCAAACTTGCCTTCTGTGGTCACGGTGTTCAGTATTAAAGCCAGCAGATCATGTTGCATCTGTATAAAATTGTGGTTCAGCCAAATTTGGAGAATGTCAGGCAGCATCTCTGGGGTAAAAGGATGAGTGACGTTTTGGGTCAGAGCCCTTCATCAGACACAGTAACAGTGCAAGGTCTAAACATGGTTCTGACCCAAAACGTCACCCATCCGACTCATCCAGAGATGCTGCCTGACCCACTGAGTTACTCCAGCACTTTGTGCCTGTCTTCGGCATAAGCCAGCATCTGCAGTTCCTTTCTACACAGAAAGAGTGAATGCTTTGTGGAGTATTTCCACTCCATCTACAGGAGTGACCTTGAGCTTCCTGTTGTCACCACTTTAATCCCCTCCACTGCTACCCTGACCTCTCTATGTGTCACCTCCGCACTGTTACAATAGGGCACAATTCAATCTCCAGGGTCAAATCTTGCTGACACTCAATGATTTCCAAATGAATGCTTATTTGGTTAATTTGAATGCATTCCAATAACTGGCCAGGTAAACTCACTGGCTTGTGAACACTCGGTGCTCCCCTTCCTTCCTTTATCACAGTACATTTATATCAGAATGGTCAATGAAGGTTGCAGGAACAGGGTGCCTCTGGGGACTGTGCTTTATTCAGTGGCCAGTTGGGTCAGCTGGTGGACGCGGGTTGAAAAGCAACATTCCACCAGGAATTGGATAAATTCCAGTGAGACTCTGGGAAATAAGTGGGTTAGGATCAGTGGACCACTCTTTCAAAGAGCTGGCACAGAACGATGGGCCAAGTGGCTTCCTTCTTACTGACATTACGTTTCCCTGATGTTTACCCAATGATGTGATTTCTTTGCAGTTTCTCCAACGAAGGGGAATCAAGGTGTGGTGATGTACCTTGCCTGGATCATTCTGCCTTTGGTGCTGGGAGTTCTTGCTGTTACTGGAGCCGTTTGCCTCATCAGACGCAGAGCTTCTGGATGCCACCAGTCCTGTATGTGTAACTAAATAATTCAGTCTGATCTGATTACTGTGTGGACTTAATGAAATTGGAAGGGCTGGATCCGATTGTCAAAGAGCTGTCATTATGTTGTTGGGCAGCAAAGTGGGATCACAGCCCCGAGGCTGCTCTTTGTGAGACCTTGTTCTCTGTTTCACAGCCCAGTCCGGAGCGGCCGATGACCAGACCCCAGGACCAGTTTATGAAAACATTTCCGTGGCAAGAAATGTCCCGGTGAGTTCTGATAGTTTTCTGGGATAAGCAGACCTGTGCTGGGATCCCTCTCCCTGATGGTGTGTTATTGGCTTCCCATCAGGTATTTACTCCACTCACTTTGTGGATCATTGTTGGCTGTGGGCCGAGCATCAAAAACATGTCTAGAAATCAACTTTCGTGACCCATGTCTCTGAACTACATGACATTTTGCACAGATTTAGATAAAATATAATTGAGAAGGAAATTATAACTCGTCAGTGACAAAAGTTACACATTAATTAATTAAACTAATTAGAAAATGGTGGAGCGCCATCTAGTGCCAAATTTCCGTGATGCAATGTATTTAAACTATATTTATTATACCATCTATATATATATATATGATTTGTGAATATGACTGTAATCACATATAATTATGTATAATTATATTATATCATAATTATATAATTGTGTGTGTTTGTTGAATGAGTGCCGCAGCGGTCCAGCTCCTGAACCAGCCTAGTTAATGGGTGAGGGCAGTTACTGTGGGTTCCCCCGTTTACTGAACCCCACTGACTGCCAGTGTGCAGAGTGGGGGTCACAGCCATAGTGGGACAGGGGCAGTGCCAGGCTGGGGGAAGGCTAAGGCATCTTCCACTGAGAGGAAAATGCCTAACCCTAACTAGCCCCCCCCCCCCCTCCAGAGCTGCCCACGGTTGGAGCTGGAGCCACTTTGGGACCGGCTGCGGGCTCCGTACATGTGGCCGCTCGGCGAATCCACCTCGGCCAGCACGCCCTTCTGGATCGTCGTGGTGATGATGGTGGGGAGCAGCACTGTCCTGCACGCTGCCCGGGCCGCCTTCAGCACCCCCATAGTGCCGGCTCCGTCAGTCCGCCCGTTCACTCGCTGCAACACCGGCCGTCCGACAGCCCGAACCACCCCTCGCACCACTCACCGGCCCACCGACTGCCCGACCGACCCCTCGCACCACTCACCGGCCCACCGACTGCCCGACCGACCCCTCGCACCACTCACCGGCCCACCGACTGCCCACCGACCCCTCGCACGACTCACCTGCCCACCGACTGCCCGCCCGACCCCTCGCACCACTCACCGGCCCACCGACTGCCCGCCCGACCCCTCGCAGCATCTTCTAGCGGTCCGACAGCCCAACTGATCCTCCACAGCATCCATCGGCCTACTGACAAGCCCGACCGACCGATTGACTGACCCTGTCCTTGACCCTGACCCTAACCCTAGCTGTACATTTGTTATTTATAATTTTTATTTAACAGTTCACATCCAATCTTTATATAGATAAGTCAGTTGATAAACAAAATGATCAACAAGGTTAGCGTTACCTTTATCCTTGGAAACCTTGTTATTGTTTTGATGTAATGAGGAGGCAGCCATGATCCCAGAATCCTCGCTGCCTAGCGACCATAAAACAAAGTGCGGGATTGGTCAATTTGCGTCCGAACTCAATGTCAAATGTCAAACGTGCATTGATTGGACAATTACTACTCGGAAAATTGGAAGTTTTTATCATATTTAAACAAAATGTGCAGGTTTTGTTCTTGTCGAGTTTCAGGTATGATTTATATAATATTTATATTATATAATATGTTAAAAATTCAGGTAATTCTGTGAGTTGGGTCACGAACATGAACGAAAAAGCTCCTCGGCCCACAGCCTATTGGGTATTGTCGCAATGCCTTTATCATGTGTAAATGTACGTGGTGCATCTGTTGTTGATGGAGAGTGGGACTTGCACTGCTCGTGAGCAGGTGTGTGAGAACACACTACCAGGTCCAACAACCCACTGAAGGTTCAGCTTCAGCTGTTTAACCTGAGAGGAGTTCAACGTCTGGATCTCTCCTGCTATTGTCTGCCCAGAACCATCCCCTCTGGCCACGCATATGGCCATCAGCTTCACTATTAGCACAACGACTTCAACTGTTGTCTGATAATGTTCACTTCAAACTAATTGGAGTGTTTAACCATAGTAAAGGCAGGTCCTTGATCAATATGGTTTCAGAATCCTTTCAAAAATCTCTCCCCATGCCTTTGATGATAATCATTCTTAGTACTTCAGCTGCTGAAACTGCTGACACCTGTGTGACATGGAGTGTGTGTGGTGTGGTGTGTGTGTGCTTCTTGCTCCCATTTCCATGGAGTGTGTGTGGTGTGTGTGTGTGCTTCTTGCTCCCATTTCCATGGACTGTGTCCCAGATTAGAGATTGCTGTTGTTTCAGTGTGTGTGGAGACATTATATTTTTCTTATGAGTGTAGTTCCAGCATCTCCCATCATCGCACGGAACATATTCAGTACTTGTTCTCCTGAACAATGAAGGGAGCTGCCAGGATTCCTGCTACAATCTTTCAGACCCTCTGCTCCAATTTATTTCCTCTCTCCCTTCAGTTGCCCGACCACAGACTGACTGGGAGTGTCAGAGATGGGGAAACAAAGTCTGTTCTCGGGCTGCTCTACACCCACTGCCAATGGGGTTTGTGGGAAGTGCCCAGCATTCTGTTCCTTTCATCTTCCTGATCCTCGGCAATTATTTGCAGTGACTGCAATCTTTTGCTTAACTTGACAACAACCTCCACTTCCTCCTGTCCACTTGACACCTGACTTTGTAGTTTTCAATAACACGAGTGGCCATGGTGACTGCAGTGAATTCTGAAGCCAGCTTTTTGACCAAAGTAACTGTTCGATTGTGTTGTGTTGCAGAAGTCAGGAGATCACCAGGCAGATCCAAACGCCATCTACATGGTGAGAAAAGTCACATTTAGTACGTTGAAGCGTTTCACTGACCACGAGTTGCTAAGCTGCTGTTTCTAACATTTCTTTGTTTTCTACTAGAATTTGCAAAGACCCACTCAGTAGATCTATGGTCATCTCTGAGGTACGTTCCAGTAACTGTTGACAATGGCACATCTGCACCATATGATATCTGTCAACTGCTGCAGTAATGGTGAGGATTCAGACAGGAACGACAAGCGTGGAGATGGGCCGACAGGAGTTCAGTCTGACTACAAGTTTGGTTCAGAGAGTAAATTAACACCCGTCACCGAGTTGGATTATCTGGCTATGAACACGCATCCTTGTAATCCTGGTAACACTGAGTATTTAATCTGGATGAAGGGACCAGAGCAAGTTAATTTCTCATTCATTATCCCACCTTGGTTTCAGATATTGTCTCTGACATTTCCAACAAAAGCTGTTCCATGAATTGTTGGGGATTGGACGATAGTGATCAAGATGAAACTCGCATTCCCTGACCAATACTTCAGTGATCAGTCACTGTGATATCAGAGAGAGGGCATCTGTGACTAAGGAAGAACTCAACCTCATTCTTACCTTAATTACCGTCAGGGTGAAGCAGGGTTCATTTTTTTTCAGCAAAGGTCCCAAGACTCAAGTTGCCTTCAGTTTGGGAGGAGAAAGTGGGGTCGTACTGAAGTGTTTTCGATTTTAATGGGTTCTCTATAGAAACTTAGAACACAGAAACATACAGTGCATTCAGAAAGTATGCAGAACCCTTCACTTTTTCCACATTTTGTTACGTGACAGCCTTATTCTAAAATTGATTAAATTCATTTCTTTATCATCGATCTACACACAATATCCCAAAATAAAAAAGCAAAACGGGTGTTTAGAAATGTTGACAGTAATTAAAGAGAAATAACTGAAATATCACATTTACATAAGTATCAGACCCTTTACTCAGTACTTTGTTGAGGCACCTTTGGCAGTGATTACAGCCTCAAGTCTTCTTGGGTATGATGCTACAAGCTTGGCACACCTGTATTTGGGTAATTTCTCCCATGCTTCTCTGCAGATCCTCTCAAGCTCTGTCAGGTTGGATGGGGAGCGTCGATGCACAGCTATTTTCAGGTCCCTCCAGAGATGTTCGATCGGGTTCAAGTCCGGGCTCTGGCTGGGCCACTCAAGGACATTCACAAACTTGTCACAAAGCCACTCCTGCGTTGTCTTGGCTGTGTGCTTAGGGTCGTTGTCCTGTTGGAAGGTGATCCTCCGCCCCAGTCTGAGGACTTGAACGCTCTGGAGCAGGTTTTCATCAAGGATCTCTCTGTACTTCGCTCCGTTCATCTTTCCCTCGATCCTGGCTAGTCTCCCAGTTCCTGCCACTGAAAAACTTCCCCACAGCATGATGCTGCCACCTCCATGCTTCACCGTAGGTATGGTATTGGCCAGGTGATGAGCGGTGCCTGGTTTCCTCCAGACGTGACACTTGGCATTCAGGCCAAAGAGTTCAATCTTGGTTTCATCAGACCAGAGAATCTTGTTTCTCATGGTCTGAGAGTCCTTTAGGTGCCTTTTGGCAAACTCCAAGCGGGCTGTCATGTGCCTTTTACTGAGGAGTGGCTTCCGTCTGGCCACTCTACCATAAGGCCTGATTGGTGGAGTGCTGCAGATATAGTTGTCCTTCTGGAAGGTTCTCCCTTCTCCACAGAGGATCTCTGGAGCTCTGTCAGAGTGACCATTGGGTTCTTGGTCACCTCCCTAAACAAGGCCCTTCTCCCCCGATTGCTCTGTTTGGCCGGGCAGCTCTATGAAGAGGGTTACACAAAAAGCTGGAGAAACTCAGCGGGTGCAGCAGCATCTAAGGAGCGAAGGAGATAGGCGACGTTTCGGGTCGAGACCCTTTTTCCTTTGCAAGCCTCCATGTTGCTGACTCCCACCACTCTGTTTGTAATGGCACTGGGTCCTAGTGCCCGTCTCCCCAGGCCCGGTGACCTCAGTGGCTATTCCACTGGGTCTTCCCCATCCCCCTCCTACTATGTAACCCCTGGTCTTCCCCACCTACACCACAGCCCCCATACCCCCCCACCCCCTGACCACCCTCCACCCTCCCCACCACACAACGCTCCATCCTCAGTCCACTCCCCTGCCTTCCTCCGGCCACAACCCCCATCCTTGCCGCGTGTTCACCATCCCCCCCGGACCTCCCCCTCTCCGACACCGAAAGGTCGGTCCTCAGCAGAGGTCTTACCTTTGTCCCCCTCCGTCCCCACCTCAATGAGTTCCGCGCCCACCACGACTTGGAGCTCTTCTACCGTCGTCTATAAGGAAGAAGGGTCTCGACCCGAAACATCGCCTATCTCCTTCGCTCCTTAGATGCTGCTGCACCCGATGAGTTTCTCCAGCTTTTTGTGTAACCCTCGATTCTCCAGCATCTGCAATTCCTTCTTTAACAGCTCTATGAAGAGTCCTGGTGGTTCCAAAGTTAAGAATGACTGAGCCCACTGTGCTCTTCGGGACCTGCAATGCTGCAGAGATTGTTTTATACCCTTCCCAGATCTTTAAGAATAAGGAGTAAGCCATTTAGAACGGAGACGAGGAAACGCTTTTTCTCACAGAGAGTTGTGAGTCTGTGGAATTCTCTGCCTCAGAGGGCGGTGGAGGCGGGTTCTCTGAATGCTTTCAAGAGAGAGCTAGATAGGGCTCTTAAAAATAGCGGAGTCAGGGGATATGGGGAGAAGGCAGGAACGGGGTACTGATTGGGGATGATCAGACATGATCACATTGAATGGCGGTGCTGGCTTGAATGGCCTGCTCCTGCACCTATTGTCAATTGTGTCTTCACACTATCCTGTCTCTGAGGTCTATGGACAATTCCTTTGTCTTCATGGCTTGGTTTTTGCTCTGACATGCACTGCCAACTGTGTGACCTTATATAGACAGGTGTGTGCCTTTCCAAATCATGTCCAATCAATGCCATTTACCACTGGTGGACTCCAATCAAGTTGTAGAAACATCTCAAGGATAATCAATGGAAACAGGATGAACCCGAGCTCAATTTTGAGTGTCATAGCAAAGGGTCTGAATACTTATGTAAATGTGATATTTTAGTTATTTATTTGTTATACTGTAAACATTTCTAAACACCTGTTTTCACTTTTTTATTATGGGATATTGTGTGTAGATTGCTGATAATAAAAATGAATTTAATGCATTTTAAAATAAAGCTGTCACGTAACAACATGTGAATGGGTCTGAATACTTTCGGAATGTGCTGTAGAAAATAGGTGTGGGAGTAGGCCATTCGGCCCTTCGAGCCAGCACCGCCATTCAATATGATCATGGTTGATCATCCAAAATCAGTACCCCGTTCCACATTCTCCCCTTATCCCTTGATTCCGTTAGCCCTAAGAGCTATATCTAACTCTCTCCTGAATACATCCAGTGAATCGGCCTCCACTGCCTCATGTGGCAGAGAATTCCACAGATTCACAACTCTCTGGGTGAAAATGTTTTTCCTCATATCAGTCTTCTTCTTCTGCATGGCGTGCACAGCCAAAGTTGTAGGACAACTTGTTCTATTTGATCTCATTTGATTGTGCACGCCAAGTTGATTGCATTCGTCGAAACAGGGTGGACCACATGAAGGTTGCAATCATCCACTCCCTCAGATCAGTCCTAAATGGCCTACCCCTTATTCTTAAACTGTGACCCCTGGTTCTGGACTCCCCCAATGTCGGGAACATTTCTCCTGCATCTAGCCTGTCCAATCCCTTAAAATGTTTTATGTTTCTATAAGATCCACTCCCATCCTTCTAGATTCCAGTGAATATTATCCCAGATGATCCATTCTTTCATCATATGTCAGTCCCACCATCCCGGGAATGAACCTGACTGCTGGGCAGAGAGCAGCAACTTGGTCCGGTGGGAATCTCGAAGGAGACGTGCATTGGCTGGAACTTTCAGATTTGGAGCGTAGGTGTCTGAGGGCTGGTTGGTCTTATTGTGGTGTTCAGGATGATGAGGGACATGGATAATGTGAATGCTCACAGTCCTTTCTCCATGGTAGAGGATTGTAAAACTAAAGGGTATATGTTTGAAGTGAGAGGTGAGAACCTTTTGAGGGACCTTTAGAAGCAACTTTTTCATGCAGACAGTTGTCCATTTCCCAAATGAGTTGGCCTGTTCCCATGCTGTATAGCTATGTGACCATGACTTTAACATCCCATGGGGTTCAACGTTATTCGAGAGCAGAGATACATACCATAGATTGGGCCTGTGTCTAGACACTCAACGAAACAGTTCTGGCAATGTCTGGAACTGATGTGAACTCGTGCATTGAAGCGCAGTTAGTGCTGTCTTATCACAAGGGGTCGGGCAGCATCTCTGGAGAACATGAACAGATGACCATTCAGACATGTATTCTTCACCATTTTGCTTTGTGTAACTGGGTTCTGTTTAATTTTCTTTAAACAGGCAGCAAACAAGCGTCCCACAGCTGAACTGTCTGGGCATCCTCGTTTAGGTGAAGGAAGATTGGATGATATCTGCACAGTCCCAGTGGTTCCATTCACTTTATGTATGACCCAAGAGATGTTTATTACTGGGCCGTCTTAACGCATGGGCACGCTGGGCAGTTGCCCGGGGCCCCACGAGTACAGGGGCCACATGCTAATCTATGTATTGTAGAATGTTATTGTAGAACATGACGCCATATTTGATTCGGTCTAAAGAAACTGGAAGTGTAGGGGCCCAGTGCACTGCTTTGCCCGGGGTCCTATAATGCTGTTAAGACAGCCCTGGTTTAATAGAAGGAACATTTGGGATATGTGCATCAATAAAAAACATCCCTTTCCACATCATTCTCCCATTGACAGAAATGTAGGAAAAATAAGTGACATCGACATTGAAGCTGGTTGTTTGGACGGCATGTATCAGCTATCTGCCCTCCTAAAGGACATCATCATAACAGCCGGTCCCAGCATCCTCGCCATGGGCAACAGTTCTCTGGCCACTGGCTCTGTACCTACCTGCTTCAAGCATGCAGTGGTCCAGCCACTCCTGAAAAAACCTAACCTCGTCCTCACCTTGCCTAGCAGCTACAGACCCATTTCTATGCCTTTCCTCTCAAAAGCCCTTGAAAAGGTAATTTTAAGTCAACTTATGCCTTACCTTCGCCAAAATACTATCTTGGAAACTTTCCAATCAGGTTTCAGGGCCCACACAGCACAGAGTCTGCCTTATTGAAGGTACATAATGACTTACTGCTCACCGTTGACTCCGGTGACTGTGCAATCCTGCTCCTTCTCGACCTCAGTGCAGCATTTGATACTGTCGACCACACCATCCTAATTGACCGTCTCCAGTACGGGGTTGGTATTGATGGCACTGCCCTGAGCTGGTTCATCTCCTACCCCAAAGGTAGGAGTTTCTCTACTAACATAGGCAACTCTTTCTCCTCCCCAGCTAGCCTCTGCTGTGAGGTTCCACAAGGTTCCATCCTTGGCCCCATTCCCTTCTCCCTGTATATGCTCCCCTTAGGCCAAGTCATTGAAAGGCACGGCATTTCCTTCCATTGCTACGCAGCCGATACACAACTGTACCTCCCCCTGAAGCCCAAAAAACAATCAAATCTGCTTAACCTTACCCGCTGCCTCAAGGATATAAAGTGCTGGATGGCCCAGAACTTCCTCCAACTAAACGAGAGTAAGTCTGAGGTCATCCTTCTCGGCCCCTCGGACTCAATCAAAACGATAGCAGGCAGCCTTGGAAGCCTTACCCCACTACTCAAACCTCACGTCACAAACCTTGGTGTGATATTTGACTCAGCACTGAAGTTTGACAAGTCAATGCCGTGGTAAAAGCTAGCTTCCTTCAGCTTCGGACGATAGCTAAAATAAAACAATTCCTCCAGTTTGATGACCTTGAAAAGATCATCCACACATTTATCTCCTCCCGCCTAGATTACTGCAGCTCCCTCTACACTGGCATCAGCCAATCTTCCCTGTCTCGCCTGCAACTGGTCCAAAACGCCACAACGAGACTCCAGACGGGCACCCGAAAAAGGGACCACATCACCCCGATCCTGGCCTCTCTCCACTGGCTCCCTGTGCGGTTCCGAATAAATTTCAAGATCCTCCTCTTTGTCTACAAAGCCCTCAATGGGCTTTCCCCCACCTACATTAAAAGTCTGCTCACCCACCGCACCACCTCCAGGTCCCTCAGATCGCCCGAATTGGGATTGCTGAATGTCCCGCAGTCTAGGCCTAAGCTCAGGGGCGACCGCGCCTTTGTGGTCGCAGCTCCTAGACTGTGGAACAGCATCCCCCTCCCCATTAGAACTGCCCCCTCCATCCAGTCCTTTAAGTCTAATCTAAAAACGTATCTGTTCTCCCAAGCCTTTCCTGACGTCCTCTGAGTGAGGGCTATTTGTATATATGTATGTAGCCTGCTTGTGTCTACTACTCTTATAACAAATGTAAAGCACTTTGGTCAATGAGAGTTGTTTTTTAAATGTGCTATATAAATAAATGTGACTTGACTTGACTAGTTGCTTCCCAAAGTAAGATAAGAATTTGAAGACAATCAAGTATATGGAGACTTTGCAATGGTTGTATAGACTTCCTCAAGTTATAGTTTACTGCTTTAAAATATTGCCTTGATTGTTCAAACTGTTCGACTGCATGAATATAGATGTTGCAGCTTTCTAATAAACATGCAGCTTAAACTCTGAAGCTATTGTTGAGATAATAGGAGAGGGCTGAGTGAAAATGTTGCATTGTGGTCTCTATTAAATATTGCCCCTCTCACCTTAAGCCAATGTGCTCCCGTTTTACAATCTGTACCTTGAGGAAATAAACTGTGTTCACTTTATCCCTGCCTCTTGTCATCTTACATACTCCAGAAAGATCACCCTTCAGCTTCCTATGCTCCAAAGGAAAAAGGTCACAGCCAATCTAGCTTCTCTTTAAACTTAGGCCTGCAAGGATCAGTAAAATCTTGGTGAAACTTCTGCACCTTCTCCAAAGTAGTGACATCTTCCCAATAACTAGCGACTGGAACTGCACACAGTACTCCAAGTGTAGTCTCACCAATAACGTACAGAAATACCATGATGTCCCAATTTTTGTATATGGTCAAGAGTACTTTTGTAATGGTCAAGGGTTTAAAGAAAAAGGTATTGGACAGGTATAGGCAGCTGGAATCAAGTGTATCCCTGGAGGAGTTTCGGGAACTGAGCTAAAAAGGGAAATGAGAAGGACAAAAAGGGGACAGGAGGTAGATCTGGTAGATAGCACTAAGGATAATCCCAAGAGATATTAAAAGCACATACAAGGGAAAAGGGTATCCAGCGAAAGTGTGGGACCCCTCAGGAATCATAGTGGTCAATTCTGTGTGGAGCCACAGGAGGTCGGCAAGGTCCTCAACGAGTGTTTTTACCGTGGAGAAAGACAGGAGGGTGGGGGATCTTGGGGTAGTCTCTGGAAGTGGTTGGAGAGCAGTCAGTATTATTGTCAATAGACAATAGGTGCAGGAGTAGGCCATTCGGCCCTTCGAGCCAGCACCGCCATTCAATGTGGCTGATCATCTCCAATCAGTACCCCGTTCCTCCCTTCTCCCCATATCCCCTGACTCCTCTACCTTTAAGAACCCTATCTAGCTCTCTCTTGAAAGTATTCAGAGAACTGGCCTCCACCGTCCTCTGAGGCAGAGAATTCCACAGACCCACAACTATCTGTGAGAAAGTGTTTCCTCGTCTCCGTTCTATGTGGCCCCTGGTTCTGGACTCCCCCAACATCGGGAAGATGTCGCAGAGGTGCTGAAGGTACGTGAAGTGTATGAAGATAGACAGGTTTCCCGAGCCAGATCAGTTATATCCTAGGACACTTTGGGACATGAGGAGCCCTTGCACAGACGTATGAATCATTGTTAAATACAGACGAGTTGCCGGAAGACTAGAGGGAGGCAAATGCTGTGCCTCTATTCAAGAAGCAGCAGGGAAAAGGCTGCAAACTACAGGCCAGTGAGCTTAACATTTGTGGTTGGAAAGTTACTGGGGAATACGATACGATATATACAGTATATATCTGAACGTAGATGGACAGAGGCTGATTAGGGACAGTCAACATGGTTTTGTACATGGGAGGTCATGTTGCCCAAATCTGATTGAGTTATTTGCGGCTAAGACCAAAAAGGTTGTTGAAGGTAGAGCTGTGGACATTGGATACATGTATTTTAGTAAGGCATTTGACAAGGTACCGCATGGTAAGCTGCTCTAGAAGGTTAGATCCAATGGGATTCATGGTGATATCGATGAATGGATAGAAAATTGACTTCATTGAAAGAAGCAGAGGGTTGTTTTTTCAGACTGGAGGCCTGTGACTGGTGGTGTGCCTCAGGGTTTAATGCTGGGCCCATTGCTGTCTGTCATCTGTATCAATGATTTGTACGAGAACGTGCATGGCATGGTGTGCTAGTTTGCAGATGACACAAAAGTGGGTGGTATTGTGGAGAGTGAACGTGGTTATCAAAAGTTGCAGCAGGATCTTGTTGATTGGGCAGGTGGGCTGAGCAATTGTTGATACAATTTAATACAGAGAAATGTGAGGTGTTGCATTTTGGAGAACTAACATGGGCAGAATCTACACAGTAAATGGAAGAGCAGAGAGATTTAGGAGCACAGGTATGTAGGTAATTGAAAGTGGCATTACAGGTAGATAGGGTGGTCAAAAAGGCTTTTGGCACATTGGCCTTCATCAGTTAGAGCACCGTATAGAAGTTGGGAGGTCATGTTGTAAACGTATAAGACATTGGTGAGGCTGCATTCAGTGTATTGCCTCCAGTTTTGGGAAACATGTTATGGGGAAAAAGAAGATTTACGAGGATTTTGCCAGGACTCAAAGATAGCTTGGGACTACATAATAAAGTTATAGTCTAGATCTCCCAACCTACTCACTGCAGTAGGTACCATGTACTATTTTATTTGGACTTTCTCTGTGTCTGTAACACTGTATTCTGTACGCTTGCACCCTGTTTTTGTACTCATGCATGGTATGATTTGCAGGGATAGCACACAAAACAACGTTTCACTGTATCTCAGTACACGGGTTAATAATAAACTAATATGAATACAAATGTGTGTTGGGCCAGGGAGATGGTGTTTGCCAAGGATCTGTTTTGTTGCTGGGTGAATTGTAATGGATCAAGGCTGTCTTTGCCAACATACATCTTACTCCAATTAACCTTTGCAAGCTCTTGTCTAATATTGTTAAAATTAGCCTTGCCCTAATATAAAACTTAAATTGTGATCAGATCAGTGGGGGCCAGGGGCAGCGGAGGAGCGCTTTCTGCGTGATGAAGAGGAAAGTAAACGGCTGCCACAGAGTACGGCAAGTCCTTTAGAGGTGGAGAGAGAAGGACAGAGAGAAGAGAAGGACAGAGAGAAGGGGGGGAGAGGGGGGGGGGGGGAGAGAGAAGGGGGAGAGGGAAGGGGGAGAGGGAAGGACAGAGAAGAGAAGGACAGAGAGAAGGGGAGGAGACAGAGAAGGGGGGAGAGAAGGGGAGAGAGAAGGGGGCAGAGGGAAGGGGGAGAGGGAAGGACAGAGAGAAGAGAAGGACAGAGAGAAGGGGGGAAGAGAGAAGTGGGGAGAGGGGGGGGAGGGGGGGGGGAGAGAGAAGGGGGAGGGGGGGGAGAGAGAAGGGGAGAGGGGGAAGAGAGGGAGGGGAAGAGAGAGAGGGGGGGAAGAGAGAGAGGGGGGGGGAGAGAGAGGGGGGGGGGGAGAGAGAGGGGGGGGGAGAGAGAGGGGAGAAGGAGTGGAGACAGTTTTAAGAAGTTTAACAAAGTTAGCGGGCATTTTACCTTCCGGTGGATGTTCTAGGTCCTGAAAACCAAAGAAGATTTCTTTGCTGAAAACTCCAATGAGCCAATCAGAATGGCCGGTCAGTGAAGGCCTTCGTCTGGCTGTAAGTAAAAATGCGACCCCACCACTGGCTTCGACAAAACGGCAACCTATTTTTAGTCGCGGCCGGTTATGTTTTTTTAAAAATAATCGCAGGAACATAGGCAGAAGCTGCGACTACGCGGAAACCACTTTCCACCATTAGGGAGAGTGACCAGAACCTCCAGAAACTTCATGTAAACCTTGGGTGGGGCGCAAGGTCTCCAGAGGTTTCCGTTCAGGTTTCCTAAGTGGGAAGATCCGCCGGAAGGTAGAATGCCCGCTAACTTTATTAAACTTATTAAAACTGTCTCCACTCCTTCTCCCACCCGTTCTCTCCCCTTCTCCTCCATTCTCCCCCCTTCTCTCTCCCCTTCTCTCTCCCCCCCTCTCTCCCCCCCCCTCTCTCCCCCCCCTCTCTCCCCCCCCTCTCTTCACCCCTTCTCTTCCCCCCTTCTCTTCCCCCCTTCTCTTCCCCTCTTCTCTTCCCCCCTTCTCTCTCCCTCCCTCCCGCGCTCTCTAAAGGACTTACCGTGCTCTGTGGCAGCCGTTTACTTTCCTCTTCAACACGCAGAAAGCGCTCCTCCGCTGCCCCTGGCCCCCACCTTCGCGATGTGTGTGTGTGTGTGTGTGTGTGTGTGTGTGTGTGTGTGTGTGTGTGTGTGTGGTGTGTGCGCGCGGTCGGCAGCAAGGATCCTATAGGATCTTTGGTCAGTTGATGCAGCTCATGCTTCGGTCGAGGCTTTCCAGGCAAGCGACCAGAACCTCTGGTGACTGATGGAGAGTGACCGGAACCTCCGGGAACCTCTGGGAACCTTGGGTGGGGCACACGGTCTCCTGAGGTTTCCGTTCAGGTTTCCTAAGTGGGACAGGGGCTTTACAGTGTTTGGGGCACTGGAGACCTGGGTTCAACCCCGACCACAGGTGTTGTCCCTACAGAGTTTGTACGTTCTCCCCGTGACCACATGAGTCTTCTCCGAGATCTTCGGTTTCCTCCCTCACTCCAAAGACGACAGGTTTGCAGTTTAATTGGCTTTGTTTTGCATCCAGGTATATGGTGCATTCAGAAAGTATTCAGCCTCCTTCACTTTTTCCACATTTTGTTACGTTGCAGCCTTATTCTAAAATGGGTTAAATTATTTATTGTTTTATCATCAATCTACACACAATATCCCACAATAAAAAAGTGAAAACAGGTGTTTAGAAATGTTTACAGTATAACAAATAAATAACTGAAATATCACATTTACATAAGTATTCAGACCCTTTGCTATGACACTCAAAATTGAGCTCGGGTTCATCCTGTTTCCATTGATTATCCTTGAGATGTTTCTACAACTTGATTGGAGTCCACCAGTGGTAAATGGCATTGATTGGACATGATTTGGAAAGGCACACACCTGTCTATATAAGGTCACACAGTTGGCAGTGCATGTCAGAGCTAAAACCAAGCCACAAATATGAAGGAATTGTCCGCTGACCCCTGAGACAGGATTGTGTCGAGACACATATCTGGGGAAGGGTATAAAACAATTTCAGCAGCATTGCAGGTCCCAAAGAGCACAGTGGCCTCCGGCATTCTTAAATGGAAGGACTTTGGAACCACCAGGACTCTTCATAGAGCTGGCTGCCCGGCCAAACTGAGCAATCGGGAGAGAAGGGTCTTGGTCAGGGAGGTGACCAACAACCCAATGGTCACTCTGACAGAGCTCCAGAGTTCCTCTGTGGAGATGGGAGAACCTTCCAGAACGATAACTATATCTGCAGCACTCCACCAATCAGACCTTTATGGTAGAGTGGCCAGACGGAAGCCACTCCTCAGTAAAAGGCACATGACAGCCCGCTTGGAGTTTGCCAAAAGGCACCTAAAGGACTCTCAGACCATGAGAAACAAGATTCTCTGGTCTGATGAAACCAAGATTGAACTCTTTGGCCTGAATGCCAAGCGTCACGTCTGGAGGAAACCAGGCACCGCTCATCACCTGGCCAATACCATACCTACGGTGAAGCATAGCGGTGGCAGCATCATGCTGTGGGGATGTTTTTCAGTGGCAGGAACTGGGAGACTAGTCAGCATTGAGGGAAAGATGAACGGAGCAAAGTACAGAGAGATCCTTGATGAAAATCTGTTCCAGAGCATTCAAGTCCTCAGACTAGTGTTGAGGTTCACCTTCGAACAGGACAATGACCCTAAGCACACAGCCAAGACAATGCAGAAGTGGCTTTGTGACCAGTTTGTGAATGTCCTTGAGTGGCCCAGACAAATCCCGGACTTGAACCTGATCGAACATCTCTGGAGGGACCTGAAAATAGCTGTGCATCGACGCTCCCCATCCAACCTGACAGAGCTTGAGAGGATCTGCAGAGAAGAATGGGAGAAATTACCCAAATACCAGTGTGCCAAGCTTGTAGCATCATACCCAAGAAGACTTGAAGCTGTAATCGCTGAAAAAGGTGCCTCAACAAAGTACTGAGTAAAGGGTCTGAATACTTATGTAAATGTGATATTTCAGTTATTTATTTTTAATTACTTTGCAAAAGTTTCAAAACACCTGTTTTTGGATTATGTATTGTGTGTAGATTGATGATAACAGTGAATTTAATGCATTTTAGAATAGGGCGGTAACGTAACAAAATGTGGAAAAAGTGAAGGGGTCTGAATACTTTCTGAAGTCACTGTATGTGTAAATTGTCTCCAGTGTGTGTAGCTTGTGTTATGTGCGGACTCGGTGAGCCAAAGGGCCTGTTTCCGCACTGTATCTCTAAACTGAACTGAACTAACAGACCTCTGGTCATTTGGTCCAAAGTGCTCCCTCACTGACACCTCACTCACTTGCCCTGCTCTATTCCCCAAGAGTAGGTTGAGCTCTGCCCTCTCCACAGCAGAGTCCTCTATTATGTGTGGTGAAACCATTCTGAACACACTCAACAAATTCCATCCCATCTAAGCCTTGAACACTATTGCAGCCCAGCCTATGTTAGGAAGGTTAAAAGATTATACTTTGAATCGGGAAAAACTAAGGGCCAAAATGCTTCTATTGCAATTTCATTGGTAAGTGGAGAACCGCTTAAAGTTACTTTGGAATTTGATGAGCAGAATAAAGTGTATCTTTGGAAAAATAACAGTTCAAGTGGAATAATGGAACGACAGTGCCCTCTGGTGGGAATGGGGATATCTGCCACAGATCCGTATCTCTTCCAGTGCTGAGCACTAGCCTTCAACCCTCTGGGTGAGAGTAGAACGGTATGGGCTGGTAGTAGAGGGGCCAGGATATTGCCTCCAGCATCTCCGGGGTCGGATGCTGGAAGTGTTCTCTGAGACAGAGACGAACGGGTGAGGAGAGGGACTTTGGTCGGTGGGTCGAGCTGTTTGAGGATGATGGAGAATCTTGAATATAAACCATTGAACCATCCTCAACATTCACTCACTCCACCACAGGTACACAGTAGCAGCAGCTTGTAGCATCTTCAGGATACATTGCAGCAACTCACCAAGACTCCTTAGGCAGCACCTGTTAAACCCAGCTAGAAGGACAAGGGCAGCAAATGCATGGTAACATCACCCACCTAGATGTTGTCTTCCAATCCACCCATCATACTGACCTGGAAACATAACAATGTTCCTTCACCATCGCTGCTTCAGCAACCTAGAACTCTCTCTGCCTCAGAGCATTGTGGGTCCACATTGATTAGTACGGGTGAAAGGGGTGATGTGGAGAAGGCAGTAGAATAGGGGTTGAGATGAAGGGATAGATCAGCCATGCTTGAATGGCGGAGTAGCCTTGATGGGCCGAATGGCCTAATTCTGCTCTGATCACTGATGACGTTCTGACCTCCAGGATCATAGTGTTTAGCTCATCTTCTCAAGGGCAATGATGGATGGCCAATGACATGTTATCTCAGCCCGCAGAGCCCTCATCCCCTCACTGAGTAAAATAAGAAATAGCTCATCATTTAGGAAGGTTTGATTTAATTAATCCATGTCAACATGATCTCATTTTGTGTGTATTCTTTTGTATTTTTTGAGGATGTTACAAGCAGAGGGAAGGGAGGAGACCCCGTAGATAGAGAGTATTTACATTTGTAACGGCATTTGACACTAAAGATGGTGCACATTCCGAGCTCATTGTATTACAAGGTGAGTTTTAGGAAGGATTTAAAGCTGGTCCTCAAATAGAAAACTGCAAGTTGGAATAAGTGGGCTTTATTCAGGTTGGATGCAATTGGGCAGCGCAGTGGCTCAGCTGGTAGAAATACTGCCTCACAGTGTCAGAGACCTAGATCTGATCCTGACCTCGGGTACTGTCTGTGTGGAGTTTGTATGTTCTCCGGGTGTTCCAATTTCTTCCCACATCCCAAAGACATGTGGGTTTGCAGATTAGGCAGCGGGCGGGACAGAGAGAGAATGTAGTCGGGTAGAACTGGGAAGGGGAAGGGGGAGGGGGAGGGGAGGGGATGGAGAGAGAAGGTAGATGATGAGATGTTTTCACCAAAGGGAAAATCTCAAACAAGGGGACACAGTTTCAAAGTCAGAGAGTGATCATTTAAAGCTGAGGTATGCATTATTCTCACATAGGGTGGTGAATGTTTTTACCATAGAGAATTGCAGAGGCCAGATTATTTAAGTTAGATATCGGAGAAGGTTTGAATGTGTGAGGGATTGAGAGCGATGGTCAGAATATATTGCGTGGTGGAGCAGGATTGGGGGCCATGTGGCCTACTGCTGATTCAATATTCTTGTATTGGGTCTCATCTTTGGAGGGTTGAATACTGTTCTGTCCCAGTTATCTTTTCTCAAGTCCGGTGTGGTAGTGGCAGAGCTACTGCCTTGCAGCACCAGAGGTCCAGGCTCCATCCTTGTCTGTATGGAGTTTGTACGTTCTCCCCGTGACCCGTCTGCTTTTTCTCCAAGATCTTTGGTTTCCTTCCACACTCCAAAGTCATACAGGTTTATAGGCAAGTTGTCTTGGTCTAAATGTAAAGTTGTCCCCAGTGTGCGTGGAGTAGTGTTAATGCGCAGGGACCGCTGGTTGGCGTGCGCCGAAGGACCTGTTTCCGCGCTGTATCTTAAAAACTAAAAAGATAACACCACCTCTTTCCATTCTGATCTTAGCACCACTTCTTTCCTTGTTAACGTTGCTCCATGCTAATACTTAAGTGGCACATCACACCCTTCCTTTGATAATCTATGAAACATTGCTCCTCATCGGTAATGATATTAAGACGCACCACAATCACTTTTATGTATGTTTATGCATGGTATTAAAAACATCACAAACTTCCACTGAAAGAACGCGTGTCATGTCCTTACCACAATGACATGTAGGACTCAGACATTCTGCAGCTGCAGGGATATTTGACCTGCCTCACTAACTCTGGAACAGGTGTAGCAATGATTTACTAAGGAGGTTGGAGTTATACGGAGAGATTGGATATGTTGGGATTGTTTTCCTGGAGGCAGGAGGCCGATGTAATCTTACAGAGGTTTATAAAACCAGGAGGAGTTTAGATAAGATTCACACTTCCCAAAATCGGGGAAGTGTAACACTAGGGGGCATAGTTTAAGGTAAGAGGGGAAAAATAATTAAAGGTGTTATGAGGGTCAAGTTCTTCACGCAGAGGGTGGGGGGTATGTGGAGCACAGTGCCAAAGGAAATGGTAGCAGTGGGTACGATCACAATGTTTCAAGTTGAGCAGGTCCATGGATATGGGCCAAATACAGGGAAATGGGACTTGCTCAGATAAGCACCCTGGTGGGTATGGACAAATTGGGCTGAAGGGCCTGGATCTGTGCTGACTAACTTTATGAATCTATGACAGTAACATTCCCAATGGCCGTTACGTGATGAAGTGTCTCCAAACGGGACCTTGAGCAGCTCGGGCTCGATGACCTTTCACTTTTTGATCTCCATCCCCCGCCAGGAAGGATATTGCTTTGGATAGAGTTCTCTTGTCTCACACCGTCGGATAGCCATCGGGGAGCCACCGTTGAGCGAGGAAGGCTGCCAAGGACAGGGTAAAACAGGGGGATTCGGTGGGGGGGGACAATGAAGGGGGACCCGGCGGAGGGGGCCACCGAGAATGACGGGGAACATGGCCGTGGGGGAGGGGGGAAGGGGGGAGATAGAAGATAGGACTGTTTGGTGAACTTTTGTAACTTTGACGGTGCCAAAAACATGGCCACACCTGTGTACTGCCCAGGTGAGGTCCGCTGTATGATTTTACTGGGTTGTCTGCAAAACAAAGTATTTCACTTTGTCTGGGTGCATGAGACAACAATGTATAATTGAAATGGAATATCTGGGCCTTGACATGCTTGGCTGTGCAGAAATCCATCCAAGCTTCCTTCACCCAGACGAGGCTGCAGAGACAGATTCCAGCTGTGGTTCAGCTGTAGGACGCTGGTTCACTACCTGCTTAAACAAAATTAAACAAAGTATTTACGTAAAACAAACTAGCAAAGAATGTTAGTGTCTGTTGAAGGTTCCCTGACCCGCTGAGCTACTTCAGCATTCTGTGTCTTCCAATGTGTGAGTTAGTCAGTTCCAGACAATGCCTGTACCGTTCCACCAAGTGTCTGAACACAGAGCTTGGGTTTCAGGGCTGTGTGGCCTCTGCTGTTCCTGAGCCTGGTGTGTGGGCAGGTACGAGGAACTACTTCACATGGCCAGTCCTCACCACTGCCCTGGGCTGTGGCTGGATGCAGGGGTCATGGGCTAAAGTGGCCTTCACTGGGGGCTCAATCAGGAGCCCTCAACGCTGGTGTTAGGGCAGTGGACCTACACCATAGGAGCAGTGAACACTATGTCAAGGGGAGGCAAAGTGGATGTGAAGAACAGGCCACTCGACCCTCACATCTGTCCTGTTAATTAATCAACTGACTGACTTATCTCAACTCCAATCACTCATCTCTGTCCACATCTGAAACTCAAACCCAACAAAAATCATTTTTTGTTCAATGCTGGAATTCCTGATTATCTGGGAGAGGGTTGCTCATTCCCACTGAGTCATCATGCTGCCTAGCATGGAAACAGGCCCTTCGGCCCAACCTCTCGATGCCGAACAAGTTGCCTACCTGATCTAGTCCAGCCTACCAGCATGTGGCCCGTATCCCGCTGAAAATTTACGATCCATGGATCTATTTTTGACACATTGTAATTGCATACTTCTCTTCCACTTTAGCTGTTCGTACCAAATACCCATCAGCCTCTGTTGCTCCGTCAATCTCCTTTAAGTCTTTCCCCTCTCCGTTAAATTTATGCCCTCTAGTTTTAAACTCTCTTCCGGAAAAAAACAATGTGACAATTCATCTTATCCATTAACCACCATAAGGTCACCTCGAAGTCTCCCACACTCTAATGAAAGCAGCCTCAGACTATGCAGCTTTTCCTTGTAAGTCAAGCCTTCCAGTCCTGCTAACATTGATGTGAATCTTTTCTTCACTCTTTCCGATTTAATATCATCCGTCCTTTACTTGGATGATCAGAACTGGTCACAGTACTCCAAGTGCGGTCTCACCAATGTCGTGCACAATTGTAACATCCTAACACTTGTACTCAACACCTCGCAAATGAAGGCATAGATGCAACCTTGTCAAACTGCGTCACCACTTTCAGAAATAACGTGTTCTATATTTCTGTGTTAAAACACTCTCTGAAGGTCTACCATTAAATGTAGTGCCTGCCCTTGTGTAATTTACCAAAATTCAACACTTTACACTTTTCTGAGTTAAATTAGAAACATAGAAAATAGGTGCAGAGGAGTCCATTCTGCCCTTCGAGCCAGCACCGCCATACAATATGATCATGGCTGATCATCCAGAATCATTACCCTGTTCCTGCTTTCTTCCCATATCCCTTGACTCCATTATCCCTAAGAACCATATCTAACTCTCTCTTCAATACATCCAGTGAATTCACCTCCACTGCCTTCCGTGGCAGAGAATTCCACTGATTCACAATTCTGTGGGTGAAAACGTTTTTGTTCATCTCAGTCCTAAATGGCCAAAACTGAGATGCCTGGTTCTGGACCCCCCCCCCCCCCCCCAACATGGGGAACATTTTTCCTGCATCTAGCCTGTCCAATCCCTTAAGAATTGTATATGTTTCTCTAAGATCCCCTCTCACCCTTTTAAATTCTAGTGAATATAAGCCCAGTAGACCCATTCTTTCATCATATGTCAGTCCCGCCATTGTATCTACCAGTCTTTGGCCCACTTTTCTGAGTTAAATCATCTGCCATCCCCGGCCCACTTTCCCGGTTGATCTAGGTCATGTTGTTTTCGTAACTAACTTTTTTCATTATCCATTCATTTTGCAGTAATCCACAATCTTTTTAACCTTTCCACCTGCATTCCCATCCAATCGCTGATATAGATGATGAACAACAGTAGACTCAGCACCAATCCCAACGACATATCACTGGTCACTGGACTCCAATCTGAAAAGCAACCCTCCACTATTAGCATCTGAGCAGCCACCAAGCCAATTTTGTACCCAAATAGCTAGCTTCCCCTGGATCCCTTGTGATGTAATCTTCTGGACTGGCTTTCCATGGCGGATCTTGTCAATGGCCTTGCTAAATTCCATGCAGATACTGTGCACTGTACCAAACTAAACTAAGTCTGACATCACCCTGAAGAAGTGGTCTCTAATGATGTTGCACCCTTGTGTTCTGGACTCATGACCACTCCAGTGGCATCATTCTCTCCAGCATAAAGAACCCATTAAAATGTTTACCGACTTCAGTAAGATCACAATTTCACCGTCTAAACTGAAGGAACTTAATCCAATTTGTGACATTTGCCCAGATAATTGAAACCTGCTGCGTCCTGACAGAAGTTCAGGTACAAACGCTGAAAACAAAGATCTTGAAGAAGGCAGATGCCCTCCCCTTGAAATGACTGTGAACGATCACTGACGTTCGTGGGGCAGGATGTGGACTGGGATTGTGAGCTTCACCTTGATCACTACCTTCCAACCCAAACAAGTCCTGAACCAGCTGTTGTTAGACAAGGCAGAGACAATGGATGGCACGGTGGTATAACTACTGCCTTGCAGTGCCAGAGACCCGGGTGCTCTCTGTACAGGGTTTGTACGTTCTTGCTGTGACCTGCGTGGGTTTTTTCCAAGATCTTTGGTTTCCACCCACACTCCCTAGATGTACAGGTTTGTGGATTAATTGGCTTGGTGTAAATGTGAACTGCCCTAGTGTGAATGGGATAGTATTAATGTGCGGGGATCGCTGGTCGGCGTGGACTCGGTGGGCCGAAGGGTCTGTTTCCGCGCTGTATCTCTAAACTAAACTAAACTAAATGGCTTGCTTAATACTGAAACCGAGGTGAGATAATGAATTACAAATATAGCACTGGGTCCCTTCTCCTGGATTAGATAGTGAGCATTACCAGGATTGCAAGGATGTATTTTCATAACTAAATGATCCAACTCGATGATGGGTGTTAATTTACTCTCTACACCAAACCCGTCATCAGACTGAGCTCCTTTTGGCCCATCTCCACGCTGGTCGTTCCTGTCTGAAGCTTCCCTGCAGTCTCGATATTTCTGCAGCAGGTGACAGATATCATATGGTGCAGATGTGCCATTGTCAACAGTTACTGGAACGTACCTTGGAGATGACCGTAGATGGACTGAGTTGGTCTTTGCAAATCCTAGCGGAAAACACAGAAATGTTGGAAACAGCAGCTTAGCAACTTGTGGTCAGTGAAACACTTCAGAGTCCTAAACGTCACATTTCTTACCATGTAGATGGCGTTTGGATCTGCCTGGTGATCTCCTGCATTCTACAACAGAACACAATCAAACTGTTACTTTGGTCAATAAAGACACAAGGAACTGCAGATTATGGAATCTTGCATGGAACATACTGCTGGATAACTCAGCAGGTCAGACAGCATCTCTGGAAGACATGGATAGGTGATGTTTTGGGTCAGGGCCCTTCTTCAGGCTGATTGTAGTCAAGAGCAGAAAGCTTGAAAACATGAGGTGGGAGCAGGACTAAGCCTGGAAAGTGATAGGTAGGCACGGGTCAGGGGGCTTTTGAATGGCAGATGAGTGGACAAAGGCTAGAGATGAAAAGGAAACAAAAGGGTGAGAAAAAGGAAAAATAGGAGGGAAAAAGGACACAAGGATACAAAGTAACTCAGTTGGTCAGAGAGCATCTCTGGAGATCATGGTAGCTGATATTTCAGCTCGAGACCCTTCTTCAGACTCAAGGATGTGAGAGAAGAGGTGAGATACATTAGTGAAACGTAAGCAATAATGGTGAAAGGAGAAGGGACATAAAAGAGGGCGGAACAATGGGAAAAATGATCAGGCACTGAGGTGGAAGGATACAGGAAAGAGAGATGGGGCAGTGAGGTCATCAAAAAGGAAGGTGCTTAATAAAATTGGAGAATTCAACGTTCATACTGTTGGGTTGTTAGCCACACAAGTAGAATATGAGGTGTTGTTCCACTGGTTTGTGTGTGGTTTCACTCTGGCAATGGAGGAGACCCAAGCAGAAATGTCATCATGGGATGGGAACAAGAGTTCAAATCTTCTCAACAAGGAGTTCCAGCAGATCTTGGCAGACTGAGCATGAAACGACCGCTTAGTCTATGCCTGGCCTATGCCTGGACACGCTAGAGGCAGGAAACATGTTCCCGATGTTGGGGGAGTCCAGAACCAGGGGCCACAGTTTCAGAATAAGGAGTAAGCCATT
Source organism: Raja brachyura (assembly GCA_963514005.1). The sequence continues at coordinate 88,386,832 of OY740788.1, forward strand.
TAGTACGGAGATGAGGAAACACTTTATCTCACAGAGAGAGGCGAGTCTGTGGAATTCTCTGCCTCAGAGGGCGGTGGAGGCCGGTTCTCTGGATGCTTTAAAGAGAGAGCTAGATAGGGCTCTTAAAATAGTGGAGTCAGGGAATATGGGGAGAAGGCAGGAATGAGGTACTGATTGGGGATGATCAGCCATGATCACATTGAATGGCGGTGCTGGCTCGAAGGGCCGAATGGCCTCCTCCTGCACCTATTGTCTATTGGTCTCACTGAGATAACGTTGGGAACAAATGTGGTAGATGAGGTTATAGCAGGTGCATGTGATCCTCGGCTTCACCTGAAAGGGCTGCTGGGGTCCCAGGATGGAAGTAAGGGAGGATATGTAGGGACAGGTGTCTCCTATGGTTGCATGGAAAGATATCTGGGGAAGGGATGGTTTAGGTGGGAAGGAATGAGTGAAGCAAATAGTTGCAGCGGGAACAACCTCTGCAGAAGGTGCAACAGGTGGAGATGTGAAGATATGACTGTTGGTAGAATCACCTTGGAGGTAATTCTATTTGCTTCACTCATCCCTTTGTAGGATGTCATGCTGGATGCAAAGTTGGTGGGGTGAAAGGTGAGGATCTTTGTCCTTCTTCATTCTGCAGGAGTAGGGGGCTGGACACAGGAGAGACATGGGCGTGAGGTCCATCCACAACAGGAGGGGGAATCCACATTTATTAAAGAGGACACTTCAGTTGTCCTGTAGTGGAAAACCTCATCTTGGGAGTAGATGTAGCGGAGGTGGATAACTTTAGTGTAGGGAATAGCACAGGGTGGGTGGGAGGAGGGGTAATCAAGATAACATTGTAAACTAGAGAAAGGAGAGAGAGGTATCGGAGATAATACAGATTAATTTGAAGGCAGGGTGGAAGTTAGTGGGTACACAAAATGCTGGAGAAACTCAGCGGGTGCAGCAGCATCTATGGAGCGAAGGAGATGGGCAACGTTTCGGGCCGAAACCCTTCTTCAGACAAGTTAGTGGTCATGTTGATGACATTTCTGAATGGAGCAGAAGGCAGGGCTGATGCAGTTGCTGATGTGGTGGAGAAAGAGTTGGGGGATGGTGCCATTGTACATTGGGAACATGGACTGTTCAACAGAACCAACAAAAAGGCAGTTATACGGGGGCCCATGCGAGCGCCCTTGGCTATACCTTTGAGTGAGAGGAGTCAAAGGAGAGGTTGTTGGTTGTGGGAGAGGACACGCTCCATCAGGCGGTGGAGAATGTGAGCAGAGGGGAAGAACCAGAGAGCCCCAAGACCTTCCTGGTGGGAAGTGTAAAGGTACTGGATGCCCATGGTAATGATGAAGCGATGGCGGCCTAGACATTGAAAGCTATCAAAGTGTTGACGATAGTGTGAGGTATCTCAGATTTAGGTCAGAATGGACTGGACAGGGTGGGGTGGACAAGATAGAATCAAGACATTTGAAGAGGTGTTGGTGGGGCAGGGCCAAGCAGAAACTATGGGCTTGTCAAGGCCATCTTACTTGTGCTTGTACTTTGGTCAATAGGTTTAGGTTGAGGTGTAATATCATCACGTGCATCGAGGTACAGTGAAAAGCTTTGTTTCGTATACTATTCAATTAATCAGATAATACTATATATTAATATAATCAAGTCAAAGTCACAAACAATAGGTTGATCAGAGGGAAAGGGACAAGTGCTGAATATAGTTCTCAGCATTTAGAGTTTGCAACATTGTCGTGAATGAGTTCTATAGACAAAGACCAAAATCTGCGGTAGGGTAGAGGTGAATCTGCCAGTACCCTCAATAAAGGACCATTCAGAAGCCTGATAACAGAGGAAGAATTGTTCCTAAGTCTGGTGATGTGTGATTTAAACTTTCGTATCTTCTGCCCGATGGGAATGGGGACAAAACAAAAGATGAGGCATACAAATTTGCCAGAATATAAAAACAAAAGATGAGGCACACAAATTTGCCAGAAAAAGCAGCCTACCGGAGGACTGGGAGAAATTCAGAATCCAGCAGAGGAGGACAAAGGGCTTAATTAGGAAAGGGAAAATAGATTATGAAAGGAAACTGGCAGGGAACATAAAAACTGACTGCAAAAGTTTTTATAGATATGTAAAGAGAAAGAGACTAGTTAAAACAAATGTTGGTCCCTTGCAGTCAGAAACAGGTGAATTGATCATGGGGAACAAGGACATGGCAGACCAATTGAATAACTACTTTGGTTCTGTCTTCACTAAGGAAGACATAAATAATCTGCCGGAAATAGCAGTGGAACGGGGGTCAAATAAGATGGAGGAACTGAGTGAAATCCAGGTTAGCCGGGAGGTGGTGTTGGGTAAATTGAACGGATTGAAGGCCGATAAATCCCCAGGGCCAGATAGTCTGCATCCCAGAGTACTCAAGGAGGTAGCCACAGAAATAGTGGATGCATTAGTGATAATTTTTCAAAATTCCTTAGATTCTGGAGTAGTTCCTGAGGATTGGAGGGTAGCTAATGTAACCCCACTTTTTAAAAAAGGAGGGAGAGAGAAAGCGGGGAATTACAGACCAGTTAGTCTAACATCGGTAGTGGGGAAACTGCTAGAGTCAGTTATTAAAGATGGGATAGCAGCGCATTTGGAAAGTGGTGAAATCATTGGACAAAGTCAGCATGGATTTACGAAAGGTAAATCATGTCTGACAAATCTGATAGAATTTTTCGAGGATGTAACTAGTAGAGTGGATAAGGGAGAACCAGTGGATGTGTTATATCTAGACTTTCAGAAGGCTTTCGACAAGGTCCCGCATAAGAGATTAGCATACAAACTTAAAGCACACGGTATTGGGGGTTCAGTATTGATGTGGATAGAGAACTGGCTAGCAGACAGGAGGCAAAGGGTAGGAGTAAACGGGTCCTTTTCAGAATGGCAGGCAGTGACTAGTGGGGTGCCGCAAGGCTCAGTGCTGGGACCCCAGCTATTTACAATATATATTAATGATTTGGACGAGGGAATTCAATGCAACATCTCCAAATTTGCAGATGATACCAAGCTGGGGGGTATAGTTAGGTGTGAGGAGGATGCTTGGAGGCTGCAGGGTGATTTGGATAGGCTGAGTGAATGGGCAGATGCATGGCAGATGCAGTACAATGTGGATAAATGTGAGGTTATCCACTTTGGTGGCAAAAACATGAGGGTAGACTATTATCTGAATGGTGGCAGATTAGGTAAGGGGGAGATGCAACGAGACCTGGGTGTCATGGTACACCAGTCATTGAAAGTAGGCATGCAGGTGCAGCAGGCAGTGAAGAAAGCAAATGGTATGTTAGCATTCATAGCGAAAGGATTTGAGTATAGGAGCAGGGAGGTTCTACTGCAGTTGTACAGGGTTTTGGTGAGGCCACACCTGGAGTACTGCGTACAGTTTTGGTCTCCAAATCTGAGGAAAGACATCCTTGCCATAGAGGGGGTACAGAGAAGATTCACCAGACTGATTCCTGGGATGTCAGGACTTTCATATGAGGAAAGATTGGATAGACTCGGTTTGTACTCGATGGAATTTAGAAGATTGAGGGGGGATCTTATAGAAACCTACAAAATTCTTAAGGGGTTGGACAAGCTAGATGCTGGAAGATTGTTCCCGATGATGGGGGAGTCCAGAACAAGGGGTCACAGTCTAAGGATAAGGGGGAATTCCTTTAGGACCGAAATGAGGAAAACATTCTTTACACAGAGAGTGGTGAGTCTCTGGAATTCTCTGCCACAGAAGGTAGTTGAGGCCAGTTCATTGGCTATATTTAAGAGGGCGTTAGATGTGGCACTTGTGGCTAAAGGGATCAGGGGGTATGGAGAGAAGGCAGGTACGGGATACTGAGTTGGATGATCAGCCATGATCACATTGAATGGCGGTGCAGGCTCGAAGGGCCGAATGGCCTACTCCTGCACCTATTTTCTATGTTTCTAAGAAGGAATAACGTGGTGGGACGTCTTTGATTATATTTGCTGCTTTTCCAAACCAATATGAAGTGTGGATGGAGTCAATGGTGGGGAATGTGGTCTGTGTGCTGGACTGGGCCACATCACACAACACAACGGGCTACATTGCTGATTCTGGCTTCAAGATCGTTTGCAGTCACTGGATCTAACGGAGTTATTGAAAACCACAGTGTCAAGTAAAGGCTCTTACAATTTGACCCAAAGATTGCAGTCACTGAGAAAGATTTACATAGGACCTAGAAGATGAAAGGGACGGAATGCTGGACGTTACACACACCCCATCAACAGGGGTTACAGAGCAGTCTGTGAACAGACTTTGTTTCCCAATCTCTGAAACTCACAGTCAGTTTGTGGTTGAACAACAGGAGGGTGGGAGGAAATATATCAGAACAGTGGGTCCGAAATATTGGACAGGGATCCATTCATTGTTCAGGAGAACAAGTGCTGAATATTTTCAGCATGATGATGAGAGGTGTTGGAACTACACTCGTAAGAAACATATAATGTCTGCACTCACTAAAACGACAGCAGACTCTAATCATAGACACACGCTGCATGGAAATAGGAACAGCAGGCACATACATACACAACACACATTTCATGTCATGGAGGATTCAGCAGTTTCATGGGGAATGTCCTTTGAAAGGATTCTGAGACTGCCTTTTATATGGATACACACTCGATGGAGTTTGGAATGGAAGTTATCAGACAACAATTGAAGCAGTTGAGCTAATGGTGGAGCTGAGAGGAAGGTTCTGAGTAGACTAAAGCAGGTGAGGTCCAGAGGTTGAACTCTTCTCAGCTGAAGCTGAACCATCAGACGGGTTGTGAGACGTGACATTGTGTTCTCACTGCTCATGAACAGTGCAAGTCCCACTCTCATTGACCAATCCACTACGTACATTTACACATCATAAAGCCATTGCGACAATACTCAATGATCCACAAAGTGAGTGGAGTAAATACCTGATGGGAAGCCAATAACACACCATCAGGGAGAGGGATCCCAGCACAGGTCTGCTTATCCCAGAAAACCATCAGAACTCACCGGGACATTTCTTGTCACAGAAATGTTTTCATAATCTGGTCCTGGGGTCTGGTCATCGGCCGCTCCAGACTGGGCTGTGAAACAGAGAACAAGGTCTCACAAAGAGCAGCCTCGGGGCTGTGAATCCCACTTTGCTGCCCAACAGCATAATGACAGCTCTTTGACAATCGGATCCAGCCCTTCCAATTTCATTAAGTCCACACAGTAATCAGATCAGACTGAATTATTTAGTTACACATACAGGACTGGTGGCATCCAGAAGCTCTGCGTCTGATGAGGCAAATGGCTCCAGTAACAGCAAGAACTCCCAGCACCAAAGGCAGAATGATCCAGGCAAGGTACATCACCGTGCATTGATTCTCCTTGATTCTCCTTCGTTGGAGAAACTGCAAAGAAATCACATCATTGGGTAAACATCAGGGAAACGTAATGTCATTAAGAAGGAAGCCACTTGGCCCATTGTTCTGTGCCAGCTCTTTGAAAGAGTGGTCCACTGAACCTAACCCACTTATTTCCCAGAGTCCTACAATAGGTTCTCACTGAATTTATCCAATTCCTGGTGGAATGTTGCTATTCAACCCGCGTCCACCAGCTGACCCAACTGGCCACTGAATAAAGCACAGTCCCCAGAGGCACCCTGTTCCTGCAACCTTCATTGACCATTCTGATATAAATGTACTGTGGTAAAGGAAGGAAGGGGAGCACCGAGTGTTCACAAGCCAGTGAGTTTACCTGGCCAGTTATTGGAATGCATTCAAATTAACCAAATAAGCATTAATTTAGAAATCATTAAATGTCAGCAAGCTTGAATTGTGCCCCATTGTAACAGTGCGGAGGTGATACATAGAGAGGTCAGGGTAGCAGTGGAGGGGATTAAAGTGGTGACAACAGGAAGCTCAAGGTCACTCCTGTAGATGGGGTGGAAATACTCCACAAAGCATTCACTCTTTCTGTGTAGAAAGGAACTGCAGATGCTGGTTTATGCCGAAGACAGGCACAAAGTGCTGGAGTAACTCAGTGGGTCAGGCAGCATCTCTGGATAAGTCGGATGGGTGCCGTTTTGGGTCAGAACCCATGTTTAGACCTTGCACTGTTACTGTGTCTGATGAAGGGCTCCGACCCAAAACGTCACTCATCCTTTTACCCCAGAGATGCTGCCTGACATTCTCCAAATTTGGCTGAACCACAATTTTATACAGATGCAACATGATCTGCTGGCTTTAATACTGAACACCGTGACCACAGAAGGCAAGCTTGCTGGAGAGTCTTTTATTACCCTACCTACTTGAATAGCACTTTTAGGGAGACATGGACTTGCACCTCAAGATCCCGCTGTCTGGGCCCTGCCAATCCTGCCTGCATTGAATGGGATTAGCTATGGCACAGTTGGATAAGCTTGGAGTATCAGATACTGAGGTGTGTTCCTATACAGATATATAACATTTAAAGAGGTATAGATAGAGTAGATGTAGTTGGGGTACGTTGGCCAGCGTGAGCAAGTTTGTCTCCATGCTCTATGACTCTACATGTATTTGTCTGCCCAATATTGCAGGGTCTAAGAACTTCCTAAATTTTAAATGCATTAGAATAAGCATAAACAAATTCAGAAAAACAAAAGATTGAATACAACATATTTTTAAAAACACGGAAATTATCATAGGTTTAACCTTAAATTAACTTGAAAACTGCAATCCCAGCCCTTGCATGTTCCATGTCTACACTAACGGAGATCATTGAGTATTGTGTAAACTGAACTTACCAGTGATGTTGAGCTGGGTTCCGTTCCCTCTGATATCTCCCCACACTGTGCAGTAATAGACGGCAGAGTCATTCAGCATCACGTTTGTGACATTCAGGATGAAGCTGCTGTTGGAGACGTCTTTGAACGGCTGGAACCGCTCAGTGAAGCCTGGTCTCCTTCGTACGCTGCCTCCTGCCTTGTGTGTTAAACCCCACTCCATGTCCTGCCCCGGGTAGTTCTCGGTACCAGTGGACATCAGTGTTTCCCACTTCAGCGTTCTCCATGGAGCAGCGTAACCGTGCCGTGTGACCCTCAGTGACACGCTCCAGCCTCGGGAATTGGATCAGGATCGGAGGGTTTGCATCTTTAAGGGAGGATATCAATAGGCTATCATTGGAATATAAGGGTTGCTAGAATTTATATAAAACAGTGGTGCAGTGGTAGAGTTACTGCCTTACAGCAGCCATGTTTCATTCTGACTATGAGTGATGGCTGTATGGAGTTTGCACGTTCTCCCTGGGAATGTGTGGGTTTCCTCCGGGTGCTCCGGTTTCCTCACACAGCCCAAGGACATGCAGGTTTGTAGGTTAATTGGCTTCTATAAATTGTCCTGAGTGTGTAGGTTATAATTAGTGTACGGGTGATTGCTGGTCAGCATGGACTCGGTGGGCCGAAGGGTCTGTTTCCATGCTGCAGTATGTCTGTAAACTAAACTAAACTAAAGTTTGGGACTTACAAAATGTAACTTACCTTACTCAAAGACAGCGTCAGGCATTAATTCCTGGGCAAGGAGGCAAATGAAATCAGTACTGGTGAAGAAATGTCTCGGACAGTTTAATGAGCTTAAAAAACAATAAATCCCAAGAAATGGAGAGAGTTGTAGATGTCGGCTAGACTCCTTTTGTTTGTAAGTTTGTAAAGTCCGCTTGTAAGTAAGAAGCAAAAACACAGCCAGGTGATGAGATTGACTGAAGTGTGGTCTAGGAATGGAACAGTAAGCATCTTAATGGTTGTGCAGCGGTGTTCAAGGGCCTCTGGTTGGGCAGGAGACTTGCTGACAATATTTTGATGTCCCAGAGAATTATCTGAACAAATCCTTGCGCTACCGTTTCAAGGCTGTTGGTGGCAGTGTGGAGTTCCTCATGCAAACCTACCATCATCCTGGGGTGGGATGTGGACTGTTGTCAGGAGAGCCAAAGTGAATTCCCACAGTAGGGGAAGCACTTCACTGCAAGAGATTCCAGTTCTGGGGAGCACAAGCTCGCCAGGACAGTCAAGTCCAAGCCACCAGGCGGGATTAATTAAACAGTAACCTTCTTTAATCAACTTTTAATAAACTTTAGATGATCCAACTTTAATCTTGCCCGAGTAGTGAGAAGCCTCAGGTTGAATGGCACCATCAAGTGAGGCAGGGGAGCCATGTCTCTGTAAAATAGAGCATACAGTAGTCCCTGATGATACTAACTGCCTTCTAGAAGCAGCTGTTCCTGTCCATCACTTTAACATCTGGGAGGTTCCCAATGTTGAGGGAGTCCAGAACCAGGGTCACAGTTTAAGAATAAGGGGTAGGCTATTTAGAACGGAGATGAGGAAACACTTTATCACTCAGAGAGTTGTGTTTCTGTGAAATTCTCTGCCTCAGAAGGCAGTGGAGGCCAATCCTCTGGATGCTTTCAAGACAGAGTTAGATAGGGCTCTTAAAGGTAGCAGTGTCAGGGGATATGGTGAGAAGGCAGGAACGAGGTACTGAATGTGGATGATCAGCCATGATCACAGTGAATGCTGGTGCTGCCTTGAAGGGTTAAATAGCCTACTCCTGCACCTATGTTCTATTGTCTATTGTCTATAGGTTAGTATCTATAATGACCCCAACAATGTCCACTTCTTTCTGCAACGTCATTTATTATTGGGCATTCAAGACCATGACACAACCAGTCAGTGTGCTCTCCACTCTGCCCGATGGAGCATTCAGCAACAAACCCCTCACACCTCTGAGGAAGTGGAGGCATTGATGCGTTTTCTTTGAGATTGTATCCATGTGGTGGGCCCAGGACAGATCATCAGAGGTGAGTATGCTCGGGAACATGAAGCTGTGGACTCTCTCCTCCTCTATCCTGCCGAGGTAGTCAGGTTCATGGACCCTTAGCTTTCTCTGCCCGAAGCAACATTCAGCTTCTTGAAGCTCATCCATTATTTTCCAATATAAAATGGCATTGGAGTTGTCCAAGTGGCCTCTCAGGTTCCTATTGTACCTTCGCCTCTCACCTTAAATCTATTTCCCTTAGTTCTGGATTCGCCTTCACTGAGAAAAAGATTAGAAACATAGAAACATAGAAAATAGGTGCAGGAGTAGGCCATTCGGCCCTTCCAGCCTGCACCGCCATTCAATATGATCATGGCTGATCATTCAACTCGGTATCCTGTACCTGCCTTCTCTCCGTACCCCCTGATCCCTTTAGCCACAAGGGCCACATCTAACTCCCTCTTAAATATAGCCAATGAACTGGCCTCAACTACCTTCTGTGGCAGAGAATTCCAGAGACTCACCACTCTCTGTGTGAAAAATGTTTTCCTCATCTCGGTCCTAAAGGAACTCCCCCTTATCCTTAAACTGTGACCCCTTGTTCTGGACTCCCCCAACATTGGGAACAATCTTCCAGCATCTAGCCTGTCCAACCCCTTAAGAATTTTGTAAGTTTCTATAAGATCCCCCCTCAATCTTCTAAATTCTAGCGAGTACAAGCCGAGTCTATCCAGTCTTTCCTTATATGGAAGTCCTGAAATCCCAGGAATTAGTCTGGTGAACCTTCACTGTACTCCCTCTATGGCAAGGAAACAGATACAGTAGATTAAGTTGGAGGAGGTGCAAGTGAACCTCTGCCTAACCTGAAATGACTGTCAGGGGCCCTGGACAAAGCAACCCTTGCATGACTTCTCTCTCCACACCTCCCCTACCCAAGTAGTACTAACATCAAAGTCAACTTGTTGAGTCTTATTGTCTATCACTCATTTTCACCTAGCCCAAGCTAACAATGGCCTGTTTCTTTATCATCATGATTTTTTTGGTTATCTTTCATTCATTTGTTTGAAATCTCTCCGTATCAGTGTCTTTACTCCTCGGTTCCCTTTCCCCTGACTCTCAGTCTGTTTGGTGAGAGCTGTTGTGGACATGCAAACTTTCTAAGCCTTCTAAGGAAGGAGAGTATTATTTTCCACCTGACATATTCTTCTGCTTCAGTGTTGGATTCTTGTCTTTCCTTTACTGCTGTGGGTACAAGGAGTTATCTACTTCACTGGAACATGGGCAGTTTATTGAGAGAGAATGTGTAGGAAGGAACTGCAGATGCTGGTTTACACCGAAGATAAACACAAAATGCTGGAGTAACTCAATGGGCAAGGCAGCATCTCTGGAGAGAAGGAATGGGTGATGTTTCGGGTCGAGACCCTTCTGAAGAAGAAACATCACCCATTTCTTCTCTCCAGAGCTGCTGCCTGTCCCGCTGAGTTATTCCAGCATTTTGTGTCTATCTTTATTGAGAGGGAAATTCAACCATTAAACACACTGTTTAAAATGTTTTAGGGGCCCATTTCAATGCAGTACAGATGAGCAAAGACTCAGATCCAGACAAGTATGAATGGTCAGACTGTGGGAGGGCATGAACTCAGGTGATCAACATGTAACCTGGTTCTTCTCAGCCGGCCACAGAGCCCCGGCCTTAGCTGGGTCAATGTTGTTGCCTCTGCTCTGTGAAGTATCAGTGATTCCTGGTTGAAATGAGGAGGAGCATTGGTTACTCTATAGCCACGACAAGTTGTCGTTCTGCTCTCCCGTACCTTACCTCAAACAGCTGTGAGCAATGCTCTGTTAATACACTGAGCATAGAACAATGTTTCTAGTTTTCTCCACATTGAAGAACACACTGCACATTGACATTAATTTCCCACAACTCATATCTGACATACAGGTCAGTTACCATATCAGTGCTCACACCATTAGTGAGGGACGACAAGCCGGGCTCCAGTATGATCTCCTTACTCTTTCAGTACTCCCGGTACATGTGCCAATTCAAGGGAAGTGAATTACACCCAATATACCTACACATAGGTGAATAAAATCCAAGTATACTTTGTACTCACTGGTTACGTTGAGCTGGGTCCCATTCCCTCTGATATCTCCCCACACTGTGCAGTAATAGACGGCAGAGTCATTCAGCATCACGTTTGTGACATTCAGGATGAAGCTGTTGTTGGAGACGTCTTTGAACGGCTGGAACCGCTCAGTGAAGCCTGGTCTCCTTCGTACGCTGCCTCCTGCCTCGTGTGTTAAAACCCACTCCATGTCCTGCCCGGGTAGTTCTCGGTACCAGTGGACGTCAGTGTTTCCCACTTCAGCGTTCTCCATGGAGCACCATAACCGTGCCGTGTGACCCTCAGTGACACGCTCCAGCCTCGGGAATTGGATCAGGATCGGAGGATTTGCAACTTGAAAGGGAAAATATCATTACATTAGCAGTAAAGTTGAGGTTGCTAAATACTGTGTGTTTCAACTTAAAATACATTCATCCTTGGTCATTAGATAACTTCATGTAAAAATGAAAAAATATCTTTGCTTCTGATATTAATCGCCACCCAAGAGGTTTACTAGCCTGATAATCTGGTGTTGGCTCGAAGGGCCGAATGGCTGTCTCCTGTACCTATTATCTATTGTCTATTGTCTAAAATGAATAATTCCTGAGGACCCAATGATCTTCATCACGGAGTTGAAAGGAGTGGCATAGGAGATAGATAAGCTGTTAGAGTGTTTTGTCGTCCATTACCTTGCATCCTGATGTCTCCTTTTCATCTCTGCCCTCTGCTCATTCATCTGCCAAGATAAGCCTCCCTCTTGTGTATCCACCTATCACTTGCCGGGCTTTGTCTCACCACACTTCTTATCCAGTTTCCTGACCCTGCTTCATTCAGTTTGAAGATATAGAAATAGGATATTCTGGTTATCACTTTCCAAAGTTCTAGAGATTTCTGAATTGTTTCCATACATTGGAGGGGAGCAAATGAGACCTCATTCTTCTGCACTCACTGATCTTCACAATGGGCTGTGTCATCCTGGAGTCACTCGTTTGTTACACTATGTTTGTTCCAAAAACTTACCTTTCTCTACAGAAGATGTGAAGATGACGTGTGCTTCATGTAGAATCTGTGCTGAATTAAAACCAAGATTGATCAAAGCTACTCAACCTATGGAACGTTTGAGTATTGACTTCAAAGGGCCTTTACCATCCTCCTCTCGAAATGTTTATATACTTGCTTTAGTTGACGAATATTTGAGGTTCCCATTTGCTTTTCCTTGTCCAAATATGTCAGCTGCTATGGTTATCAAATGTTTAGATCAACTGTTTTCATTCTGTGGATTTCCAAGTTACATACATTCTGATAGGGGCACCTCATTCATGTCGTAAGATTTAAAGGACTACCCTTCTAAGAGAGGAATTGCAACAAGTAAAACAACACCATATCATCCTATTGGAAATGGTCAGGTTGAGAGCTATAACGGAATCATTTGGAAAGCAGTGAAACTGCCTTTAAAGTCAAATGACAAACCAGATCAGCATTGGGAATGTGTTCTACCAGATGCATTACACTCCATCAGATCTCTACTATCAACTGCTACCAATACTACTCCACATGAGCGGTTCTTTAACTTCAAACGGCGTTCTTCTAGTGGTACTTCTCTGCCATCATGGTTGACTAGCCCTGGGACCGTGTTGCTTCGTCATTATGTCCGATTAAATAAGAATGAGCCTTTTGTTGATGAAGTTGAACTGACTGATGTCAACCCTTCTTATGCAACTAACAAGTATCAGGATGGACGCCAGTCAACTGTCTCACTTCGTGACCTTGCGCCATGTCCGTCTTCTCCATCAGCTCCGTCACTTCTTGATAACACTAATCGAGAACGCCCTCCAACACTTCCAGCATCCCCTATGGAAACTTCTATAAGTAATTCTAAAGTGAAGTTGATGACCAAGCAACATGTGTACCACCAGCTATTGAAACGCCATCATCTCCTGATGCTCCAGTGCTGCAACGGTCAACAAGACGTACTAAACCTCCTGACTGTCTCAACTTATGAATAGGAGGGGAGAATGAAGTGGGCGCATGTGCGGGGCGTCGGGACGCGAGGCGTGCGGAATCAGCGATCATTTCCAGGCGTTTTGAAGATGTGTATTACAGAAATGAGTTGCTTAAAGCTTCAATAAAGTTTAAGTAAATTAGAAGTTTTCATTTGCCTTGCATCACTTTGTTTTAGTTTAGTTTAGAGTTACAGCGCGGAAAAGAGGCACTTCATCCCACCGGTTTCTCACCAACCAGCAATCCCTGCACAGTAACACTAACACCATCCCACACACACCAGGGACAATTTACAGTCATACCAAGCCAACCTACATACTTTAACATCTTTGGAATGCGGGAGGAAACCGGAGATCCCGGGGGAAACCCACGCAGGTCACGGGGAGAACGTCCAATCACCAGACAGAAAAGCACCCATTGTCAGGATCGAATCCGGGTGTCGGGAATTGTAAGGCAGCAACTCTACCCTTGCGCCACTGAGAGCTTGACATAAGTTATAGCATCTATGATAAACACGTCACTGAAAGCTAATATGCAGATGTACATGCAATGAAGTGTACAAATCACATGTTGCCCCTAAGGTTTGGTAGAAGAACAAAGTATAGCCATGTCTTATTTATAAGGCCTTGGCCAGGCCACATAAGAAGTACTGGGCACAAAAATAAAACTTTGTTGCTTTAAGCTGAGTGCAGTGAAGATTTGTTCGATCGCTCCCAGAACAATATGTCTGTCATTTGAGGCAATATTGAGTAACTGCGGTCTAATGTTTACAGTTAAGACGATTGAGAAGTCTCCAATCTATAAAATGGTTATGGGATTTGACAAGGTCAATGTGGAGAAGATGTTTCCCTGCTAGGGATTTAGATTTATGGCGGCAGTTACAGTTTTTAAATTGAGGCCAAGCTCATTTAGGAGTGAACTCAGGAGAAATGTTGGTGAACCAAAGGTTCTGCACTCCAGAGGTGTGAAGGCTCCATCATTCATTGTACCCAAAAAATATAGAGAGATCAGTGGATATTGGAAGAATCAGAAGATATGGGAATGGTACAGAAAGTGTATTGAGGTCAGAGTTTTAATTCAATTTAGTTTAGAGATAAGGCATGGAAACAGGTCCTTCACACAACTGAGCTCATTCCAGCGTTCAAAGTTTCAAGTTCCTCGACAGAAATATCGCCAACAATTTGTCCTGGACCAGCCATGTCTAAGCTATGGTCAAAAAGCACTGATATTTCAAAAAGCACACCACGCTTCCACTTTCTTAGAAGGCGTCGGAAGTTTGTCATGTCCCCAACTACTGTCACCAACTTTTACAGATGCCTTTAATTGGGATGCATCACAGCCTGGGTCTGAGAACAGTTCCATGCAAGACCGCAAGGAATTGCAGAGAGCAGAAAAGAAGCCCTGACAATCACACAAACGTATTTATGCGCTGTGGATGGTTTGACTGTATTCATAGTCTTTCCTGGATAGCACACAAACTAAAGTCTTCCATTGCACCTCGATGCACATGCCAATAATAAACTAAATTACACTCAATTAAATGATCTTAGTGTGGTAGATGGTGCAGCTAATAGTGCCACTACGTCACAGTGCCAGAGACCTCAGGTGCTGTCTGTGTGAAGTTCGCAAGTTCTGCGGTGATCATAACTATTCACTCTGGATGCTCTGGATTTCTCCCACATTCTAAAGAAGTGAAAGCAGTTAGGTTGACACAAAATGCTGGAGTAACTCAACATGCCAGGCAGCATCTATTAGACTCTATCCCCTCCTCCCAATTCCTCCGTCTACGCCGCATCTGCACCCAGGATGAGGTTTTCCATGCTCAGAGATGTCCTCATTCTTTAGGAAGGTTCCCCTCTTCCATTACAGATGAGGTTCTCACCAGGGTCTCCTTGATATCCCGCAGATCCTCTCCCCTCCCCACATTTGCAATACGTCCCCCTTGTCCTCACCTTCCACCCCATCAGCCGTCGCATACAGCATATAATCCTCTAGCACCTTCAGCACCGACAACGAGATCCCACTACTGCCCACATCTTCCCATCTCCACCCTTTCTGCTTTCCGCAGAGACCGTACCCTGCGCAACTCCCTCGTCAACTCGTCCCTTCCCACCCAAACCACCCCCTCCCCAGGTACTTTCCCCTGCAACCGCAGGAGATGCAACACCTGTCCCTTCACCTCCCCCCTCAACTCCATCCAAGGACTCCGACAGTCTTTTCAGGCTAGGCCGAGGTTCACTCTGTTCAAAACCTCATCAAACCTCATCTACTGTATCCGCTGAACTAGACGGATTCCTGGGATGTCAGGACTTTCATATGAGGAAAGATTGGATAGACTCGGCTTGTACTCGCTGGAATTTAGAAGATTGAAGGGGGATCTTATAGAAACTTACAAAATTCTTAAGGGGTTGGACAAGCTAGATGCTGGAAGATTGTTCCCGATGTTGGGGGAGTCCAGAACAAGGGGTCACAGTCTAAGGATAAGGGGGAATTCCTTTAGGACCGAGATGAGGAAAACATTTTTTACACAGAGAGTGGTGAGTCTCTGGAATTCTCTGCCACAGAAGGTAGTTGAGGCCAGTTCATTGGCTATATTTAAGAGGGCGTTAGATGTGGCACTTGTGGCTAAAGGGATCAGGGGGTATGGAGAGAAGGCAGGTACGGGATACTGAGTTGGATGATCAGCCATGATCACATTGAATGGCGGTGCAGGCTCGAAGGGCCGAATGGCCTACTCTTGCACCTATTTTTCTTTGTTTCTATGTTTTCTAGGTGTCAACATCGGCGAGACCAAGTGCAGGCTCGGCGATCGTTTCACTGAATACCTCCGCCTTAATCCCCCTTCCCATTCCCAAACTGACCTTTCTGTCCTGGGCCTCCTCCAATGTCAGAGTCAGGCCAAGTGCAAATTGGAGGAACAGCACCTCATATTTCGCTTGGGTAGCTTGCACTCCAGCAGTATGAACATTGACTTCTCTAACTTCAAATAGCCCCTGTTTTCCCTCTCTCTCCATCCCCTCCCCTTTTCAAGTCCTTTCACGCATTTTACTGTCTCCGACTAAATTCTATCTCTGTCCCGCCCACTCCCCTGACATCAGTCTAAAGAAAGGTCTCGACCCGAAACGTCACGCATTCCTTCTCTCCAGAGAAGCTAAGTTACTCCAGCATTTTGTACCTTCGATTTAAACCAGCATCTGCAGTTCTTTTTTTACACACAATGTCGGTAGGTTAATTCGCTGTTCTAACTACCCCTACCCCAGAGCTATGTCATTGCATTGCCCCTTTACATGTTTATTTGTCTGTTACCACGTTGTATGTTTTGAGCTGAATATCTCAGGTATCCAGACCACATCCAGCCACACTCGCAACACATCCTCTTTACTTAGTTGCATTGTTTAAGTATTGAACAAATGTCAGACCCATCGCATTGTTAAATAGATTTTAACAATATATGTTAATTTGCAAATTGATATTTTCCTGTGGCACCCAGTAAGTATGAAGTGTGACTGTTAACACAAACATTACATTAATAAGGACTGAAAGTACCATTGTTGATGAATTGCAGGAAGCCATGAAAGACTCTGCAAAAGGACATACTCAGGCAAGTTGGCGAGAAGGTGGCAGTCAGAGTATAATGTGGGAAAGCGCAAGGTTATTCACTTGTTTGGAAGAATAGCAGAGTGGGTGTGTCTACTTGCAGGTGAGTCCACATCTACATAGTGGGAAGCATTCAATGGAGAAACAATCAGACTTCAAGACCAACATATTCCTAGAAGGGTAAATACTAAGAGTATTAAGTACAAGGAACTGTCGACAGTTATTGACGGTTGAATAAAGGGAAAAAGTGAAACTTATGACTGGTGTGGGGAACAAATGACCTGGAGGATTGTTAAATATCAAAGGATCAGAGAGAACTTAATAAAATTAGGAAGGCTGTATGGGCCATTAAAATCTCTGGCAGATAGGATTAAGTTACATTTGAAGACATACATAAGGTCAAAAGAATAAGTACAGAAAATGTAGCACCCACTAGGAACAACATGGGCAACATGGAGTCAGTGGTAGAGATGATGACCTAAATGTTACTTTTCATTGGAATTTAAACAGGAAACATCTTTTTTAGTTGGAAAATTCAATGAAGGAGAGGTGGGAGACTCTCTTATAAACATTTAGTTTAAAAATCATTTAGACAGGTACATGACAAGACAAGTTTAGAGGTATGTGGGCCAAATGCAGGCAGGTGGTACTGGTGTAGATGGGACATATAGGCCGGTGTGTGCAAGTTGAGCTGAAGGGCCTGTTTCCGTGCCGTGAGAAGATACTGGAACTAATTCATGACAATAATTGAGGAGGGCTCTGTGCTGGTGTTTACTACTCACTAAGCACTTGTGCGTTTGCAGAAATGATTCAATGCCTGACAACAGACAATAGACAATAGGTGCAGGAGTAGGCCATTCGGCCCTTCGAGCCAGCACCGACATTCAATGTGATCTTGGCTGATCATCCCCAATCCTGCCTTCTCCCCATATCCCCTGACTCCACTGTCTTTAAGAGCCCTATCTAGCTTTCTCTTGAAAGCATCCAGAGAACCATCCTCCACCGCTCTCTGCGGCAGAGAATTTCAGACTCACAACTCTCTGTGAGAAAAAGTGTTTCCTCGTCTCTGTTCTAAATGGCTTACTCCTTATTCTAAAACTGTGGCCCCTGGTTCTGCACTCCCCCAACATCGGGAACATGTTTCCTGCCTCTAGCATGTCCAAACTCTTAACAATCTTATATGTTTCAATAAGATCCCCTCTCACCCTTCTAAACTCCAGAGTGTACAAGCCCAGCTGCTCCATTCTCTCAGCATATGACAGACCCGCCATCCCGGGTATTAAACTTGTAAACCTATGCTGCACTGCCTCAATAGCAGGAATGTCCTTTCTCAAATTAAGGGACCAAAACTGCACACAATACTCCAGGTGTGGTCTCACTAGGGCTCTGTACAACAGCAGAAGGACCTCTTTGCTCCTATACTCGACTCCTCTTGTTATAAAGGCCAACATGCCATTCGCTTTCTTCACTGCCTGCTGTACCTGCATGCTTACTTTCATAGACTGATGAACATGGACCCCGAGATCCTGTTGTACTTCCCCTTTCCCCAACTTGATGCCATTTAGATAGTAATCTGCCTTCCTTTTTATCCACATTAAACTTCATCCGCCATGTATCTGCCCACTCCCCCAACCTGTCCAAGTCACCCTGCATTCTCATAGCATGCTCCTCACAGTTCACACTGCCACCCAGTTTTGTGTCATCTGCAAATTTGCTAATGTTACTTTCAATCCCTTCATGCAAGTCATTAATGTATATTGTAAACAAGAGTATTTGTATCATCTATATATATGGCACGGTAGAGGCTGCACTTGGAATATTGTGTCCAGTTTTGGTCACCCTCATCTGTGAAAGATGTGATTCAGCTGGAAACAGTGCTGAAAAAATTACTGAGAATGTCACCAGGGCTCGAGGGATAGAGTTATCGGGAGAGTCTAGGACTTTATTCCTTGGAGTATAGGAAGCTGAGGAGTGATCTTATAAACTTGTCAAAATCATGAGGGCGTAAATAGTGTGAAAGCTATTCTAAGGGTTTGGGAATCGAGAAATAGAGAGCATAGTTTTACGGTGTGGGAAATAGAACCAATATCAAGTACTGACTGGTTACATTCAGCTGGGTTCCATTTTGAAATATTTCCATACATTCTATGAATATTTTCTTAGTGAACTTCTAATGATGTCTGTCTCTGTAAAACTGACAAAATGACGTCATGATTCCTCGTGATGTTAGGATTGGAAATAGAACCAATTTAAATACTCACTGGTTACATTCAGCTGGGTTCCATTTCCAAATAAAAACCCCCAAATGCCACAGATGTAATCAGTAGAGTCGGCAATCTTCACCTCTCTGATGGTCAGTGAGTAGCTGTTACTGGCGTCGTCCCTGGAAAGCTGAAATCGCTCGGAGAAGCCGCGTGACCTGTAAGTTTGGCCACTCACATAAAAACTAAGTATTTGTTTTCCATTACGTGAGTTGTACCAGTGAACGCCGAATTTGTCCACCGTGTTACGCACATTGGTGCTGTTCAGGACACACCGTATCTCCACTGTTTCACCTTCACGCACCACCAGAGCTCCTGGGGATTGGATCAGGGATGTGTTTCCTTTTAGACCTGTGGGTAATAACAACCAAAGATCAGAACAGGTGATGACCTGAAAAATAAAGATAATAATTTGAAACAAAAGGCAGCATGGACATTTATGAATATTCTGCACATTCATTCCCAATTTGTACTCATTTTCTTTTCATCTGAGCTCCACTCTTTCACTCAGCACTGAAATGACCAACAATACTTTTGGTAAAAGCAACTGCACAGAAGTACAAACACTGGATGACAATGGATAAATCCTGTTCTATGTAAGTGTTTGTTGACTGTAACTGTGTTAAACTGAGCAGTATATCAGGAACAAAGCTAGTATTTTAGTAACATTCATTTAGTATAGTCAATAGACAATGAACAAGAGACACCAGGTGCAGGAGGAGGCCGTTTGGCCCTTCGAGCCAGCATCGCCATTCACTGTGATCATGGCTGATCATCCACAATCAGTACTCCTTTCCTGCCTTCTCCCCATATCCCTTGACTCCGCTATCTTTAAGAGCTCTATCTAACTCTCTCTTGAAAGCATCCAGAGAATTGGACTCCACTGCCTTCTGAGGCGGAGAATTCCACAAATTCGTAACTCTCTGTGTGAAAAAGTTTTTCCTCATCTCCGCTTTAAATGGCCTACCCCTTATTCTTAAAATATGGCCCCTGGTTCTGGACTCCCCCAACATCAGGAACATGTTTCCTGCCTCTAGTGTGTCCAACCTCTTAATAATCTTATATGTTTCAATAAGACCGTCTTCTCCTTCTAAATTCCAGTGTATGCAAACCCAGCTGCTCCATTATTTGAACATATGACAGTCCCGCCATCCTGGGAATTAACCTCGTGAACCTCCGCTACACCCCCTCAATAGCAAGAATGTCTTTCCTCAAATTTGGAGACCAAAACTGTGCATAATACTCCAGGTGTGGTCTCAGCAGGGCCCTGTACAACTGTAGAAGGACCTCGTTGCTCCTTTACACAACTCCTCTTGTTATGACGGCCAACATGCCATTCGCTTTCTCCACTGCGTGCTGTACCTGCATGCTTACTTTCAGTGGCTGCTGAATAAGGACACCCAGATAATAATGACAGATAATAATCTGCCTTCCTGCTCTTGCCACCAAAGTGGACAACCTCACATTTATCCACATTAAACTGCATCTGGCATGCATCTGCCAACTCACTCAGCCTGTCCAAGTCACCCTGTATCCTCATAGCATCCTCACAGTTCACACTGCCTCCCAGCTTTGTGTCATCTGCAAATGTTACTTTTAATCTCTTCGTCTAAATCATTAAAGTATATTGTAAATAGCTGCGGTTGCAGCACCGAGCCTTGGGCACCCCACTAGTGGTGCCTCCCATTCTGCCTGCCATTCAGAAAGGGACCCGTTAAGATGTAAGATTCTGTTGCAGATTCAGATGAAGACAACTAGGGCAATTCAGCAAATCTCCAACATCTACACATGCATCATTAGAAAGCATCCTAACGGGATACATCACAGCCTAGTTTGGGAACTGCTCTACCCAAGACCACAAGAAATTGCATTTGTGAATGCAGCCCAGCCCACCACACTGAACAGCCTCCTCTATTGACTCCATCTGCACTGCACGATGGCTCAGAAAAGCAACTAACATAATCAAAGACAATTCACGCTCCTGTCATTCCTTCTTCACCCCTCTCCTGTCAGGCAGAAGATGCAAAAACCTCAAAGCATCTGCCAACAGATTTAGCAACACCTCACATCCCCGGTTCCTACTCTTTCCCTGGTTACCCTCTTACACTTCTCCTTATTTTTGACTGCCAGTGATATCTCCTCGTCCTTCTTTTCCATTCAAATTTATTTTTAAAGTACTCTTAGCTGAGGGGGCGCTGTCCTGTACGGCTGCCAGTCCTGCAGCTGTCCGGTTATTTTTCACTTTTCTTTATTTTTAGTATATTAAAAGTGTTAGTTGGGGGTCTAATCTTTTTATGTGTGGGGGGTGGTGGGGGGGGAAGGGGGAAGCTGCTTTCTCAAGTCCCTACCTGGTTGGAGAGGCGGTTTTCCTCGAGCAGCAACTTCGACCCGTACGCGCGGCCTACCAGCGGGCCTGGCCGGAACCTCGGCTTCGTAGGTGACGCAGCGCTAGAGCGCTATTGTGCAGCGGAGCGGGCGATGCCTTGCCTGGGGTCACCACGCACGATCTCCAGTACGCTGCGACCGGCGATAAAAACATGGCGGAGCCGCGGGTCTGTGGAGCGGCCAGCAGAGGGCGGCGGCGCTGAACTTTACACTTGTGGAGCCTGGGATCTCTCGCCGGGATCGCCAGTGTGTGGAGCTCGGTACAGCACGGCCTGTTGGCTTGGAAGCCGCGGTCTCCGGTAAGGAGGCGACTATTCCTGGCACCCCAAGCCGCTGAGAGGGTCTACCGACGCCGGAGTACCATCACCCGGTGAGAACAGCCGGGAACATCGGGCCTCCGTAGCGGCGACTGCGGAGGCCTCAATAGGCCCGACTACTTGGGGTGGACATGGACATGGTGATGGGGACTGGACTTTGTGCCTTCCCCCACAGTGGGGGGATGTTTGGAATGTTTTATGTTAAATTCTTTACTGTTGTGTTTGATCTTTAGTGTTGTGCTGCAGATGGCGCTGGAGGCGAGAGTGAACGCCGGCGCGATTGGCTGCCGCTGCGCTCTCTCCCAATCTATTGTCTTAGTGAGGGGTACACAAAAAGCTGGAGAAACTCAGCGGGTGCAGCAGCATCTAAGGAGCGAAGGAGATAGGCGACGTTTCGGGTCGAGACCCTTCTTCAGTCTTAGTGACTTTGTTCTACTGTTCATGCATTTGTCGTATTGCTTGTTTGGTCACTTTTGATTATTGGCTATTTTGTTGTCCTGTGTTGTTTGCTTGTTCTGCTGTCTTCTTACTTGTTGTTGTATTTTTCCTGTAAAGCGCTATGAATTGCTGCTTGGACAAATAGTGCTACATAAATACATTTGCCTTGCCTTGCCGTTTGCACTCTCAACACTCAAGGGTCTTTCATAGGCCTATGTCTGCTGCATGCTTCCCTTGACCTTATTGAACGTGATGCACCGTGGTGTGGCTGGTAGACCCGCTGCCTCACAGAGCCAGAGGCATGAGTTCAATCCTGATCTCCGGTGCTGTCTGCGTGGAATTTGCAGGTTCTCCTAGAGACCACACGGGTTTCCTCCGGGTTCACTTTCACACCCCAAAGATGTGTAGGTTTGGTGATTAGATGGCCTCTGTAAATTGGCCCCTAATGTGTAGGGAATGGATGAGAAAGTGGGATAGCATAGAACTGGTTCATTCGCTCATGGGTGAGACGATGGAGCTCGCTGTTGGCTTCTCTCGTCGTCCAACATGTTGACAGAATTGTCGCCCGATGCATTACAGAGTGTATCGCGACGTTGCCTCCAGGGATCACCACCGAGAGGCTTCTGTCATGATTCCCATAGAACTGGTGTGAACGGGTGATCAATGTTCAGCATGGACTCCATGGGCCAAGGGGTCTGTTTCCACCCTATATCTCTAAACCAAACTAAATTAAACTGAATTAAACTAAAACTAACATTTAAACTAAAAACTGAACTGAAACTTCAACCTCAACTTGTGTTCCCTTATCCTACCATCCTTACCTTTCATTTCTCCAGGAAGCTGTTAGCCCTGAATTTGCACAAATATCACTTTAGAAGATTCCTACTATTTAGAACTTTAACTTCTGCACCAACTTTCTCCCTTTCCACAACTGCCTTGAAACTTAAAGCAAAATGACACCTAACTCCAACATGATTCATTGATAAAAAGCAAAATTGCTGGAAGAATACAGCGCGCCAGGCAGCATCTGTGCACCAGTCTGGACCCAAAACTTTAACTGTCAATGTCCCTTCCCTGAGGCTGCCTGACCCTCTGAGTCCCTCCTGCATTTAGCGTATTGCTCCACACTCCAGTATCTGCCATCTCTTGTGCCTCCATGCTCCAGGGGCATTGTACCATTTGGCCAGCCTTATTTCCCAAGATTACGTCCAGTACAGCTTATAGGACTATCTATGGATTGGCTGAAAAATCTGTACTGGGTTCATTTCTTCCCCATTTAAACCCTTTGCACTAAAGCACTCTCGGTCAATATGAGAGGAGTTTAAATCCCCTACTACTATAACACAAATTCTCAACAATAAAACACTTATTGAGAAATGAGACAGGGCAAGTGAGTGAAGCATCAGTGGGGTAGCACTTTGCCATGGCCATACATCCATCAGTTAGAAATGGCTTCTTCATAGAAGACAGGGAGATGTGGTGGAAGGTAGATATTCTGGCTGGAGTGATTTGACCAGTGGAGTGCAGCAGGATCTGTACTGGGACCTCTGCTGTTTGTGATGTATATAAATGACCAACATGTAATTGTATATGGGTTGGTGAGTAGGTTTACAGATTACACCAGAATTGGAGGAGTTGCAGACAGTGAGGAATGCTGTCAGAAGGTACAGGGGAATATAGATCAGCAGCATATGGGCTGAGATATGGCAGATGGAATTTAACCCTAGCAAGTGCGAGATGTTGTATTTTGGGAGGTTGAATGTAAGGGAAGAATATACAGGTAATGGCAAGACCCTAAACAGCATTGATGTGCATTGAGTGATCCTGGAGTCCAAGTTCATAGCTCTAGAGAAGGTGCAGAGGAGGTTGACCAGAATGTGACCTGCAGCAATGGATTACAGCTGCAGGGAGAGATGGGATAGAAATGGATTGTTTTCTCTGGAATATGAGAGGTTGAAGGAGACTTGTTAGAAATATGTAAAATTATGAGGTATAGATAGTGTAGTCAGTCAGAACCTATTTCCCAGAGTGGAAATGTCCAACCGTAAAGGGTATGTTTTGTCAGGTCGGGGGGTGTTCCCACCACCACTGGGACCATGTAATCACGTGCTAACCTGCTCCATGGTCGGATAGTCGGCGACTAAACCGTTTCCCCCGCCTGGGGGCTCTGGACCTCCAGCAGGACCAAAAACAAGACAAGTCAAAGGGCGGATGAGGTCCTAGCGAGCCAACGGACATCCACATTTCAGTAGAAGTTGCGATCACTGTCGTACGTGGCATTGTAAAGCACCGTGCCTGTTGATGATGATGATGATAAAGGGTATAGCAATAGGGTAAGAGAGGGGAAATTTAATGTGCGGGGAAAGTTTTCTACACAGAGAGTAGTGTGGGCCTGGAACGCATTCATACTCCACAGTGGAACTATTGGTTTGTTTAGAAGTCTCCGTACATATGAAAGTTGCACATTATTCTTGCAGTGTCAATTTTTCTGTGTATCTCTATTTTCCTGTTTCATGCCCTTCTTTCCATTACCGCAACAGTTTGGATGCCTGTAGACAACTCCCACAAAGGTCTTCTGACACTTGCTGCTTGTTAGATTCCACACCTCTGTGTCTGTCTTTGGTATAAATCAGCATTGCAGTTCCTTGCTATTACCTTTAATCTTTCCCAATTCTGACATAGGATCGCTGATCAGAAATGTGGACAATTTCCCTTTCCACAGATGCTGTCCGACCTGCTGGGTATTTCCTGAATTTTGAGGTTTTAGTTCATGTTTGCAGAATCAGCAGTATCTTGATTTTCATGGAATGGGAAATGTTGATTAGAAAGGATCAGTTACTGAAAGCAAACACACAGTGGCAGTGTTAAAGAAGGAACTGCAGATGCTGGAGAATCGAGGGTTACACAAAAAGCTGGAGAAACTCAGCGGGTGCAGCAGCATCTAAGGAGCGAAGGAGATAGGTGACGTTTCGGGTCGAGACCCTTCTTCAGATCTTGATTTTCATGGAATGGGAAATGTTGATTAGAAAGGATCAGTTACTGAAAGCAAACACACAGTGGCAGTGAGCGGTGAACAGAGGAATGTGGTGTTAGTCTTTATTGAAAGAGGTTTATGCACAATAGGAAGGGTATTGCAACAATTACACTGGGCCATTTTCATTTTCCAACCAAGGAGTATAATTACCGAATGCAGAAATTATAATGTGTCTGCAGCTTGCTTGCTTAATTCATTTCATAACCTGGGTGGGAAAGGATCAGGTCTTGGGTATTTGTTTGTCCCAATGTTTCTTCCAAAGAATTTATTTGGGATAATTTACATTAAGCTGGAAACAGTGCAGAAATTATTTGCAAGGAGGTTGCCAGGACGCGAGAGACTCAGTTAGAGGGAGAGGTTAGGTAAGCTGGGATTTTTTTCTCTGAAGCACAGGTGATTGAGGAGTGATCTTATAGTGGTGTCTAAAGTCACGAGATAGGATAAATTCACAGTATTTTCCCAGTGGAGGATAATAAAAAACCACAGGGTTAAATGGGGAGGGGGAAAATGTAAAGAAACTGGAGGAGCAACAGATGGTGTTTGCTCTATGAAGCTTTTTGAGGCAAGCACAATTCAACATTTAAAAGACATTTGGAGAGATACATTGATAGGAAAGTGTTTGAGGGATGTGAGCAAACATGCGGAAATGGGACCAGCTTAGTTAGAGCTGAATGACTCGATGACTCTCCACTTTTGCCAGTTTATGTCGTGGAATACATATTTTTGGCCAGGAACAGAAAGCCGAGCGACTATGCACCTGTCCATGTTGGTGGAATGGCAATGGTGAAAGCGTTAAAGGCTTCATGTTCCTGGGCTTTCACATCTCTGATGGCCTGTCGTGGGCACAGCACACTGGTGTAATCTCAAAGCAAGCTCACCAATGCTCCTATTTCCTCAGAAGTTTGAGGAGATTTGGCCCGTTGCCCAATACTCTATCAAACCTCCACAAGTGTACAGTGGACAGGTTACTAGCTAGTTGCATCATGGCCTCGTTTGAAAATTAGAATGGTCAGGAATGAAGGAGGCAACAAAAAGCAGTGGGCATTGTCCAGTCCATCATCGATACTGACCTCCACACCATCGAAGGGAACTACAGGAAGCGCTGCCTCAAGAAGACAGCTAATATTGTCAAGACCCACACCATCCAGCCCACGCTCTCTTCTCACTGCTATCATCAGGAAGCAGGTGCTGGAGCCCGAGAACTGTTACCTCCAGGTTCAAGAACAGCTTTATCCAATCAACCAACAGGTTTTTGAATTAATTTGTACACTCTAACCACAACCCTATCTCAGCATTGAACAGACTTTGCACGACTGTGGTTACTTTACATACTTTGGTAATGTTTTATCATCATCTAGTTGAGTTAGATACGTTATGGCGCACTTGTTGTTGCTGTTCTGATGAATCTTTATTATAGAGATACAGCGTAGAATCAACCCCTTTGTCCCACTGAGTCCGTGCCAACCAGTGATCACCCCGTACACACTGGAGACAATTTACTATTTTACCAAAGCCAATTAATGTACAAACGTGTGTTTTTGGAGTGTAGGAAGAAACCAAAGCACTCGGAGAAATCCCACATGGTCACACAGAGAACGTACAAACTCCGTACAGATTAATGTGCCTAAAGCCAGTAAGTAAGAATTTAATTGCTCCAGTCCACTTCCGCCACACATGAAAAATAAACACCCTTCTCGTTATTATATCCCCTTCACACATCTCATTACTTTTCTTCCCTCCATTACATCTGCCTGTTTAATCTCCACTCTTTCTTGCATTTGTTCAATGCATTTATTTTACATATGGGTTGCGAATGTACACGTGTTTCCCATCTGCTGATATTTCAGCCGAATAATTTGCCTCAGAGATGAATCAGAACAGCCTCAGATGACTTCTAAACCTTGATCAGCAAGGCAGTGAAACCAATTGGTATCAATAGACAATAGGTGCAGGAGTAGGCCATTCGGCCCTTCGAGCCAGCACCGCCATTCAATGTGATCATGGCTGATCATCCACAATCAGTACCCGGTTCCTGCCTTCTCCCCATATCCCCTGACTCCGTTATCCAGCCTCAACGACTACCGGCCAGTCGCACTCACACCAGTGGTGATGAAGTGCTTTGAAAAACTGGTCTGGGGTCACATCACATCATTTCTGCCCCGAAGCTTTGACCCCCACCAGTTTGCGTACAGAGCAAATAGATCTACAGAGGACGCTGTAGCCACAGCTCTCCATGCTGCACTGTCCCACCTGGAGCAGCGGGGAAGCTATGTGCGAATGCTCTTTGTGGACTACAGCTCTGCTTTTAATACTATCCTTCCCCACAAACTGGTGGACAAACTGGGGGACTTGGGACTTCCACACTCCACCTGCATGTGGATAAATAGCTTCCTGTCGGGCCGCAGCCAGAGAGTCAGAATGGGCCATCACACATCCACGGCCCTCAGCCTCAGTACCGGCTCTCTCTCCACAGGGCTGCGTGCTGAGCCCCCTGCTCTACACCATCTACACACATGACTGCACCTCCGCCCACCACGGCAACACCATTGCCATATTTGCGGTTGACACTACGGTGGTGGGGCTCATCTCCGGGGGGGACGAGTACGCCTATCGGGATGAGGTGGAGCAGCTGACAGTGTGGTGTGGAGAAAATAACCTGCTCCTGAACACCTTAAAGACCAAGGAGATAATAATAGACTTCAGGAAGAACAAAACGGAAATGGTACCATTAATCATCAGAGGGGACTGTGTGGAGAGGGTGGCGGATTTCCGCTTCCTGGGAATCCATATTGAGGAGGACCTGACGTGGAGCGTGAACACCTCTGCGCTGCTGAAAAAGGTCCAGCAGAGACTGCACTTCCTGAGGGTGCTGAGGAAGAATAACATCACACAGAGACTGCTGCTGTCCTTTTATCGGTGCTCCATTGAGAGCATCCTAACATACTGTGTATGCGTGTGGTACACCAGCTGCACAGCGGCCCAGGGGAAAGCGCTCCAGAGGGCCATTGACAACATTGGCCCAGAGGATTGTCGGCTGCCCTCTCCTTACCTTGGAGGACTTACACAGTTCCCGCTGCATCAAAAAATCCCAGAATATTATAAAGGACATTTCCCACCCCGGACACTCCCTGTTTGAACTGTTGCCGTCAGGCAGACGGTACAGATCTACAAGGACAAGGACAAACATTTAAAAACAGTTTTTACCCCACTGCTATAAATAGCAATGTTACAAAACTTTGAGATTTCAAAAATCAAGTCTGCAATTTATCCCATCAGATAAAGCATAAAAAGAAGTTTAATTTGACACCTAATTCACTTTCATATCTTCAGTATTAAGAAAGTTATGACCATTTTCATACTCGGAAATTAGCATCTTGCTCCCCATTGCCTTTCAATTGACTTAACTCAAAAGCTATGATCTGGAAAAGTTAGAAGCCCATAACTTTCTTAAAAATTAAGAGAACTCAATGAAATTTTCAGTTATTATAGATTGAAGCATTCTGAAACAAATATTAAACAATCTTACTTGGATTACCTGAAATTAAAGCATATAATTAGTTAGTTATCTAATTGTAGCTAATTACAAAATTAAATGAGTAGATCTAAACATCTATCCATTTCTTAAGAAAAGATAAACTTTTTTTAAATTGCCTACGTGTCCAAATAACATTCACACAATAATCCACAATATAACATAATTTTTAAATCTCATTTTCATGAATTTCTGTGCCAAATGGAAGGAATTTAGTGTTTGATTCCTGTAAATTAATGGCCATTTAAATCAACTAGCGAGTGGGTTTTAGTGGAATGCGGTGGATTGGAATGTTGCGGTTAGTGATGAAGTCGGGGGGAAAAATACTGTTGGTTCATACGTTTTTTGGGACCCCATTTCGCAACATGAAAATATTATTAATGCCTCCCGAAAAACCAACTTTTAATATAAAAATAAACTATTTACCTTTTTTTCTCCCCTACGGAAAATCCTTCCGGTTGTCAGTGCTCACGGCTTTTGAAGGTGATTTTTAAATTACTCTAGTTAATAAATAATTTAGAGTAATTTAAAAATACCTTCATTGATGAAATGTCGGAGCGATGTTTCTTCCGCAACAAAATCGCCCGACATTCATCGATTATCCAGGTCTGTTGAAAAACGGCACTTTAAGCCCGCCCCCCTCTGAAAGGCGCTAAAGTTGCGCACACGGGGAGCGGCAGAACTGCAGCGCCGCTAAAGGTAAGTTTTGCAACATACCTACTATAAAGGCACTAAATGTAGCCGCCAAGGAACGCGGGGACTAAGGGACTGTGGTTGGTACACTGTGAAATCGACAGAAGGATGTAGGGTTGGGTGTTTATGCGTGCTATTTTCATATTTCATATTTATTTTAGTTGTTTATCTTTTTTAAAATTTTACCTTGTATGTATCGTTAGCTTTTATGGTTTGAATGGTGCACTGACTGGCTGACATTTTTAAATTTTGTTGTACATGGTTCATGTTACAATGACAATAAAGAAACTATTCTATTCTTTTACTATTCTATCTTTAAGAGCCCTATCTAGCTCTGTCTTGAAAGTATCCAGAGAACCTGCCTCCACCGCCGTCTGAGGCAGAGAATTCCACAGACTCACAACTCTCTTTGTGAAAAAGTGTTTCCTCATCTCCGTTCTAAATGCCTTCCCCTTATTCTTAAACTGTGGCCCCTGGTTCTGGATTCCCCCAACATCGGGAACATGTTTCCTGCCTCCAGCATGTCCAAACTCTTAATAATCTTATATGTTTCAATAAGATCCCCTCTCATCCTTCTAAATTCAAGTATGCTACGAACTCCAGAGCAGTACACTTCAGTGTCCTTCTCACACTGAACCAAGAACACAAAACATCTCAATTTTAAACAGAAGTATTCAACTGTAAAATACTAGATACACATCACTGCAATATAGAAACATAGAAACATAGAAAATAGGTGCAGGAGTAGGCCATTCGGCCCTTCGAGCCTGCACCGCCATTCAATATGATCATGGCTGATCATCCAACTCAGTATCCCGTACCTGCCTTCTCTCCATACCCCCTGATCCCTTTAGCCACAAGTGCCACATCTAACGCCCTCTTAAATATAGCCAATGAACTGGCCTCAACTACCTTCTGTGGCAGAGAATTCCAGAGACTCACCACTCTCTGTGTAAAGAATGTTTTCCTCATTTCGGTCCCAAAGGAATTCCCCCTTATCCTTAGACTGTGACCCCTTGTTCTGGACTCCCCCAACATCGGGAACAATCTTCCAGCATCTAGCTTGTCCAACCCCTTAAGAATTTTGTAAGTTTCTATAAGATCCCCCCAAATTGTAAATTTAACTTGAAAGCAGATGAAACTAACCCAGACTGGGGGACCCATCCTGGGACTGTACTTACCCACTGCACAGAGGAACAGAGTCAAGGTGGAGAATATCAGTGCAAACATGTTGTTAAACTTGATTTGCAAGGATTAAAGATTCAGACCCGATGTTCCCATTACTGTTTTAGAAGTGACTGTGTCCTCTTCTACTTCCCCACAAGATTGTTTCATCACAAATGCGTGGAGTGTAAAGAGGAAGTCATGGGGAAAGTGGGCAGTGGAAACTACTGAAAATTTACTCTCAAACTGTAGGCAGATCATCAGAGTAGTTTTCACCATTCTCTCTGGATGCATCGACGATGGTCACAGATGCAAGTTTCGGACGTACCAAGGGCAAATCCTCATAGTCACCTCTGATGTTCATACACATTTTTCAGATTCAAATGTGGAAACAAAAATTAATTATCTGATACATTTTTGTCTTTTATTGGGAAAATTAGGGAAATTGGGAAGGGCAAGTGGCTCAGTAGGTGAGGTGTTTGGGACAAGCGAACACGGGTCTATTGTCTTTAAATTAGTTGTAAAGATAGGGCAGGCCCACTTCTGAATTGGGTCAAGGTGAGCTTTAGTATCAGACAGGAACTTGCTAAAGTTGTTTAGAATAGGCTGTTAAAAGTATGATGACGAGAATTTAATTTTCCTGTTGGAGTGAAAGGCAAGGCAGGTGGGAGTAAGGAAACTGGGATGTGGAGAGAAATTGAGGCTGTCAGGAAGAAGGAGGTGGCTAGGGCCAGGTATAGGCAGTTGGGCTTGTGCACCCAAGGAGGGGTTTTGAGATCTGAGGAGCTGGATTAAAAAGGAAATTAGGAGGGCAACAAGGGGGCAGGGGATAGCTCTGGCAGATCATCTATCTATATTACTAAAAGTGTGATCTTGACCACTTCCTGTTGTTCTGTAAATTGATTTTTGAAAACACGCTGTGACTTACGGCTGTGATTATTGGCCATCTTACTCAGAGTCCCCCTCCGCTGAAAAATAAAAGTGTTATTAGTGTTTTAAAAATGTTGATATTCTCTCTCCTGAAGGCCACGCCCCTTCCGGAGGGACTATAAAATCCGGATGTATTGAGTGCCTCAGTCGGTCTCTGCAAGATGGGGAAGCGAGAGGGTCATGTCTCTCAGTCTCAGCCATAAAATAACACGGAACACATGTCTACTAAACTGTGAGTGTGGTTTTACTGACCTTGAGTGCCCTTAATGTGGTTTGAAAATGAAAATGTGCTTGGTTTGTAATAAAGCACTGCAAATGGTTGTTGGTTTGAAAGAAAGCACTGCAAATGGTTGTTGATGACTGGACCTTTACACAATAGGGTAAACTCTCGTTAAAATGTACCATGATGCAGCATCTCTGGAGAACATGGATAGGAGAAACTTCGGGTTGAGACGAGACTATTCTTCAAACACTCAGTTGGGAACTGGATCTGGAATCCAGGTGAATTGACCTGCTGGTGGTTGGAGGAGAGGAGAGAACCGGCGCAGTTAATGGTTGCTACCCGCAGACGGCCGGATGCAGGTAAGGGCCGGGGTGGCAGTGGCAGTGGCAGTGGCAGTGGCAGTGGCAGGCTTGGCCTGGAAGGGGCCGAGGAACCCGTGTGGGTTGGTGATGGCAGCAGAAGGTTCTGCCTGGAAGCGGAGCGAGCTGGGCATGGCCACTGTGGTTACCACCACAGTCCACCTCCCGTCAGCATCCATTCATCCGCTACATGTCTGATGGAGAGAGTTGGGTACCAGTGCACTGCTGTAGCACCGGCTCCAACTCTTCATCCTGATGAATTATTAATTTGTGCTAACCAGCCACTTCCTTTCCTTCAATGTAGTTCACCATGGCAGTTTTTCTGGCTGTTATCAAACGGAGCTTGGTGCTCATATCTAAGAATTGTTTTGTGGTCTGTGGGAACAAAAGCATTGCCAGCAAGTGTTGCCAAAGGCTCAAGTCCTCATTAGGTTTATCTGCAGCCACACCCACTTTTCTCTCATTCACATACATCCCTTGCTATCAGTACATCCTCAGCTCTGAGCATCTCATTTGCTGCATTAAAGCTTTTCCCCCACCTGTTCCCCTCCCAGGGGAGTATTGCCTGGGTGTAAATCCTGTTTCATGTTCGCTCCCTCAGGTCAAGTCGAGTGCATTGTCATCTGCAGATGTACGATGATGTACAGGTACAGCGAACCTCCACCTTATATTTCGTTATTAATGCAATTCCATTTCTTAGGCCAGCTTTTCAGGGTCCTACATCTTCCCCTTATAAGTATCCCTTCAGGCAGTTTCACTGTTCATCCCTCTCTCGAAGAACCAGCATGTTGCTGGGACTGGAGCCATACAGAGGCCGAGCATGGTCTGGGTGGCAGATCTTCCCTGGGGCACATTGGTGGGTTTTTACAACAACCCAGTATTTTCCTAATTACAAACACTGATACCAACCTTCTTTCTATCTATCTTTCTACTTTTAAAACTCTGTGTGTGTCCATATGTGTGTGTGTGTCGTTTTTGCCTGTGAAACGTATCTCCTCGAAAACCAGACACAAATACGCAGAGATTTTTACATATTTCGGTAGGGATTTAACTTATGATTTCAGAAATCCACTCCTCTCTAAATTCGCCCTTTGAATAAAGTTATTCACAAAACTCACTTTTTAAAAAATAATCGCCGCTTGCCAGCTGCTGACATCACAAAGCCCAGATGCCCACCAATTGAAGCCCAACGGCCTCCTGGGCCTGTCCCCCCGCCGCTCAGCTCCACTATAGGATCTTTGTTCTGTAGATCTCGGGGTCACGCGCTGAAACTTCTCCGCGTGGCCCGTGCAGCTCGTGAAGCCCCGCCTCTCCCATCCCATGCCCATCCGCTCATTCCAGCTGTGGGTTTCCGGAGAGTCAGAGGCCGCTTCTGTCTCTCTGCATTTCGCAGCGCACTCACTCGCCCGGCTCCCCTCCACCCCTCTCTTCCCTCCCTCTCTCCCCCTCGTCTCTACCCATCACAGGGAACGACCTCCTCTCTGGGGAGACCCGATTGTCTGTCCCCCCCGGCCCGGCTCTGTCACACTGGTAGGTGCGCTTCCCTTAGCGGAAACCGCGATTAGCTGGTCCCCCCGCTGCCTTTCACCATCCTCAGATCGAGCCACCATGAGCTGCTGCCCCGCCCTGCCCCTCTATCTCTCTCTCTCCCCCCTTTCTCTCTCTCTCTCTTCTCTCTCCACTCTCTCTCTCCCCTCTCTCTCTCTCCCCTCTCTCTCTCGCTCCCCCTCCCTCTCTCCCTCCCCCTCATCTCTCTCTCTCCCTCCCCCTCTCACGCCCGCTCGCTCCCCCTCTCTCTCCTCTCTCTTTTTCCCCCCTCTCTCTCCCCCTCTCCCCCTCTCTCCCCTACCCCTCTCTCTCTCCCCCTCCCTCTCTCTCCCCCTTCCTCTCACTCACCCCCCCTTGTCCTCCCCCTCCCTCCCTAAACCCCCTTCCCCCTCCCCTAAATCCCCCTCCCCTCCACACCCTCCCCTCAACCCCTTCCCTACCCCCTTCCCTCCAGCCCCTCCCCTTCCCTTCCCCCAACCTCTCCCTCTCCCTTCCAACCCGCCTTCCCTTCCCCCCCTCTCGGAAGAGAGAGAGAGGGGGGAGAGAGCGGGGTGAGAGGGGGAGGGAGTTAGTGTGTGTGACGCCGCCAGCAAGTCACCATGGACCATATGAGTTGTATGTCCCTGATGCCAAGAAGTGTCTTAGTCCCGGTGAAGCTTCTTCTGCATGGGGGGTGAGCAAGCATGGACCAGGCGACTGTTTCCCTGAACACTTGTGCTCCAAGGTCTGCTAGAGTTCCCCGTTAGTTATCTTAATTCTCCTTCCCAATCCCATACCGACCTTTCTGCTTTTGGCTTCTTCAGCTGCTAGAGACTTGAGGAATAGCATCTGATTTCCTTGCATTGGTAGCCTTCTATCTAACCCTATAATTCGCAATGAAAAGAAAAAGATCCCAATCCCTCCTCTCCCCACCCTATTCCCAGTGGCCACACCTTTTCCCACCTCTGTCTTAACATTTCAATCGTAGTCTTTCCTTATGTGACACACTTTGTCTCCTTTCACCTCTGGCCTTTGTCATTTACTCCACCCATCTGCATATCAGCCCACCTCAACTATCACTTGCCAGGCTGTGCACCATCCCAACGCATCTTTTCCACCTTTTCTCCCCCTACTCCATCAGTCTGAAGAAAATGCCCACCCTGAAATGTCATCTGTTCATTTACCTCCACAGATGCTGCCTGACCAACTGTGTTCCTCAAGCACTTTGTTTTCTGTTCACGATTCCACCATCTGCACTCACACGTGGTCCCATGCTTTGTATGACAGTGGATGAGTGTGCAGGATATTCAGTTTGGTCCATGGTGGCAAGTGTGGAGGTGGTTGAGCTGTGCAAAGGGAATTTGACAGAGGCTGTGGACTTTGGGCTGAGAGGAACTGCAGGCGGTTGCCAGCGAGACCTCAGTGTGAGGAAGTAAGACTGTGGTTGTTGAAAGCGTGCAGGTATTACACACCAGGAGAGTAGAAGAGCGTTTATGTGGCGTTGAACCAAGAAATGCGGTAGAGGAACGGAAAGACATAGAGAGCATTGTGACTCCATGTGTAGCTTTGTGGTAAAAATGGGAAATATAAACCTAGGAGGAAAGGCTTTACAAATATAAAGGGCATAGTAAATGGCCTTGACCTACTAACAAAGTGTGCTGGAGGAAGTTACGGTTTGAATTTCAAATCCATATCTCAATTCACTTCTTAGTTTATTTTAGGGATACAGCAAAGTAACAAGCCCTTCAGCTCACCGAGTCCGCGCCGACCAGCGACCCTAGTACACTATATTCCACTACAAACCCACTGACTCCCACAGCTACCTGGACTACTCTTCCTCCCACCCTGCTTCCTGTAAGGACTCCATCCCCTATTCCCAATTCCTCCGTCTACGCCGCATCTGCTCCCAGGATGAGGTGTTCCACACCAGGTCATCACAAATGTCCTCATTCTTCAGAGAACGGGGATTCCCCTCCCCCACTATAGATGAGGCTCGCACCAGGGTCTCCTCCATACCCCGCAACACTGCCCTCTCTCCCCATCCCCCACTCACAACAAGGGCAGAGTCCCCCTGGTCCTCACCTTTCACCCCACCAGCCGGCACATACAACACATAGTCCTCCGCCAGTTTCGCCACCTCCAACATGATCCCACCACTCGCCACATCTTCCCATCTCCACCCCTGTCTGCCTACCGCAAAGACCGCTCCCTCCGCAACTCCCTTGTCAATTCTTCCCTTCCCTCCCGCTCCACCCCTTCCCTGGGCACTTTCCCTTGCAACCGCAAGAGATGCTACACTTGTCCCTTCACCTCCCCCATCCACTCCTTTCAGGGACCCAAGCAGTCCTTCCAGGTCCGACAGAGGTTCACCTGCACCTCCTCCAACCTCATCTACTGCATCCGTTGCTCCAGATGCCAGCTGATCTACATCGGTGAGACCAAGCGGAGGCTGGGCGATCGTTTCGCCGAACACCTCCGCTCGGTCCGCAATAACCAACCCGACCTCCCGGTGGCTCAGCACTTCAACTCCCCCTGCCATTCCGTATCCGACCTCTCAGTCCTGGGCCTCCTCCATGGCCAGAGTGAGCAACACCGCAAGTTGGAGGAACAGCACCTCATATTCCACTTGGGGAGTCTGCATCCTCTGGGTTTGAACATTGAATTTTCTCAATTCTGTTAACCCTTGCTGTCTCCTCCCCTTCCCACCTCTCCCCCACCCCTCGGGCTCCTCCTCCTCCTTTTTCCTTTCTTCTTCCCGCCCCCCCCCCCCACCTCCCATCAGTCTGAAGAAGGGTTTCCACCCGAAACGTTGCCTATCTCCTTCGCTCCTTAGATGCTGCTGCACCCGCTGAGTTTCTCCAGCCTTTTGCGTACCCTAGTACACTTTAGCTCTATACTACACACTAGGGACACGGAACTGTTTCACCAAAGCCAATTAACCCACAAACCTGTATGTCTGTGGAGTGTGGGACGAAACCGGAACAAGCGGGGAAAATCCGCAGGTCACAGGAAAAACATACAAATTCCTTACAGACAAGCACCCCTAGTCGGGATTGTGCCCTAGTCTCTGGCGCTGTATGGCAGCAGCTCTACTGCTGTGCCTCCATCTCTGACATTAGAAGAGAAGAGAAGGCGCAGGACAAGGGTCAGAGGTAATAGGTGTACCAAGGACAGGATGATGGGCAAATTGGACTCTGGTGGGAGAGGTGAAGGTGAAGACAAAGGCTGGAGGGTGATAATTAGGGAGACAAAGACTACAATCTGATCAGTAGGGAAGGTGACGAGGGAGAGGGGAAGGGTAGATGGAATCAGATGAGGGATGGGATCCAGTGGGGAAATGTATAGGGAGTAGGTTTGGAGCTATGTTTCTGTGCTGCATAACTCTGCGACACTGTCCGTGAATCGATTTGTTCTGCTGATCTGATCGTCAGCCTTAGCTAAAGAATGCAACAATGTGGATCCTGATGTGTTAAAGGTCAGAGCTACATTGCTGCAACATCCTGCAACATCCAGTGGAATATCAGCACCAATCAGTGGAATATTTACACCAGCTCCCCTTTGGCTATTGGCCAATTTTGGCATTCTGTGGGTGAGCAAGCCCGGGCAGACTCATTGTCATTGGTCCAGAAATGCGCCCGGTCTCTGTGATTGGTGGTAGTGGGACTACCTGCCACATCCCTTACAAACATTCCTTGTGGTAATACCCTTAAACTCCAGGCAGTATTCTAGTCAACCACGTCTGCATCCTCTTCAAAGCCTCCACATATTTCCTGTAATGTAGCAATCAAACTGCCCACAACACAACAAATGCGGAAAGCTTTACTGACTGTAAAATCAACATGGTTGGCATTGTGTGTGATTTTAACTTCCCCAACTTGATTTGGACTTCCTTAGTGCTGGAGGCTAGAGAATTAGATGGGGCAGTGTTTGTTAGGTGCAATCCAAGAGGGTTTCTTGAAACAGTGCATGTCCAACGGGAGGAGTGACCATACTGGAACTTGTCCTGGGAAGTTATCCTGGCCACATGACTTGGATGGATCGCAGTGGGAGACATTTTGGTAACAAACATCATAAGTTTGAAGTAGTTATGAATAAAGATAAGTCTGGACCGTGGGGCGAGGTACTAAATTGGGGCAGTGCAAATTCTAACGTTTATAGTCAGTAACTAGGGAGAGTAAATTTCCTCTGTATGTTCTGCATTCCTCCAACATCCCAAAGATGTGCGGGTTTGTACTTTAATTGCCCTCTCTAAATTGCCTCCCAGTGTGTAAATGGTGGATGAGAAAATGGGATTACATAGAACTAGTGTGAACGTGTGATCGATGGTCAGCATGGACGTGGTGGGCTGAAGGGCCTGTTTCCCTGCTGTGTAATTAAATCTATTCAATCAATCATATTCAATCATCTCTAACTAAACTCCTCTAATCACAGTAAATCTTCCTCAGTTTAGTTTAGCTTAGTTTAGAGATACAGCACGGAAACAGGCCTCTCGGCCCACCGGGTCCGCACAGACCAGCGATCCCCGCTCATTAACACTATCCTACACACACTAGATCCAATTTACACTTATCCCAAGCCAATTTATCCGCAAACCTGTACGCCTTTGGAGTGTGGGAGGAAACGGAAGATCTCGGTGAAACAGCACGCGGTCACGGGGAGAACATACAAACTTCGTACAGACAGCACCCGTAGTTGCCATTGAAAGCGGGTCTCCGGTGCTGCAAGTGCTGGAACAACAGTTCTACCGCTGTGCCACTGTGCTGCCCTTCTCTGAACACTTCCCAGCACAGTCACATCCTTCCTATAATGTGGTGACCAGAATTACACCTGGTACTCCAGGTGTGGCCTTACCGATGTTTGCAAAAGTTGAAACATAATCTTCCAACAATTATAGTCAATGCACTGATCTAGGAACGCAAGGATGCTGCATGCTGTCTTCAACCATCTTATCCAAGTGTGGTGGCACCTTCAAATAACAATGGACTTGAAATCTTGGTCTCTTTGTTCTCTGTTCATCAACAATTTTTATTGCCCTGTCATTTAGTGCTTTTGGCCGACACGTATTATTTGACTTTCCAAAAAGTATCATCTTGCACTTGCCCAAATTAATTTCCATCTGCCAATACTCTGCCCAACATTTCATTTAATCTCTATCCTGCTATAATCATATACAACCTTCCTCGCTAGCAAGAACACCGTAGGAGCAAATGGAAAGGCCACACGGAGTTGACGTTCAAAGTCACAGGCAATTTATTAAAACTGGTGGGACAAAGAGACCAGTCGAACTCATCTCCAGAGCATGACTGCCACAGCTTTTCTATTCTCAGCTGACAAGGTTACATGGAAACCTGATTACAGAATGGAGATGACAGAAATACTGAATCAGGAAAACTAGGTCTTGATTGCAGAATAAAATGATTATGCACAAGGCTAATTAATTGATAATAGATCCAATCTTCTGTTGCAATGACGGGTGCATGCTATAACATATTCAATGAAATTCCTGAAACTTGGATGGTGTCACTGCTGCATTCCATGTATTTACATTTAGGCTTTGTCTGTGGTTCACTGTCAGCATATTAGCACAATTCACTTCCCTATTTACTAGTCATTTGCCTTCCCTATTCTTTCCCCTCCATCCCCCCATCCCCTACCCCCCCCTTCTAGCTCTTTGGACTAGGGTAACCAATAGAGCCAAAAGATTCTATCCCTAACAGCACCCTTGTTCGGCCTATTAAACGACTATCCCCCTTACAAGCCAATGCTTAATCTGCTGCTGCAGTTCACACACTAAAATAATGTCGTTAAAGCAGTCAGCTGTACAACATTGATAATGTGGGAGATGGAGGCGCAGCGGTAGAGTTGCTGCCTTACAGTGCCAGGGACCCGGCTTGTATCCTGACTACAAGGCTTGCCTGTACGGAGCTTGTACATTTTCCCCGTGAGCTTCGTGGGTTTTTCCCGGTTGTCCAGTTTCCTCCCACATTCCAGAGATGTACTGGTTTGTAGGTTAATTGGCTTTGGTGAAAATTGTAAATTGTCCCTAGTGTGTAGGATCGTGCTGGTGTACAAGGATTGCTGGTTGGCGAGGACTTGATGAGCTGAAGGGCCTCTCTCTGCGTTGTATCTCTAGACTATATGAAGCAGTCAAAATTCAAACTATTACTATATTTCACTTGCCAGGTTTTGCCTCATCCTTACTGCTTTTCTAGCTTTCTCCCCCCTACTCCATATGTCTGAACATGGGTCCCAACACAAATCATCCATCCACAGATGCTGCCTGAGCCAGTAACTTCCTCCAGCACACTTGTTTCGCTGGCAACCGCCTGCAGTTCCTCTCAGCCCAAAGTCCACAACTCTGTCGAGTGGGTGACTGCCAAATCCCTTTGCACAGTTCAACCATCTCCACACTTGCCACCATGGACCAAACTGTAAATATCCTGCACACTTATCCGCTGTCCTACAAAGCATGGGACCACGAGTGACTGCAGATGCTGGGATCGTGAACAGAAAACAAAGTGCTGGAGGAACACTGTTGGTCGGGCAGCATCCGTGGAGGTAAATGTACAGACGACATTTCAGGTCGGTCCCCTTCCTCAGACTGATGGAGTTGGGGGAAGGAAGCTGGAAATCAGACGTAGGGGTTTGGCAAAGCCGGGCATGTGAGAGGTGGATAAAGTTCAGTTCAGTTTAGTTTAGGTTAGTTTAGTTTATTAGTACCAACCATCAGTGAAAAGTTGAGGGGGGTTGATGGGCAGATGGGTGGAGTACGTGACCAAGGTCAGAGGTGAAAAGGAGACAAAGGGTGTCACCTAAAAAAAGAGTGGGAATTAAATGTAAAGACGGAGGAGGAAAAAAGTGTGGCAACTGGGGATCGGGGTAGGGAGAGCAGTGTATGGGATTTATTTGTTGTAATTGGAGCATTGTAGGGTTAGGTTGAAGGCTACCAATGCAGAACATAAGATGCCATTCCTCCAGTTCTTGGAGTTCCTCCAGTTTGATTGTGGCTTCTCTCTAGCAGTAGAGAATGGTTGGTATGGGATTGGGAAGGAAAGTTAAAATGGCCAACAGGGAGCTGTAGCAGGCCTTGGCAGACACAGCGCAGGTGTGCGGGTTAATGGTCGCCTGGTCGATGCTTGGTCCTCCTGATGCAGAGGTGGCCTCATTGGGGCTATGGCACATATTGGCATCAGGCACATCTACATTGTATGGTTAATGGTCCCTTGCTTTCCAATAGGAGTATCTCCCTCCTGAGTAATTGTCCACTATCTCTAACCTCAGTTGGTCACAAGAACTACTCACATTCTGCATCTACTTACAGGGTGCAGTAACATTATGGATAGGTCAGTGCAGTGATATGCAGAGAGTTGGGCCATTCACCCAGACATTAATAATTAAATGGGGATGTTAACTTGGGATCTTTAAATTTAAGGAATTACGTGAACAGGAAATTTAAATGTAAAGGTTGGTATCGGTGTTCCTAATCAGGAAAATACCGGGTAGTTGCAGAAACCCACCAATGTGCCCCAGGGGAGGAGACATGCCACTGTATGACTCCAGTCCCCGCAACGTGCTGGTACTTTGGTCTCTCCTCAATTCAATCGCATTTAGTGAAGGTCCAATAAATGCAAGCTAATAATCTCATTAAAATCTCAGTTGCTATTTATTATGATTCTTGTCGTTGCCTCTCAGTTTTACAGTTTCATGTTTCATTGGTATCTCTTAGCTTGACTGAATGCAAGATTCCTTCGGTCCAACTGGCCAGGCACGGATTTCCAAAGGGACTTCAGTCTTCAGGAACGTTCAGCCATTCCAGGTCTTGTCAGCAGAACGAGGGATGGTTCAGGGCAACTGAACTCATTCTAACCAAGTACAGCCACAGAACACTCATAACACCAGCAAGAAGATGATCTCCCACTGAGGAATGGGTGTTTTACACATGCAGAGTTACTTAACAATAATTAAATGATTGATGAAACAAAAGAGAAAGTGAGAGAGGAAGAGAGAGAGAAAGTGAAAAAGAGAGAGTAGGAGAGATATGTGCTCAAATCATCAGGGCATTGAGGATTGAAGCTGATAGAGGGTGATTATGGTCCACCAGATTATCCCCTGAGATGAAAAGTGAATCTGCCTGAAGGGATAGTTATGAGGGGAAGATGGGCTAGGAAATGGAATTGGATTAATAGCAAAGTATAAGGAGGAGGTTCACTGTATCTATACATCACCGTAATTATGCAGATGACAATAAACGACTAGACACCCTCCGTGCTGCACAACATCACTTCTCCATCATCAACAATTAAAATAGATGAGTTGGAGAGGCTGTTCAGAAGACAGAGAAGCCGGAAATCTCCAGGACCGGACAATGTATCGCCCTCTACGCTCAAGCTCTGTGACGAACAGCTGGCAGCGGTCTATACAGACATTTTCAACCAGTCCCTTCAAACATGTACTGTCCCTGCCTGCTTCAAAGTCTCCACTATTGTCCCTGTACTCAAAATGGCAAGGGTTTCTGGTCTTAATGACTACAGGCCTGTCGCACTGACCTCTGTGGTCATGAAGACACTCGACAGGCTTGTGCTGGCCAAGCTGAAAAATATCACAAATATACACTCCAAGCTTTCCGAGTTGACTGTGCCTGAACCCTTCTGGCGGTGAATTACCAGCTTCCTGACACACAGGAAGCAGCATATGATCCTGGGAAAGCACTTCTCGGACCCGCAAACGCTCAGCATAGGAGCACCGCAAGGCTGCGTACTCTCCCCTCTCCTCTACTCTCTCTACACCAATGACTGCACCTCCACAGACACCTCTGTCAAGCTTCTCAAGTTTGCGGACGACACAACCCTGATTGGACTGATCCAGGATGGGGAGGAATCTGCCTACAGACAGGAAGTGTCACAGCTGGTGTCCTGGTGCCGTGGCAACAACCTGGAGCTCAATGCTCTTAAGACAGTGGAATTGATTGTAGACTTTAGGAGAGCTCCCCCTCCCCTCACCCCACTCACCATCAACAACACCACAGTCACATCTGTGGAGTCTTTTAAGTTCCTGGGAACCATCATCTCCAAGGACCTTAAGTGGGGGGCTACCATCGACTCCACAGTCAAAAAGGCACAACAGAGGATGTCCTTCCTACGGCAGCTGAGGAAGCACAATCTGCCACAGGCAACGATGGTCCAATTCTACACGGCCATCATGGAGTCTGTCCTCACCTTCTCCAATCTGGTTTGGCTCAGCCACCAAGCACAACACCCGGAGGCTGCAGCGAATCGTCCGATCAGCTGAGAATTTTATTGGCTGCAACCTTCCCCCCATTGATGAACTGTACACTGCAAGGGCCAGGAAGCGAGCGGGCAAGATCATCTCTGACCCCTCTCACCCTGGCCACAAACTCTTTGAATCACTTCCCTCTGGAAG
This sequence comes from Raja brachyura, assembly GCA_963514005.1. The sequence continues at coordinate 88,429,617 of OY740788.1, forward strand.
GCGACTCCGGACTGTCAAAGCTGCCACAGCCAGACATAAAAACAGCTTTTTTCCATGAGTAGTTGCTCTACTCAACAGCCAAAAATCTGTAGCCTCCCTTTACTCTGGTATTTCATTTAATTCACATTTAATAAATAATGTTTAATGTTTTATGGATCATTCTGAACTGTCACTGTATGTCATGTTGTCTCTTGTGGGCGGAGCACCAAGGCAAATTCCTTGCATGTGAATACTTGGCCAATAAACTTATTCATTTTATTTTTATTAGACCTGAGGCAGAGAATATTATCCAAGATTTAAACGCAGGCAATAGTCTCCTGGGTGGGGGACAGGTGGTGGAAAGGCTTTGGTGCAGCAAATGAGATGCTCGGAGCTAAGGATGTGCTGATGGCAATCAATGTATGTGAATGGGAGAGGAAAGTGGGATTGGCTGCAGATAAATCTAATGAGGACTTGAGCCTTTAGCAACACTTTCTGGCAATGCTTTTTACAGAGAGCACGAGACAATATATGCAAATGAGCACCAAGCTCCATTTGATAACTGCCAGAAGGACTGCCAAGTCTAACTACGTTGATGGGAAGGAAGTGCCTGAGCACACAGGAATAACTCATCCGGATTCTGGATAATAAGTTGGAATCTGTGCTATAACGTCCGAACACTCACAAAACACTCTTCATCGGACATGTAGGGAATGAGTGGGGGCTGAAGGCAGGTTGACCGCAGTGGGAAAGTGAACAGTTAATGTTCAGATTCTTAACAGCATTGATGTATGGAGGAATGTTGGAGTTCAAATTCATCGCTCCCTGGAAGTGGCAACAGAAATAGATAGAGTGGTAAAGAAGGCATATGGTATACTTGCCATCATCAATCAGGGCATTGAGTGCAAAAGGCAGGAAGTCATTATGCAGCTTTATAAAACTGTGGTTAGGCTGAATTTGGAACTGTGTAACGTTCTGGTCACCTCATCACAGGAAGAAATGTGGAGGCTTTGGAGGGAGTGTAGAAAAGGTTTACTGCAGCAAGGTTTACATTGTAATGCCAGAATTAGAGGCTTTTAGCCACGAGGAGATATTGGACAACACTTTCAAGAACCCTGCAAGTTATTGGGTAAATCCCACTTTAACGTCTCAAAATGCTACACTTTGCCAGTTCATCTGCCATTCCTTTGCCCACTTTCCCTGTTGACTTGGATCCTGTTGTAATGTTATATAACCACCATCGCTGTTCATTCCACCACCAATTATGGTGGCACCTTCAAACATATTAATCATACCAAATCCATTCAAATCCAAACCATTACTATGTGATCATATGACAGGACTTTACAAGTGTGGTCTCCGTACATGACTACAGGGTGACCACAATATTCCTTGAGATGATGGGGACGGGTTGTCATATGAAAAGGAAGATTAAACTAATTAGGTCTATGCTTCTGAATTACATAGAATGTGATCCCTTTGAAACCTGCCAAATATTTAGTTTTGTTTAGAGTCCGTGCCGACCAGCGATCCCCGCACCCTAACACTATCCTACACACTAGGGACAATTTACAATTTTAACATGCCAATTAGCCTACAAACCTAGGCTGCACCCAGAGAAAACCCACACAGGTCCTGGGGAGAAGCTGTAAACTCTGTACAGACAGCACCCATAGTCAGCATCAAATCTGGGTCCCTAGCGCTGTATCGCACCGCCGTGCCATCCGCTCGGACCTGGTAGAATAAATATAATTTGATATTTCCCCTCAGTTGGTTGTTTAAACCAAGAATCAAAGTTTTAATAAATAAGGATTAAGGTTCTTATTTTAAACCTAAATCAGGTTAAAAAATAAGGATTTGCCCACTCACACAGATATGAGAAGAAATGTTTTCAGAAGGTTGTGAATCTTTGAAATTAAACACGGTACATATATATATATATATATATATATACACATAGAAACATAGAAAAATAGAAAATAGGTGCAGGAAGAGGCCATTCGGCCCTTTGAGCCAGCACCGCCATTCATTGTGATCATGGCTGATCGTCCTCTATCAATAACCCGTGCCTGCCTTCTCCCCATATCCCTTGACTCCACTAGCCCCTAGAGCTCTATCCAACTCTCTCTTAAATCCATCCAGTGATTTGGCCTCCACTGCCCTCTGTGGCAGGGAATTCCACAAATTCACAACTCTCTGGATAAAAAAGTTTTTTCACAGCTCAGTCTTAAATGGCCTCCCCTTTATTCTAAGACTGTGGCTCCTGGTTCTGGACTCGCCCAACATTGGCAACATTTTTCCTGCATCTAGCTTGTCCAGTCCTATTATGATTTTATATGTTTCCATAAGATTCCCCCTCATCCTTCTAAACTCCAGTGAATACAAGCCTAGTCTTTTCAATCTTTCCTCATATGACAGTCCTGCCATCCCAGGGATCAATCACGTGAACCTACGCTGCACTGCCTCAATCACAAGGATGTCCTTCCTCAAATTAGGAGACCAAAACTGTACACAATACTCCAGATGTGGTCTTACCAGAGCCCTATACAACTGCAGAAGAACCTCTTTACTCCTGTACTGAAATCCTCTTGTTATGAAGGCCAACATTCCATTAGCTTTCTTCTCTGCCTGCTGTACCTGCACGCCAACTTTCAGTGACTGGTGTACAAGGACACCCAGGTGTCTAACCTAACCCCATTGAGATAATAATCTGCCCCTTTGTTTTTGCTGCCAAAGTGGATAACCTCACATTTATCTATATTATACTGCATCTGCCACGCATCTGCCCTCACTCAACCTATCCAAGTCCCCCTGAACCTCCTAACATCCTCTTCACAGTTCACACTGCCACCCAGCTTTGTGTCATTCGCAAACTTGCTAGTGTTGCTCCTAATTCCCTCTTCCAAATCATTAATATATATGGTAAACAGTTGCGGCCCCAACACCGAGCCTTGCGGCACTCCACTCGCCACTGCCTGCCATTCTGAAAAGGACCCGTTCACTCCTACTCTTTGCTTCCAGTCTGCCAACCAATTTTCTATCCATGTCAACACCCTACCCCCAATACCATGTGCTCTAATTTTAGTCACCAGTCTCCCGTGCGGGACCTTATCAAAGGCTTTCTGAAAGTCTAGATACACTACATCCACTGGCACCCCTTCGTCCATTTTACTTGTCACATCCTCAAAAAATTCCAGAAGATTAGTCAAGCACGATTTTCCTTTCATAAATCCATGTTGACTTGGACTAATCCTTTTACTGCTATCCAAATGCTCCATTATTACCTCTTTAATAATTGACTCCAGCATCTTTCCCACCACCGATGTCAGGCTAACTGGTCTGTAATTCCCCGTTTTCTCTCTCGCTCCTTTCTTGAAAAGTGGGATAACATTAGCTATCCTCCAATCCACAGGAACTGATCCTGAATCTATTGAACATTGGAAAATGATCACCAATGCATCTACTATTTCTAGAGCCACTTCCCTGAGGACCCTGGGATGCAGACCATCAGGCCCAGGGGATTTATCATCCTTCAGTCACATTAGCCTCCCCAATACTATTTCTCGCCAAATGAAAATTTCTTTCAGTTTCTCTACCCTCTTAGATCTTCTGTCCTCCAGTACATCTGGGAGATTGTTTGTATCTTCCTTAGTGAAGACAGATCCGAAGTACCTATTCAACTCTTCTGCCATTTCCTTGTTGCCCATAATAATTTCACCCATGTCTGCCTTCAAGGGACCCACATTTGACTTTGCTACTCTTTTTCCCTTAACATATCTAAAGAAGCTTTTACTGTCCTTCTTTATATTCCTGGCCAGCTTCCCCTCGTACTTCATCTTTTCAGCCCGTATTGCCCGTTTTGTTTCCTTCTGTTGTCCTATGAAAGTTTCCCAATCCTCTGGCTTCCGGCTACTCTTTGCTTTGTTATACATCTTTTATTTTAGTTTTATTCTATCCCTAACTTCTCTTGTCAGCCACAGTTGCCTCCTACTCCCCTTAGAATCTTTCTTCCCTTTTGGAATGAAATGATCCTGCGTCTTCCGGATTATGCCCAGAAATTCCTGCCATTGCTGTTGCACCATCATTCCTGCTAGGATCCCTTTCCAGTCTACCTTGGCCAGCTCCTGTCTCATGCCTTCATAGTCCCCTTTGTTCAACTGCATCACTGCCCCTTCCGATTTAACCTTCTCCTTCTCAAATTGCAAATTAAAACTAATCATATTATGATCACTACCTCCAAGCGGTTCCTTTACCTCGAGTTCTCGTATCATATCTGGTTCATTGGACAACACTAAATCCAGAATTGCCTTTTCTCTGGTCGGCTCCATTACAAGCTGCTGTAAGAATCCATCTCGGAGGCAATCTACAAACTCTCTTTCTTGGGGTCCTGAACCAACCTGATTTTCCCAGTCAACCTGCATATTGAAATCCCCCATCACCACAGTGGCATTACCTACGTCCCGGCTACTATTTGGGAGTCTGTAAATAACACAAATTAGTGTCTTCTTGCCTATGCAATTCCTCAACTCAATCCACAGTGACTCTACCTCATCAGTCCTTATGTCTTCCCTCGCAAGGAACTGAATTCCATCCCTCACCAGCCGAGCTACCCCCCCCCCCCCCCCCCCCACTCCTCTGCCCACCTGCCTATCATTTCTATAGGATGTATAGCCCTGAATATTAAGTTCCCAGGCCCGATCCTCCTGCAGCCACATCTAACAGGTGATTTCGCAGACTATCATTAGCTAAGTCTCTTCTCCAGTGAGTAAATCTGGGCATATCACCATTTTGATCATTCTTTCATAGTTTGTTCTTGTCCTTTTCAATGGCTAGGCTAAATCTGTCTGAGTTATGATTAGTGCCACAATGATACTCTTCCACAAATAGCCGTGACAACATTAAGATGAGAACAGGACAGCACAGGAACAGGCCATTTGGGCCACAATATCCATGTTGAACACGATGTCTATTTAAACTAATCTCTGTCTGAGAAGAAGTTCTGATTGTCCATCCAATTGATGCCTCTCATGATTTTATATACTTTCGTTGGTTCGCTGCTGAGCCTCAGGCGCTCCATGGAAAATAATCCAAGATTATTCAACTTCCCCTCACAGCTAATAGCCTCTAATCCTTGCATCATTCTGGCAAAGCTCTCCAAAGCCTCCTTCTTGTAATGGAGCAACCTAATGTAGCCGAACCAAGGTTACATAAAGCTGTACATGACTTCCTGACCCTTATACTCAATGCCCCGACTAATGAAGGCACGCATACTGTGCGCCCTCTTTACCTCTTTATCTAATGGTTAGCTACGTTCAGGGAGCTATGGGATTGTATTAAATGTCTTGCAATGAACGGTACACTTTCCCTTTTGCATCTGACCTTCCAACGTGCAACACCTTACATTTCATTAATCTCCATTAATTTCCATTCACCATTTCTCCACCCATATCTGTAGCTGATTGATAGCCTGTTGCATGTCTGTATCGGATATTCCTGCTTCACTTTTTGTTTGTAGGCAGGGAGTAAAATTCCGGCTAGATAGTCAGATTTCTCGAAATGTGGCTGGGGAATGGAGCAGTGGGTGTATTTTTTAATGTGTTCTGGCCCCTTGCAGGACAACAGATATGCTGATACTATTGTGATAGTTCACACTTGATTGAGGTCCCTGGCTACGATGACCAGGGCTTTGGGGTATTTTGTCTCAAGGCCATAGGTAACAGAGTACAAATTAGTCAGAGAAAGCTTGACACCTGCAGGGGGAGGGGAATGTGGACTGCTGTCAGGATAGCTGGGGTGAATTCCCTGGGCAGGTAGTAGGGTCAGCACTTCACAGTCAGACATTCCAGGTCCGGGGATTGTCAGCATCACGAGGTATTGATTAGGAAGCAGACCCCACCGCCTCCAGCCTTGCCTGAAAATGTCCATCCGGTGAAGGGAGAAGCCCTGGGGCAGAATGGCGCTGTCAGGTATGTTAGCGGTGAAACAGAGCACACAGCAGTCCTTCTGGACTCTGAGGTAAGTCAGTCTTGCTTTAGTTCACCCAGCTTGTTCTCCATAGACTGCACATTAGCCAGTTATATGCTGGGGCTGTCTTGCAATACTGTTGCTTCATCCGCACCGACAGCTCAGTGCGCTTCCATTGTTCACTCAGCAGGGGGCAGCACTTTGGCCCTGTGAGTCACTGGTGTCATCGTCGGCTCTTGCATGGGTCAGGCCTGGGGTCAGAGTTGGTCAATCAGCCTGGGGTCAGAGTTGGTCAATCGGCCTGGGGTCAGAGTTGGTCAATCGGCCTGGGGTCAGAGTTGATCGGTCGGCCTGGGGTCAGAGTTGGTCAATCGGCCTGGGGTCAGAGTTGGTCAATCGGCCTGGGGTCAGAGTTGATCGGTCGGCCTGGGGTCAGAGTTGATCGGTCGGCCTGGGGTCAGAGTTGATCGGTCGGCCTGGGGTCAGAGTTGATCGGTCGGCCTGGGGTCAGAGTTGGTCGATCGGCCTGGGGTCAGAGTTGGTCGATCGGCCTGGGGTCAGAGTTGATCGGTCGGCCTGGGGTCAGAGTTGATCGGTCGGCCTGGGGTCAGAGTTGATCGGTCGGCCTGGGGTCAGAGTTGGTCGATCGGCCTGGGGTCAGAGTTGGCCATGCTAGGCCTCACTGGTCGGGTCCTCACAGCTCCAAGAGTCATTCCGGGGGGTCCTTTGGTCCCAGGAGTCAGAGAGGACATTAAGAAGAGCATAGTTAGAGGGAGAAATGCTGCTGTAGATATAAAGATTTAGATGAGTGGAGAAATTGTAATGTATGATCACAAATCCACTTCTGGGACCTGCACGCAGAGTCACCTGACTAAACACCATAGACCGGTTACAATACTCAGAGTCTTTCTTTCCAGGATAGAAATGTCAAATATTAGATATCTAGGCTTTAAGATGAGAGTAAGAAAGTTTAAAGAATATATATGAGGCAAGTTCTTGTTTTCACAGAGTGTTGCGTGCTTGAAACACATTGCCGGGGGAAGTGGTGGAGGCAGATCTGAGAGGTAGTTAATAGTCATTTCAACAAAGACATTAACAAGTAGAGAATGGTGAGACCATGTGCAGGCAGATGGGGATAGTTTAAATTGGCATCATGTTCGACACAGATATGGTGAGCCAAAGAACCTTTCCCTCTGCTGTACTGTTCTATGCTTGTGTGAAACACTTGATCAGACTACTACGTTTTAATAAAGGAGGAGATAGGAAGAGAGCTTGGACAGGGCGTGGGAGGGGGGAGTGGTGGAAAGAGTGGGGAGGGCGGAAGAGGGGGTAATGAGAGGTGCGTGTTAAAGGCATGACCATCAATAGCTGAATGAAAGCAATGAGGAATGTACGAGAGGCCAGCATGTAAGTGTTTCAGACATTTTTTAGGATGATCAATCCGACGAGGAATGAATCTTCATAAGTTATAGGAGCAGAATTAGGCCATTCGGCCCATCGAGTCTACTTGTCCATTCAATCATGGCTGATCTATCTTTCCCTCTCAACCCCATAATCCCTGACACCCGTAGTAATGAAGAATCTGTCAATCTCCCCCTTAAAATTACCGATTGACTTGGCCTCCACAGCCTTCAGGGGCAATGAATTCCACAGATTCACCACACTCTGACTAAATAAATTCCTCCTCATCTCTTTTCTAAAGGTAGAACGGCCTCTGGCCCTAGACTCTCCCACTGGTGGATACACCCTCTCCACATCCACTCCATCCAGGCCTTTCTCTATTAGAATCTGGCACAACAATGGGAAGTTTTATATGCGCGACCTAAAGTTGGGCAGAGAGGAGATGTGTGATGAGTAACCACATTTTTCAAGAGACAATATCATCCTGAAATCTAAATGTATTCACATTGGTAAATGTATTTCTAACAAGCAGTGGAAGAGGAAGTCAGCTCTAAAGAAAACCACATCTGCTTATTTTGGAGGGATTATGTGTAAATGCTAACTCTGTGTCTTTCTTGATGCACGTGAGTTAAGTACTATTGACAAAAAGGCAGGGGAACTACATTTACGTTGAGCATGCAGAAATTTAAGGGTGCCTCTGAACAAGAAATTGTGCAATCTGTCAGGTAACATATTTCAGAAGAGGGAAATTACAATGTAAATGACGGGACGAATTTCTGTTTTATCCTGCATGCTTTGCATTTTCTCTGAAAAGGAAGTAATGAGGTTACCCGCATACTCAGCTTTCCACTTTTATCAGAAAGTTTCTCTCTCCCCTGTCCAAAACCCGTTACAAGTTTGACCATGGGTCACAGGGTTTCAGTTTAGTTTAGTTCTGTTTACAGATGCACAGTGGTACCAGGCCCTTCGGCCCGACCAGCAATCACCCACACACTGGGTGGCACGGTGGCGCAGCGGTAGAGTTGCTGCCTTACAGTGCAAAAAAAATCCTGACTACAGTTGCTGTCTGTACGGAGTTTGCATGTTCTCCCTGTGACCAAGTGGGTTTTCTCCGGGTGCTCCGGTTTCCTCCAACACTCCAAAGACATACAGGATTGTAGGTTAATTGTCTTTGGTAAAATTGTAAAATTGTCCCTAGTATGGAGGATAGTGCTGGTGTGCGTGATGATCACTGGTCGGCATGGATTTCGGTGGGCTGAAGGGCCCGTTTTCATACTATATCGCTAAAGATTAAAGAAAACGATTAAAGGCTAGTTCTATCCTACATATTGGGATAATTTACAGAAGCCAATTAACCCACAAACCTGCATGTTTTAAGAATGTGGGAGGAAAGCGGAGGACCCAGAGACAACCTACGCAGTCACAGGGTGAACATACAAACTCTGTCTTAAAATGGTTTCTCAATTTTTTCATGTTTAATACAAATGAGGTTTGCCAAACTTCAGCTGTTAATTTGTCAGTAGTTATGGGCCTGTCCCACTGTACGAGTTCATCCAAGAGCTCTCCCGATTTAAAAAAAAATCAGACTCGTGGTAAGCACGTAGAATGTACGTAGCGGGTACGCGGAGCTCGGGACATCTCTTAGCGGCTCGTAACGCTAACGGCAGGTACTCGTGAAACGCGATAAGCTCGGGAAGACTCGTGAAGATTTTTCAACATGTTGAAAAATGTCCACGAGATCCCCGCACACCTATGAGCGGCTATTACCGAGTTCGAATTAGGGGAAACTCGGGAGAACTCTTGAATTAGCTCGTACATTGGGACAGCCCCATTATCATTTAAAAACAGTCCCTCTAAAATAGCTGGTGTGGTTTTATTTAGAGTTAACTTCCTCTTTCATTGCTTTTTAAAAAGGTTTATCCAATGTAAATGAATTCAGATTTCATGATAACGTTCTCCTGCGAAATGCGGTCCGGTCATACCGGTAGCACCGTTAAAAACAATTCAGTGCATTTCCTTTAAGTGCCAAAACTATATAATCTGCAAACTCATAATATGCAGAAATGTAGGAAATTTAACCATAAGAGAAAAAGGACGAACAGCATGAAAATAGTAACATTAAATGAGAACTTACCAGTTTGAAGTTTGATCTTTATTTTATGAGGAATATTTTATTTTATGATGAGGGATTACGTGAAGAAGCCCCGCCAGGCGCATGCACATCATACTTCAAAGCAACGGCGTGAAAACACAGAAACTATAGTCGAAGTGATATAGTAAGACTCAGAAGACTAGAACTACCAGATGATCTTTGCGATTATTAGGGCTGGGATCAGAGGGCACGTAATCCCTCATCATAACTCCTCATGAAATAAAGATCGAACTTCAAACGGGTAAATTCACATTTAATCTTACTATTTTACTTTGGAGTCACATGAGTGACTATGTGAAGATTTCAAAGTTCTGTGATTTCATGCCGTAGATCCATTCCATACGACAGACAGCTTCAGTTGACACAGTAGTGAATAAATAATGGATTGAACATTGCTTTGAATTATCCAATAATCATCTTTTAAATAACAAACCAGTAATAACCCCTCTGTCCCAGGGGAAATTACAAATGAAATGTATAAAGACAAAGTAAATCAAATTAAATGGAACCCAACACAGCATGCCCAAACCCTGGCACTGTCAGAACAGGTTTATCATAAAATTTAGAAAAAGTTGAATCCTTAGACCATCCTGCGGCCCCGAGGGTTTGGTCTAGCGGCACGTCCTGCGCCTTCATTGCCGATGTTGATGTCGCCCTGGTGGAATGAGATTTAAACACATGAGTGTCCACTCCAGCACACTCCAAAACCTGTTTTAACCATCTAGAAATAGTTTGTACTGACACTTTTTAATAAAGTTTTTTGTGGCTGATGAGCATTGCTGTCTCAGAACCTCTGAGACTCTTAGTTACCTCGATATATTGACTCAGGTGCTTAACTATACATAATGTTTGGACAACAGGGTATGCTTTAAAGCTTACTTTGGTTCCGGCCATTCCTGGCCTGCTTTGTTTGATTAAATCATACACATAAAATGTAATGTTATCTACAGAAGAATACATGCTATCTAGTCATAACTTTTGTAATGTTTGCACTCATTGCACTGATTCTAGTGCCATGAGCTTAACCACTTTAAGTGTTAACTTCTGAAAAGACAATGACGTAATTGGAGCCCATTGCCGAAGCAGTGTGAGAACTATACTGACATCCCAGATTTCTGTATATCTAGGCTTAGGAGGATTTTTGTTAAAGATTCCTCTCATGAATCGGGACACTAACGGATGAGACCCGATAGATTGTTGTTCTCAAAACTGCCCTAAATAGGAGGACAAAGCACTCCGAGCACTATTAATGGCACTATAACTCAAGTGTTCATCAAAATGCAACGTAGCAAGGAACTCCAATACATCCGGAATGCTTGCAGTATGATAAGATATATCTGACTGTAAACAAAACATCTCTCATTTCATAATATGAGACACATATTGTTTCTTAGTGCTATCTCTCCAAGCTGCAGTTATCACATCCATGGTCCTACTCGACAGTCCAAGGCCTTGGAACGGTCTGGTCAGAACCTGCATATCAGCAAATTAATATGATCATGTAACAGATGACTTTCTCCTGTTACTGGATGCACCAACAAATTACTGCAGCTGGGGACAGTCATGAATGGCTGAGTCATTATTCTGAGCACCAATGGGAACCATGGCTGTGTAGGCCAGTCCAGAACCACCAAAACGCCTGAGGCGGTCCTGCTCTATTTTGGTGAGACATTGCCTATTCAGGCAGATTCGGGGAAAAGCATAAAAGAATGTACATCCCCAATGCAGTGAGAATGCATCCACACTACTGCTCCTAGATCCAGTTCCCATGAAACATATTTAAGCAACTGGTGATTTAGCCTGGATGCAAACAGATCAATATCTGCCAACCCATAGCGGCTGACAATCATTTTAAAAACTTCAGGATTTAACATCCATTCTATGTTGTCATTGAATTTTCATGACCTGTTGTCTGCCACCACATTATCTCTACCTGGTAGGTAGATAGCTGAGACCCAGATATTTCTGGAAATACACCAGTGCCACATGAGGTTAGCCAGATTATCACATGATACTTACCTTATTCCTCCCATGTGATTGATATATGCCACAGCCGTGGTATTATCAATCTGGAGTTGAACATGTAAATTATTCATTGTTGAACAATAAGTTTTTAATCCATAGAACGCACCCAACAATTCTAAATAATTTATACCTGTGCAGGATTAAATCCTCTTGCACACTCCATCTACCACCACAGCTAGACTCGCTGTCCATAGCTCCCCATCTGAGAGCACTCACATCTGCCTGTAAAACCACTGAAGGTTGCTGAACCAAAATGTTTTTGGTAGTTTGTACAATATTGATAATCCACCATTGTAATTCAGCTATGGCTCTGGTTGGTAACTGCATAGGTCTATCAAAATGACCTGCATGTTCTTTTAGTGCTTGTTCTCTAGCTCGTTGCAGACTTTGATAGTGCAGAGGTCCAAAATCCATGGCAGGGAAAACTGCTACCTATTTACCAATAACACTGGCTACTTCCCGGATGGAGAGATATTGTTTTTCAGCGAGACTAGTACAGACCTCCCTGATCTCCACAGCCTTGGCTGTAGGCAAAGTTGCTGACATATCAACTGAATCAATGACAAACCCCAAATAATCAATTTTTTGGGATGGCTAACTTGGATTTTGTTGGATGGACCAGAAACCCTAACCTTTCAAACAGGTGTTTGGTTGCTGAAACCGATTCCTCAGCTGTCTCCAGAGTGTTGCTTATGATTAAAATATAATCTAGATAAGCCATTACAATGTGATTCTGGGCCCGAAGTAGCGCCAGCACTGGTTTCAACAATTTTGTGAACAGCCTAGGTGCTGAGATTAACCCATTGGGCAACGCTTTAAATTGCCACAGCTGTCCCATCCAACTAAATTTCAAGTATCTCCGATACTGATGATGAATTGGTAATGAATAATATGGATCTTTCAGATCTATAGTTGTCATATAACAGCCTTGTGATAACAGCTGTTTAGCAGTATTGAAGGTGTCCATTTTAAAATGCCTATACTGAACATAGGAATTTAACTGGGTTAGGTCCAGAATGACTCTACATCCCCCATCCTTTTTCTGTCTGGGGAATATATTGGACATAAATTGTTGAGGATGGTTGGCCGTCCTCTCAATTACCCCATTTTAGGACAAAATCGTAATTTCTTCTTTTACCTGCTGAGTTTCTGGTGCAGAAAAAACCCCAATACTCTATTAGGCATATTGTGTACAGGTGGATCAATTCCTGACATAAACTCTATTCGAGAGCCTGACACAGTGTCCAGTATAAACCGATCAGATGTTATGCAGCACCATTCATCATAAAACAATTGCAACCTACCCCCAACCGGAGGTTGTTCCCCAGAAATCTTATCCTGGACAGAATGAATCACCCGCACCTCTATAGTCGGCCTCGAAGTCCTCCTTCTACCCAAATTGGGGTTGTAGCTGGGATACACAGGAGGGTAATACCATCGTCCCACTGGCCCCACTCTGCTTGGCCCTGCCCCTGGATCCGACCCCCTTCACGCTGAACACGACCTGCGAGGTGGCATCCTGGCAGAAGGGATGTACGTCTTCATGAGACTGATTGTTTTGGCCTCTTCCTCCAAGTCCTTGATTTGTTTGAGGAGGTCCACCCTAAATAAAGAATCTGGGGTTTGGATATTGGTGGACCTACACAAAGCTGCAAATCTCAGGTACAGAGTCGGTTTTATAGGTATTTTTCTTATGCAGTTGACCTCAAAATATGCGTTACAGAACGGGTCCAGCATATCTTGTTAAGTGCCCCCCGGACCATTTTTCCAAATGCAGTGATGCCTGCTGCCACCAACTTGAGGACCCGCTGAACCTGATTTCTTGTCCACGCGTCATTGCACTCATTTGTGCCCATATAGCAGAGTTCACGGTGGGCACTTTGAGCAACGCACAATTAACAGGTGTTTTATATCTCATGGCCATCTCTTCCATAACTGTATCCTGGAGCTGGTGAGAAGCCATTTAATTAACATTGGCTGCCAGGTTTTCTTCCAAGGCCTCACCAGTCGCTTCCGGAATAGCGAAGTTTAACGCTACGTCCGGGACACCTGGAGCATGGCTCGTGTGCTCTGGTGTGTGCTCAAATGCAGTGACACCAGCTTCAGGGTCAGACTCCTCCTGCCTAGGCTCTCCCGAGTCTTGCTCTAGGGAGGTCTCTTCAGCCCTAAACAAGGTGCTGGAGAGATTTTACATGGCTCATTAAGTTTGGAGTATTTCTCCATTTGGTTGAGCCGTCCCCATACCTTTATTAAAAGGAGGGGAGTCTTCCACATCATCAGACCCATTAGATAAGACAGCCTGAGAGTACTTTGTTTTGGCCTTCCTCCCTGGTGGAGTCGCCTCAGTGCCTTGAAGCACTGGAACCGATGGAGGCAGTTGAGCTGCTGGTAGAAACAGTAGCCGGTATTGGAGCCGGCAGCATTAGCGCAGCCGTTATCTCCAAACCCAATCTATATGCGGTAATCGTGGAGCCGGCAGCATTAGCGCAGGCGTTATCTCCAAACCCAATCTATATGCGGTAATCGTGGAGCCGGCAGCATTAGCGCAGCCGTTATCTCCCGACCCGGTCTATAAGCGGTAATCGTGGAGCCGGCATTAGCGCAGCCGTTATCTCCAAACCCAATCTATAAGCGGTAACCGTGGAGCCGGCATTAGCGCAGCCGTTATCTCCAAACCCGGTCTATAAGCGGTAATCGTAGAGCCGGCATTAGCGCAGTCGTTATCTCCCGACCCAATCTATAAGCGGTAATCGTGGAGCCGGCATTAGCGCAGCTGTTATCTCCCGACCCGGTCTATAAGCGGTAATCGTAGAGCCGGCATTAGCGCAGCTGTTACCTCCCGACCCGGTCTATAAGCGGTAACCGTGGAGCCGGCATTAGCGCAGCCGTTATCTCCAAACCCAATCTATAAGCGGTAACCGTGGAGCCGGCAGCATTAGCGCAGCCGTTATCTCCAAACCCAATCTATATGCGGTAACCGCAGAGCCGGCAGCATTAGCGCAGCCGTTATCTCCCGACCCGGTCTATAAGCGGTAACCGCGGAGCCGGCATTAGCGCAGCCGTTATCTCCCGACCCAATCTATAAGCGGTAACCACGGTCCCCGCGCGTTCCGCTACTACTACGGCAGTTACATTTACAACACCCTCCATACCATTAACTCTTGCTGGTTCCCGAGCCAGACTTACAGAGTTTTAAATACTCGCAGAGAAGGTTTAACATTGATTTACCTGTGGGTTGCTATTTACCGCTGGTGGAGCTGCACTCTCCAGCCCGTCGGTGCGCCATGCGTCGGACGTAATGACGCGCATGCGCCTGGTGGGGCTTCTTCACGTAGTCACTCACGTGACACCGAAGTACAATAGCCTGTGGGACTGACAGACGTGAACCATTGTTTATATTCCACAGTAGCTTTGTGGGGCTGGTCATGTCACACAATAACTCCAGTCTTAGTCAAAAGACAATAGGTGCAGGAGTAGGCCATTCGGCCCTTCGAGCCAGCACCGCCATTCAATGTGATCATGGCTGATCATCCCCGATCAGTACCCCGTTCCTGCCTTCTCCCTATATCCCCTGACTCCGCTATCTTTAAGAGCCCTATCTAGTCTTGATCCACTGCAATTCACCTACCACCACAACAGGTCCACAGCAGATGCCATTCCCCTGGCTCTGCAACACCTGGTTAACAAGGACACATCAATAGTACTTTATTTGTCACATATGCATCGGCACAGATAAATTCCTCTTGCACATATTACACATGTGGGCGCCGGCATTATTGCCGCTATTATGTCCAGTCGGCCCCCACGCTCGATGCACTGGAGCATCATTCCTCTCCTTTCCTTCTCTGGCCATCTTTGTGTCCTGGGGGTACCTCCAGCAGCCAACCTTGAAGGCGCTGGAGGCATTACCCCGGTTCACCCTCCTACACCAGTCCTTGCCCCTTGCATCCGACTTCTCCAGCTCCCTCCAGGTTACGTTGTTCACCAAGCCTTTGCTGAACCTACACCAGACTCCTATTATTATTCACCATAGCTTCACCTTGAACACCATAAGTCCAGCCAAGCGAGAGAGCGTGGGTCTCTGATGATGCTGGCTCCCTTTATGAGGTAGCGACTCTGTGTCGATCCTTTGATGGTGGAGAAGTCCATACCCATGATGGACTGGGCAGTGTTCACCACTTTTTACAATCTTTTTCATTCCTGGATGCAGGGCTGGATTTAGATGAAGAGAGGCCCTCGGCTGTTCCACACGTGAGGCCCCTCCCAATCGCCCTCCCAATCCCCCTCCCCTTCCCCCTCCCAATCCCACACCCCCACGACTAGAGGAAGATGTTCCACCAGATTGACACCGATTTGCAGCGAGCGTGGCCAATGAGATAAGGGGCTGGAAAGCTGCATGTTTTATTTATTTATTTATTGCCAGTGCTTGTGTCGAGTTATCAGCTAAAAAAAACATTATTCTGAAATGGAGGGCAGGGATATTACTGAAGGGTTGTTTAGTGACTACAGTGTGTTGTGACAGCATATGTAAGATAGGCCTATGACAGTGTCAAAAATATTATACACCTTGCAGGGTTCTCACTTAATTTTTTTTCTCATTTGTCAACCTGGCAACCTTGGCAGTTGCTAAATGACAGTTTAGGTGGTCTTTTAAGATGGCTTGCATGACGCGTGCGATAATGTGCTCGGACGAAGTGCGTAGTTACCAGTCGGAATTATGCTCAATGAAGAATTCATTTATTATTTCTGCATCGAATAAAGTCACAAACTAAACATATTCAACAATCAAGATGATATATACCACAATGACATGCAGCAAAATTATAATACAGTATCTCAACTCTTTTTACACGTTGCAATGAATGCAATCTATATTACTGAAAGTCTCATCTTGACCACATCCAGTTGCACTGTAAGAGGATTTTTCCCATCAATGAAAAATAAAAGAGTTATTAGTATTTAAAATATGTTGAGATTCTCTCTCCTGAAGGCCACACCCCTACTGGAGGGACTATAAAACCCGGAAGTGTGGAGGTGCCTCAGTTCTCTGCAAGATGGGGGAGGGAGAGGTCGCAATTCTCAGTCTGAGCTGTGAATAATACTGAACACATGTCTACTAAACGGTCAATGGTTTTACTGACCTATCAGTGCCCTTAATGTGGTTTGAAAATGTAGTTTGAAAATGCAAAAGTGTGCTAAAGCTGTGTTGCCTTTGGTTTGAAAGTGCTAAAGCTGCGTTGTCTTTGGTTTGAAAGTGCTAAAGCTGTGTTGCCTTTGGTTTGAAAGTACAAAAGCTGGCTTGCCTTTGGTTTGAAAGTGCTAAAGCTGCCTTGCCTTTGGTTTGAAAGTGCTAAAGCTGCCTTGCCTTTGCTTTGAAAGTGCTAAAGATGCCTTGCCTTTGCTTTGAAAGTGCTAAAGATGCCTTGCCTTTGGTTGGAAAGTGCTAAAGCTGCCTTGCTTTTGGTTTGAAAGTGCTAAAGCTGCCTTGCCTAATTAAATCTGCCTTGCCTAATTAAAGCTCCCTTGCCTAATTAAAGCTGCCTTGCCTATATAATTATTAAAAGTCTAGTCTTGACCACTTCCTGTTTGCGTTTATATTTATTTTAGAAAAAATTCTACCACGTATTGCTGTGATTTTGGCTATCTTACTCAGAGTCCCTCTCCGCTCATCAGGTGCCAAGAATTTTTCCCATCGATGAAAAATAAAAGAGTTATTAGTTTAAAAAATGTTGAGATTCTCTCTCTTGTCAATCACGCTATGAAGGCCACGCCCCTTCTGGTGGGAGGGGGAGGGACTATAAAACCCGGAAGTGTGGGCATGGCTCAGACTCTGCAAGATGGGGGAGGGAGAGGTCACGACTCGCTGTCTTTAGCGGCCTTGGACCCTGCTTGAAATGGTATGAACCTGCACTTGAATTTGGTGGCCTTGCAC
Organism: Raja brachyura; assembly: GCA_963514005.1. Next base: position 88,447,070 of record OY740788.1, read on the forward strand.
CCTGCTTGAAGTATGAAACTGCACTTGAATTGGGTGGCCTTGCACCCTGCTTGAAGTGGTATGAAATTGCACTTGAATTTGGTGGCCTTGCACCCTGCTTGAAATGGAATTTCAGGGAATAGCCGTGCGTCAACTGTGAGCCCACCAGCCGTGAGTGTGTGAGCTACCAGCACAACAGGCATGAGTGACTGAAGTGCCAGCCCAAGAATCCATTCGGCCCACAATGTCCATACTAGTCCTCTGGAAACCAGTCCCTTCAGCGCACAACACCCATACTAGCACTCCAGAAAGGAGCGCTAGTATGGAATTGGTGGAGAGGTGGAATATTGTGTTGAGGGACCAGCCCTCTCGTGTGATGCTGGGACCCAACGGGTCCCACTTAGTCTAGTTTCTACTATTCCTTTCCACTTCCAAACAAAAATGTGTTTGGATTATTCAGTGTATGATCAACCTCAGTGAGACCAAGTACAGGCTTGGCGATCGCTTCGCACAACACCTCCACTCAGTTCGCAATAACCAACCTGATCTCCCGGTGGCTCAACACTTCAACTCCCCCTCCCATTCCAAATCCGACCTTTTTGTCCTGGGCCTCCTCCATGGTCAGAGTGAGGCCCACCACATATTGGAGGAGCAGCACCTCATATTTTGCTTGGGTAGTATACACCCCAGCGGTATGAACATTGGCTTGTATAATTTCAGGTAGTGCTTGCTTTCTCCCTCCTTCCCCCTCCTACTGTCTCCGCCTATTCCTTTCTTTTTCGTGTGTCCCCCCCCCGACATCAATCTGAAGAAGGGTCTCAACCCAAAACGTCGCATATTCCTTCGCTCCATAGATGCTGCCTTACCCGCTGATTTTCTCCAGCTTTCTTGTCTACCAATGGGATCCCACTGGCCACATCTTCCCATCTACTCCCCTGTTGGCTTTCCCCAGAGACCAGTCCCTCTGTAACTCCCTGGTCAATTCGTCCCTTCCCACGCAAACCACCCTCTCTCCTGGCACTTTCCCTTGCAACCGCAGGAAATGCTACACTTGTCGCTTTACCTCCCCCCTTGACTCCATTCAAGGACCCAAGCAGTCTTTCCAGGTGCAGCAGAGGTTCACCTGCACCTCCTCCAACCACATCTATTGCATCCGCTGCTCTAGGTGTCAGCTGCTCTACATCGGTGAGACGAAGAGTAGGCTTGGCGATCGCTTGACCCAACACCTCTGCTCGGTTCGCAATAACCAACCTAATCTCGCGGTGGCTCAGCACTTCAACTCCCCCTCCCATTCCGAATAGGACCTTTCTGTCCTGGGCCTCTTCCATGGCCAGAGTGAGGCCCACCGTAAATTGGAGGAGCAAACCTCATATTTTGCTTGGGCAGTTTACGCCCCAGCGGTATGAACATTGACATCTTCAATTTCAGGTAGTCCCTGCTTTCTCCTCCCCTTCCCAGCTCTCCCTCAGCCCACTGGCTCCACCTCTTCCTTTCTTCTTCCCGTCCCCCCCACTCTCACATCAGTCTGAAGAATGGTCTCGACCCAAAACGTTGCCTATTTCCTTCGCTCCATAGATGCTGCCTCTCCCGCTGAGTTTCTCCAGCATTTTTGTCTACTCATTCACACAAGTTCTGTTATCCCACTTTCCTCACCCACTCCCTGCACATTAGGAGCAATTTTACAGAGACAAGTTTGGGATGTGGGAGGAAACCCACACGCTCGCATGGAGAATGTGAAAATTCAACACAGATAGTGCCCAAGGATCGAACACAGATCTCTGGCGTGTGAGGCAGCAAGTCTACCAGCTGTGCCACTATATTTTGTTTTCCAACACACAAAAAATTATATGTTGATAACTTTGATTACTAAATAAATGAAGATATCAATTTCAAATCTCCAAGTGACGCTATGTCCCCCTTTACAGCTACTGTATATTTTAATTCAGTTCAAGACTATGGGGCAGTACATTGGCCATAAAGTTGCTGCCTAAAAGTGCCAAAAACCTGGAATTGATCCTGAATGTGGGTGCTGTCTATGGAGTTTGCTCCTTTTTCCTTTGATCGCATGGGTTTTTCTCCAGGTTTCTTGTTTCCTTCCACATTCCAAAGATGTGCAGGAAAATTTTTCAGACCCAACCCAAAACGTAATATTTTCCTTTTGTCCAGAGAATCTGTCTGACCTGTTGAGTTACTCCAGCTTTTTTTGTCTATCTTCAGTTTAAACCAGCATCTGCAGTTCCTTCCTACACACACGGTACTATACGATAGAACTTTATTAATCCCAGGAGCGAAATTGTGTGTGTGTGGGTGGTTGTATATATTACACACACACACACAAACACACACACACACTGCTGCAAGGAAGGATTTTATTGTTCTAACGTGAGCGAATAAAACACTTGACTCTTGACTTATGTTGCTAATGTGTGGGATAGAATTAGTGTACGGGTGAACGGTGGTCGGCATGGACTCGGTGGGCCGCTGTATCTTTAAAAAATACTAAAAACACTAAAACCAGAGGGAGTCTAAAGAAGGGTCTCTACCCGAAACATCGCCCAGTTTCTTCTATCCAGAGATGCTGGCTGTTCCATGGAGTTCCCCCGCACAATTAAATCATGGAAGAGTCTTCACCCTACCATAGTTACCCAACCAGATGCAACTAAATTTAAGGTAGCTCTTTTTTCCCCAAGAACCCTTTTTTGCATGTCCAAGTCAAGAGAGTTTTATTGTCATGTGTCCCAGGTAGGACAATGAAATTCTTGCTTGCTGCAGCACAACAGAATATGTAAACATAGTACAGAACAGGAGATAAAAGTTCAGTGGCTTTATATACCATAGACCGTATATATACACAATAAATTAACAGATAAAATGCAATAGGCTGCTATTGTTCAGCCCTCTACCACCTCCAGTTTAAATTCCATTGAGAATATTTATGGAGGACCAGGAAACCAGAAGCAAGAGTTACTCCAGGGAGTTACTCCAGATCCAGGGTCAGGGAGTGATTCTGCGTCCTCGTTCTTCAGAGAACGGGGTTTCCCCTCCCCCACTATAGATGAGGCTCGCACCAGGGTCTCCTCCATACCCCACAACACTGCCCTCTCTCCCCATTCCCCCACTCACAACAAGGGCCGAGTCCCCCTGGTCCTCACCTTTCACCCCACCAGCCAGCGCATACAACAGATAGTCCTCCGCCAGTTTCGTCACCTCCAATGTGACCCCTCCACTCGCCACATGTTCCCATCTCCCCCCCTGTCTGCCTTCCGCAAAGACCGCTCCCTCTGCAACTCCCTCGTCAATTCTTCCCTTCCCTCCCGCTCCACTCCTTCCCTGGGCACTTTCCCTTGCAACCGCAAGAGATGCTACACTTGTCCCTTCACCTCCCCCATCCACTCCTTTCAGGGACCCAAGCAGTCATTCCAAGTCCGACAGAGGTTCACCTGCACCTCCTCCAACCTCATCTACTGCATCCGTTGCTCCAGATGCCAGCTGATCTACATCGGTGAGACCAAGCGGAGGCTGGGCGATTGTTTCGCCAAACACCTCCGCTCGGTCCGCAATAACCAACCCGACCTCCCGGTGGCTCAGCACATCAACTCCCCCTCCCACTCCGTATCCGACCTCTCGGTCCTGGGCCTCCTCCACGGCCAGAGTGAGCAACACCGCAAGTTGGAGGAACAGCACCTCATATTCCGCTTGGGGAGTCTGCATCCTGTGGGCTTAAACATTGAATTTTCTCAATTCTGTTAACCCAGACTGCCTCCCCCCCACCTCTCCCTCAGCCCTCGGGCCCTGACATTCCTTCTACATCTCCCCCCCCCCCCCCCCCCCCGCCCAGTCACACTAGCTTCTCATTTTCACACCACAAACAGCTTACAATGGCCTGCTTCCTTTATCACCAATATTTTTTGCATATCTTTCACTCATTGTTCTTTATCTCTCGTTTCCCTGATCCCTGAGCAGTCTGAAGAAGGGTCTCGACCCGAAACGTCGCCTATCTCCTTCGCTCCTTAGATGCTGCTGCACCCGCTGAGCTTCTCCAGCTTTTTGTGTAACCCTGCGTTGGTTTTCAGCGGTTGCGGCGAGCGGACAGCAATGGGAGCCAGATCTCCCACAATTCAAAGCGAGGGAGAAAGTGCCCAGCGCCGACCAGTTGCCGTGGCAGTGCGCATGCGCAGGGGGAGGATGTGCTGGCTGTAGCAGTGCGCATGTGCAAGGCGGCCTGCCGCGCCGGCGGATGAGGAGCGAGCGGAGAGTGGAGACCCGGCAGCCCAGACACGGAGTGGAGACCCGGTGGCCCAGACACGGAGTGGAGACCCGGTGGCCCAGACACGGAGTGGAGACCCGGTGGCCCAGACACGGAGTGGAGACCCGGTGGCCCAGACACGGAGTGGAGACCCGGTGGCCCAGACACAGAGTGGAGACCCGGTGGCCCAGACACGGAGTGGAGACCCGGTGGCCCAGACACGGAGTGGAGACCCGGTGGCCCAGACACGGAGTGGAGACCCGGTGGCCCAGACACAGATACAGACGGCGGGCGGAGACACAGAGTGGAGACCCGGTGGCCCAGACACAGAGTGGAGACCCGGTGGCCCAGACACAGAGTGGAGACCCGGTGGCCCAGACACGGATACAGATGGCGGGCCCAGACACAGAGTGGAGACCCGGTGGCCCAGACACAGAGTGGAGACCCGGTGGCCCAGACACAGAGTGAAGACCCGGTGGCCCAGACACGGAGTGGAGACCCGGTGGCCCAGACACGGAGTGGAGACCCGGTGGCCCAGACACGGATACAGATGGCGGGCGGAGACACAGATTGACAGACACAGAGACGGGGCCCGCCCAGAGTTGAACGGCAGGTGTCCTGCCCTGGCCGGAGGCCGCCTAGATTTCCAGGCCCTGGGCTTCAGTGTAGTGGTAAATCCAGCTCTGCCCGATGTTTGAGTTCCACTACCAGGCCGTGATGCAACCACTCAATGTGCTCTCCAAACGGATCCTTGACTTCCTGACCCATAGACCACAATCAGTCAGGATAGACAACAAATACATACTGAAGTGCAGAATATAAAACGCATTAGAGCATTACAATTGTCCAAGGTCTACAATGAGGGCAGTTGATACATCTGGACTATATCCAAGCTGACCAGAGGACCATTCAGTAGTCTGATAGCAGCTGAGTAGAAGCTGTTTCTGAATCTGGTGGTAGCTGCTTAATATTCAATAAATAACAAGGGTGGAAAAGGTCCTTGATTTTGTTGGCTACTTTCTCGAGGCAATGTGAAGTGTAGATGGAGTCATTGATGGAGATGTTGGTCCGTGTGATGGACTGGGATACAATCCGGAAACATCCGGAAATTCCTTTCAGCACTTTGTGCCTTGTCCCAAAACGTCACCTATCCGTGTCTCCAGAAATGCTGCCTGACCTGTTGAGTTACTCCAGCACTTTGTGTCTTTTCTGGTAAACCAGTATCTACATCGGAGCTTATGAACACCAATCCTTACAACACTTGTGTCTTACTTTCTCCTTAAATTTGACCTCCCAAAATACAACACCATTCACTTGCTCAGATTAAACTGCAACTGCCATTTCTCCACCTATTTCTGTATTTCACTGTATATTCTAACAACCTTCCTTACAGTCCACAACTCCACCAATTTTGGTGTTGTCTGCAAATTACTTACCTAGTCATCTACATTTACGTCCAGGTTATGCTTACATATGTTTCCTCTTTTTGACCTCCATTGTCATCCAAAGTTCACTTCCTCAACAACTTGTCCCAAGGTCCAGACGTATTCTCATTCATAACCTCATAACCTCATAAGCTTTAAGGTAGTTATGAATAAAGACAGGTCTGGAACTTGGGGATAGATGTTAAATTGTAGTACAGCAAATTAGGTAGCAGTCAGCAAGAGTAAATTAGGAGCAATGTTTAATAAACAATTATACATGTACATGGAAGCCAGAAGGTCCCACATGATTCTATGACTCTATGGATAGGGCAGGTTTAGAGGGATATGGGCTAAATGCAGGCAGATGGAACTAGTGTAGATTGGGCATGTTGTTTGGTGTGGGCAAGTTGGGCCGAAGGGCCTGTTTCCACACTGTATGATACGATACGATAGAACTTTATTCATACCCAGAGGGGAATTGGTCTGCCAACAGTCTCAACACACAACAGGTACACGAAAACTTGAAATGAAAATAAAAGTGTAAAAAATGACAAGTTGGCTGGCTGCAATGTGCACAGTGCCTTAACCGGAATGAATGAACAAACAAACAAACGAACAAACAACCACAGGGTTATCTCCTGGGCAGAGGATTCCAAACCTAGATTCCCCCCCTTCCTCACCCACACGGGGGTCTCCTTTTGATCTCCCACCGTCCCTCATGGCGGTCCCCCCACGCCAGGACCGATTTGTTCTTCATGGCCCAGTCCTCCATTGTCTTCCCCTCCCCGCTGCACGCTCATCGACTGCTGATGGCGAGACGATCATGAATCCCCACCGCCGCCAAGGCTCCCGTTGCTGCCGAGGCTCACACCGCCCCAGGCTCCTTTGGCCCAGACAGGCCTTGCTGCCCGGGTTCTCCGCAGCCATCTGGGAGGCATGTGCAAGTCAGGCCCCTGGGCAAGTCGGGCCTAACGGGGTGCGTTCTGGTCGGTGGCGAGGTTGTTCGGCGGGTGGATCAGTCCTGCGTGGCTCCCTGGGACTCTATTGACTCTATGACTCTATTGTTATTGGGTAAGTTCACATCTGACATGCGGGGCCTGTTAAAGACCAAATGATCAAGAGTTCAAAACCGGCATGTCCTAGTCAGGAGGAGGGACATGGTTGTCAAGGTTGGGTACATTGGATGGCGATAAATGTCAGTCGCATGGCTAGGACCAAATACCAGTGCGTTCCAGTATGGCCACTTTTTGAATTTGACTACCCACGCACTATTCAAGAAAGATTTTTGGATTGAATCTAACAAACCCTGCCCTGACGATGCCTCTAGCCCGAAGGAAGTCCGAGTTAATATTGGGGAAGTTAAAAATCGCACCTTTTGACAACCCTGATAGTTTTATAGTTTCCTGTAATCCTGTTTATATATTTGTTCTTCTATTTCCTGCTGGTTTTTGGAGGGCCCATTATATCATCCCGTCAGCATGATTGTGCCTTTGTTTATTGTGAAATCTACCCGCTGTGAATAAACTACCCACAGTGGATTAATCCTCTAGTATGTTCTCTCCAAGTGCCACTGTGAACTTCTCCCTAATCACTAATGCATTTCCTCCACCTCACAGCCAAACTTCCAGCTTGTTAACCATCAGCACAGGATCACCTCAAGGTGGGTGCTCAGCCCCGTACTCTGTACCCATTACTGTGTGGCCGGACACAGTTCCAACTCCATCTTCAAATTCACCGATGACACCACCGTAGTTGAACAAATTATGGATGATGATGAGTATTGGGGGGAGATCGGTCAACTGACCAAATGGCGCCAAGAAAACAACCTTTAAACAGACCCACATCATCTTGGCCATACTCTCATCTCCCTGTACCATCAGGAAGAAGGTACAGGAATCTGAAGGCTGTTCCCTTCAAGGTGAAGAACAGCTTCTTCCCATCAACCATCAAGTTCTTGAACCATCCTGTACAACCCTACTTCAGCACCTCACTATGGACTATTATGATTGCTCCATGTAATTTGGTGGGTTTTTGCACTGCCATAGCCCCATTTATTTAGGATAACATAATTGATAGTGTGTTTATTTCTTGCTGTAGTTGTGTGTCGGAAGCTGCAGCAAGTAACAATTTCACAGTTGCAGTTCATTTCTGGTTTCTTGACTCCTGGTAAAGAAGGTCTACTATATACTTGCTGTCATTGACCAGGGCATTGAGCGTAAAAGCTGGCAAGTCATGTTGCAGCTGCATGAGACTTTGGTTGGGCAGAGTTGTTTGTGCAGTTCTGGTCACCACATTACAGGAATGATGTGACGGCTTTGAAGAAGTTGTAGAAGAGGTTTACCAGAATGCTGCCTGGGCATTAGTTATCTGGCGAGGTTGCATAAATGTGGACTGTTTTCTCTAGAGCATCCGAGGCTGAGGGGCAATCTAATGGAACATTTATAAAATTCTGAGGCAGATTACCTTTATGTCTGAGGAAACCTATTCTCTCACTAGTTACCCTCTTCCCTTTAATGTACTTTTGGACGAGTCATAGTGTTACACAGCACGGAAACAGGTCCTTCAGTCCAAATTTCCCAAGTTGACCACAAGATGTCCCATCTGCACTCTTTCCACTGGCCCAGGCTTACCCCAGATCTCTCTAAACCTTTCCTATCCATGTACCTGCCCAAATGTATTTTAAATGCAGTTATCATACCTGCCTTAACTACCTTTTCTGTTAGATCGTTCCATATATCCATCATCCTCTGTTTGAAAAAGTTGCCCCTCAGTTTTCTATTGTATCTTTCCTCTCTCGCCTATGACCTCTAGTTCTTGATTCCCTATACACTGGCCTGTATACTAAGTCCTGGCCAGCCCAACCTCTTGCTATAGTTAGGGCCTTCAAGTTGTGACATCATGCTAATAAATCTGCTCTGCACTCTTTCTCGCTTAACAATATTCTTACTGTAACAAATTCACAATCTTCACTATCTATGAAATCAGCCATTTTAGTGTCACTGCAAACTTACTAATCATGCCTTCTACATTCTCAGCCAAATCGCTGATATAAACCACACAGCAATGGGCACAGCCCCGATCCCTGGAACACACCGCAAGTCATAGACTTCCAGTCCGATAAACAACCCATCACCATCACCCTCTGCTGCTTCCATGAAGCCAATTGTTTATCCAGTTGCTTAACTCTTCCTGGATCCCATATAACCTACATTTCCAGAGCAGTTTACCATGAAGAACCTAATCAAATACTATGCTGAAGTTCATATGGACAACGTCTATGTAGAAACCGGGAACTGCAGATGCTGGTTTGGGAAGGAAATACACAAAATGCTGAACAATTATGCCTTTGCACTCAAATACCTTTTTGGTTGCATCTTCAAACATTTCAACTCAACTCAATTTTCAAATCTTTAACTTCTAACTTCAGGTAACTTCTACAAACACTTTCCTTCCCTGTCCCCTTTCATTCCCCCCCCTCCCCTCCTCCCTCCCTTCCTCCCTCCCTCCCCCCCCTCCTCCCCCCCTCCCCCCCTCCTCCCCCCCCCTCCCCCCCCCTCCCTCCCTCCCCCTCCCTCCCTCCCTCCCCTCCTCCCTCCCTCCCCTCCCCCCTCCCTCCCCTCCCCCCTCCCCCCTCCCTCCCCCCCCCCTCCCCCCTCCCCCCCACCCCTCCCCCCCCTCCCTCCCCCCCTCCCCCCTCCCCCCTCCCCCCCTCTCCCCTCTCCCCTCTCCCCTCCCCTCTCCCTGAACACTTTTCATCACACTTGTAAAAGGCTACTCTCAGCAACTTTAGCAAGTTCCTATCTGATACCAAAGTTCGCCTTGCCCCGATTCAGAATTGTAATTAGTGGGCCCACCCTGTGGTTATCCATAACTATTTTAAAGCTAATACACCTGTGGTCGCTGGTCCCAAAAGGCTCACCAACTTACACTTCAGTCACTTGCTCTTTCCAATTTTCCAAATAAAAGGTGAAAATTAATCAGAGCATTTGGTTTTGTTCCAACATTTGAATCCGAAAAATGTACATAAACATCAGGGGTGACTATAAGGATTGACCCTCAGTACATCTGAAACTTGCATCTGTGACCATCGTCGATGCATCCAGAGAGAATGGTGAAAACTACTCTGATGATCTGCCGGCAGTTTGAGAGTACATTTTCAGTAGTTTCCACTGCCCACTTTCCCCATGACTTCCTCTTTACACTCCACGCATTTGTGATGAAACAATCTCGTGGGGAAGTAGAAGATGACACAGTCACTTCTAAAACAGCAACGGGAACATTGGGTCTGAATGAACAGAAGTCTCATCCTTGCAAATCAAGTTTAGCAACATGTTTGCACTGATATTCTCCACCTTGACTCTGTCCCTCTGTGCAGTGGGTAAGTACAGTCCCAGGATGGGTCCCCCAGTCTGGGTTAGTTTCATCTGCTTTCAAGTTCCATTTACATATTGCAGTGATGTGTATCTCGTATTTTACAGTTGAATATTTCTGTTTAAAATGGAGATGTTTTGTGTTCTTGGTTCAGTGTGAGAAGGACACTGAAGTGTACTGCTCTGGAGTTGCTACCAAGTATGGATATCAGTTTGTTTCACTGCTTTACTAATCAAAGTTTAGAAGTCATCTGATGCTGTTCTGATTCATCTCTGAGCAAATTATTTACATGAAATATCAGCAGATGGGAAACACGTGTACATTCGCAACCCATATGTAAAATAAATGCATTAAACAAATGCAAGAAAGAGTGGAGATTAAAGAGGCAGATGTAATGGAGGGAAGAAAAGTAATGAGATGTGTGAAAGGGATATAATAACGAGAAGGGTGTTTATTTTTCATGTGTGGCGGAAGTGGACTGGAGCAATTAAATTCTTACTTACTGGCTTTAGGCACATTAATCTGTACGGAGTTTGTACGTTCTCTGTGTGACCATGTGGGATTTCTCCGAGTGCTTTGGTTTCTTCCTACACTCCAAAAACACACGTTTGTACATTAATTGGCTTTGGTAAAATAGTAAATTGTCTCCAGTGTGTACGGGGTGATCACTGGTTGGCACGGACTCAGTGGGACAAAGGGGTTGATTCTACGCTGTATCTCTATAATAAAGATTCGTCAGAACAGCAACAACAAGTGCGCCATAACGTATCTAACTCAACTAGATGATGATAAAACATTACCAAAGTATGTAAAGTAACCACAGTCGTGCAAAGTCTGTTCAATGCTGAGATAGGGTTGTGGTTAGAGTGTACAAATTAATTCAAAAACCTGTTGGTTGATTGGATAAAGCTGTTCTTGAACCTGGAGGTAACAGTTCTCGGGCTCCAGCACCTGCTTCCTGATGATAGCAGTGAGAAGAGAGCGTGGGCTGGATGGTGTGGGTCTTGACGATATTAGCTGTCTTCTTGAGGCAGCGCTTCCTGTAGTTCCCTTCGATGGTGTGGAGGTCAGTATCGATGATGGACTGGACAATGTCCACTGCTTTTTGTTGCCTCCTTCATTCCTGACCATTCTAATTTTTGAACAAGGCCATGACGCAACTAGCTAGTAACCTGTCCACTGTACACTTGTGGAGGTTTGATAGAGTATTGGGCAACGGGCCAAATCTCCTCAAAAACCTCTGAGGAAGTAGAGGCATTGGTGAGCTTGCTTTGAGATTACACCAGTGTGCTGTGCCCACGACAGGCCATCAGAGATGTGAAAGCCCAGGAACATGAAGCCTTTAACGCTTTCTCCATTGCCATTCCACCAACATGGACAGGTGCATAGTCGCTCGGCTTTATGTTCATGAAGTCAATAACCTGTTCCTTTTTCTTGCTGATGCTGAGAGCAAAATTCTTGTTCTGGCACCACTCAACTAAATTATCGATCTCCCTCCAGTATCCTGACTCAGCATTAGCCATCACTCATCCAAGGATGGTGGTATGATTGGAGAATTTAAAGATGGCTTTGGAGCTGCGTCTGGCTACCCAGTCACGGGTATACAGAGGGTAGAGCAGGGGGGTGAACACACAGCCTTGAGGTGCCCCTGTGCTGATGGTCACTGAGGCGGAGATATTGTTGCCAATACACACTGACTGAGGTCCGCCAACGGGGAAGTTGAGAAACCAGTTGAATAGGATGGAGCAGAGACCCAGATCCCTGAGTTTGGACAGGATAATGGTGTTGAATGCTGTGCCTCAGTCAATGAACAATAGCCTGATATATATGTTTGCATTAAAAGCAAGTGTGACGAATATCAGATCTAATGACAAAAGATTTTATAAATCTATTAGGAGAGAGAACATTGCCCAGGGAGAAATGTTGGCCCAATAAAGAGATACAGGCAAAAGACTGGAGAGGCAGGAAGGATAGTAACACAAAAGCCAGGAACACTCAGCATCTCAGAGCTGCGGGTGGGGAGGGAAACCGAGTTAGTTTCAGGCAGATTAACATTCATCAGATTCAATAAGGTCAAACCCAGACACAAAATGCTGGAGTAACTCAATAGGTCAGGCAGCATCTCTGAAGAAATGGAATAGGTGATGTTTCGGGTCGAGACCCTTCTTCAGATTGAGAGTGAGGGGAATGGGAAACGAGGAATATAGATGGTGATATGGAGAGATGTAGAACTAGGATCAGTCTAACCCATCTGTGTTGACCAAGATGCCCTATCTAAGCTAGTCACATTTGCCCATGTTTACTCACATCCCTCAAACCCTTTCCTATATGTGTTTGTCCAAATGCCTTCTAAATGTTGAATTACACATGACTCAACCACTTCCTCTGGCAGCATGTTCCATGTACAAAACACCACCCACACACCCTCTAGTTCCTATTAAATTATTCCCCTCTCACTTTAAACCTATGCACTCTTGTTTTTGATTACCCTCCCCTGGGAAAAAGACAGTGTGCTTTTATCCTATCTATGAAACATATAGGATTGTTAAAGGTTTGGACACGCTAGAGGCAGGAAACATGTTCCCGATGTTGGGGGAGACCAGAACCAGGGGCCACAGTTTAAGAATAAGGGGTAAGTCATTTAGAATGGAGATGAGAAAACACTTTTTCTCACAGAGAGTTGTGAGTGTGGAATTCTCTGCCTCAGAGGGCAGTTCTCTGGATACTTTCAAGAGAGAGCTAGATGGAGCTCTTAAAGATAGCGGAATCAGGGGATATGGGAAGAAGGCAGAAACTGTGGCCCCTGGTTCTGGACCCTCTCAAAATCGGTGACATGTTTCCACCCTCTAGCGTATCCAAACCCTTAACAATTTTATATGTTTCAATAAGATCCCCTCTCCTTCTAAACTCCAGAGTGTACAAGCCCAGCCGCTCCATTCTCTCAGCATATGACAGTCCCGCCATCCCATGAATTAACCTTGTAAACCAACTCAATAGCAAGAATGTTTGTCCTCAAATTAGGGGACCAAAACTGCACACAATACTCCAGGTGTGATCTCACTAGGGCCCTGTACAACTGCAGAAGGACCTCTTTGCTCCTATACACGACTCCTCTTGTTGAAAAGACCTACATGCCATTCACTTTCTTCACTGCCTGCTGTACCTGCAAGCTTACTTTCATAGACTGATGAACAAGGACCCCCAGATCCCGTTGTACGATGGTGATGGTGATGAAGAAATGGTGCTTTCTTGTCTATATATGTGTTGCTGATAGTTGGGCAGGATGTACTAATGGAGAGAGAAAAAATCTAAGACAGTCACGATTGGATGACTGTCAGAATTGGAGGGCACTTGCAGAACTTGCTGCTTCTCAGCTTCAACCCTGACTGATTCTACACGTTGCTTTTCTAAGCAAATGTCCTTCATCATAATTGCTCCGTTGGAAAGCTCATTAATAATATGGGGCTGACAGGGATGGGAGATGAGGACAAGAGGAACCCTATCCTTGTTCTGGGAGGATGGAGGAGGAAAGAGAGCAGAAGTGTGAGACTTGTCAGCAGTCACAGTTTTTTCACAAGCTTAGAGGACAGAGATAGAGAGCTCGGTAATATGGTGTGAAGACCGCAACTTCTCCTTCATGGTCTGTGATGGTGATGAAACTCTTGTCGATATTGCCTTCATTTAATTTACTGGAATGATTTCATCAGGTTCTGAATATGTGAGCACACAAAATATGAGGTCACTTTCAAAGATAAGAGACAGAGAGGTTGCATAATTGGCAGGGTGTGTCAAATGGCAACCCTTGGTATTCCTTAGGGACCTGCACTTTTAAACAGATGGGGGAATTCAGAGTTAAATATAAAAGCAGAATCAGCTGCTGCAGAGCTGAATGAATAGCCCAATATTCTGAAAACATTTGTCGGTGAGACAGCGACAGAAATGAGAGAAACTGAGTCAATAGATCAGTCAGTGACCTGATGAAGTTCAGCCATGTTCACAGACTCTACTGAGTTAGGCAGTGGTGCAAGTTACCAAGACACAAACAGAGTCATTGAGTGGCCAGACTGTGGAAGATGGAATTTACTGAGGGAAAATCTGTCGACATATAATTTAGATCCATCAACATCAATGCGTTTTATCAAAAGGCTATTTAGTGACATTGTTAGCTGGTATATACTTATTAATTATTTAGGTATCCCTATATCATGCCACTGTTGCCTTTACTCACGACCGACCTCAAACAATGGACTTACTTTACTGGATCTTCCAGTGTTTATTCCATAACTCCTTAGCTTCCTTGACTTCCTCCACAGTAAGTACCGATGAGAAATATTAATTTAGGACCTCACACACCGCTTAAGAATCCAAGCATAGATGACGACATTGCTCCTTAAATGGACATAGTCTCTCCCTCTTTACTCTTTTGCTCTCCATTTACGGTACTTACAGAATCTCTTAGGATTCTCCTTTACTTACCTGCCAAAGCTATCTCATGTCCTCTTCTTGAACTCTAAATTCCCCTCTTAGAAACATAGAAAGATAGAAAATAGGTGGAGGAGGCCATTCGTCCCTTTGAGCCAGCACCGCCATTCATTGTGATCATGGCTGATCGTCCCCTATCAATAACCCATGCCTGCCTTCTCCCCATATCCCTTGACTCTACTAGCCCCTAGAACTCTATCTAACTCTCTCTTAAATCCATCCATTAACTTGACCTCCACTGCCTTCTGTGGCAGGGAATTCCATAAATTCACAATTCTCTGGGTGAAAAAGTTTTTCTCACCTCAGTCTTAAATGGCCTCCCCTTTATTCTAAGACTGTGGCCCCTGGTTCTGGACTCGCCCAACATTGGGAACATTTTCCCTGCATCTAGCTTGTCCAGTCCTTTTATAATTTTATATGTTTCTATATGATCCCCCCTCATCCTTCTAAACTCTTGTGTACTGGAGACCTTAAACTCATCATGGGATTTGCTTAATCCCAAACTAACCCCAATTCCTGCACATTGTAGATGTCCCTCTATCCCCTGCCTGTTGATGTGTCTTTCTGAATTACTCTGTAACATGCTCTCATATCTACTTTCACCACTTACTTCAGCAGTACCACTCCGTGTAATTAAAATTACCTTGTAAAGCTCCTTTAAACCTTTGCCCTCTCACCCTTAAAGTTTTGTAGAATAGAATGCCTTTTATTGTCATTCAAACAGACAAGGTTTGAACAAAATTTCATTCCTATGACATTCCCAAGATATGACATTACAAAAGAAAAGAAAACACACACTTAACACAATTTACACAAACATCCATCACAGTGAATCGCCAACATCTCCTCGCTGTGATGGAAGGCAAAAGTCTTATCTCTTCCCTTGGTAGACAAAATTGCTGGAGAAACTCAGCGGGTGCGGCAGCATCTATGGAGCGAAGGGAATAGGCAACGTTTTGGGCCGAAACCCTTCTACAGACTTAAAAATTAGAACCAAAAACATACATCTAACGGGACAAAAGTCTTTCTTAAAAGACAGACTGGAGCCGAGCCGTTATGCGCCGCCATTTCGCATATTTGATATTTGATGTTTTCATTCTTGAAAAGTGCTGTCCATCTACTCTATCTTTGCCTCTCATCATTTTATAAACTATCAGGACACCCCTCAGCCCCCAATGCACCAGAGAAAACAAAACAGATGTCCAACCTCTCCTTATAGCTGATACACAGACAGATCCAGGTGAACCTTTCCTGCTCCCTCACCAAAGCCTCCTCATCTGTCCTGTAATGGAGCAACCTGAAGTGCACACAATACTAAATGAGGTCTAACTGGTTTTACAAAGCTGCAACATGACTTGTCAACTTTCATACTCAACACTACGACCAATGAGGGCAAGTCGGTGTGGGTTTAGTATTGTCATGTGGGCTGAGATGTAGTGAAAAGCTTTGTTTCCAGACAAATCGCACTTTCCATGAGATATACTCCAGACATACACACGTACAACAGGTAGTGTAAAGAGAAAAACACCAGAGCACAGAATATAATGTTACAGCATGATAGCATTACAGTAGAGTCATACCGACCAACTTGCCCACGCCAACCAACATGCCCCGTCTAAGCTAGTCCCACCTGCCTCTGTTTGACCCATATCCCTCTATACATCCTATCCATGTACCTGTCCAAATGCTTTTTATGATGTGATAATGCCTCAGCTACCTCCTCTGGCAGCTCCTTCCATGCACCTACCACCCTTTGTGTAAAACATTACCACTCGGGTTACTGTTAAATATTTCCCACCTCACCTTAAATCTATGTCCTCGGGTTCTTGAAGTTACAGAGAAAAAGTCTTAAGATCGGCAATGAGGTAAGTTGGAAGATCGGGCCTACACCCCAACATAAGGGAGTTCTCTTCAGTCGTCTGATAACAGTGGGGAAGACTTGTTCCTGAATCTGGTGGTGTGTGGTTTCCAGCTTTTATATCTTCTGCCCGAAGAGAGAGGGAAGAAGAGGGAATAACTGGGGTAAAAAAGATCCTGGACTATATTAGCTGCCTTCCCAAGGCAGCACGAAGTGTAGTTGTAGTCGATGGGAGAGGGTGGCTGAATTGTAATAATCTCTAATCCACAACCCCACAATTTCTTGCAATCTTGGGTAGACTTTGCCCAACCAAGCTGCGATGCATCTTGCTAGGATGCTTTCCACAATTGTAGGATCTTAATCTTTAATGCAGTGCCAAACATTTGTGTCTCAATAGACACAAAAAGCTGGATAACTCAGCGGGTCAGGCAGCATCTCTGGAGAAAAGGAATGGAGCAGCTGGGCCTGAATACTCTGGAGTTTAGAAGGACGAGAGGGGATCTTATTGAAACATAAGATTATCAAGGGTTTGGACACGCTAGAGGGAGGAAACATGTTCCCGATGTTGGGGGAGTCCAGAAACAGGGGCCATATTTTAAAAATAAGGGATAGGCCATTTAAAGCGGAGATGAGGAAAAACTTTTTCACCCAGAGAGTTAAGAATTTGTGAAATTCTCTGCCTCAGAAGGCAGTGGAGTCCAATTCTCTGGATGCTTTCAAGAGAGAGTTCGATAGAGCTCTTAAAGATAAGGGATCCCTTAAAGTCAAGGGATATGGGGAGAAGGCAGGAAAGGGGTACTGATTGTGGATGATCAGCCATGATCACAGTGAATGGCGATGCTGGCTCAAAGGGCCAAATGGCCTCCTCCTGCGCCTGGTGTCTCTTGTTCATTGTCTATTGACTATACTAAATGAATGTTACTAAAATACTAACTTTGTTCCTGATATACTGCTCAGTTTAACACAGTTACAGTCAACAAACACTTACATAGAACAGGATTTATCCATTGACATCCAGTGTTTGTACTTATAACCATACAACAATTACTTATGAACCAGGGGCCACCGTTTAAGAATAAAGGGTAAGCCATTTAAAACAGAGACGAGGAAACATTTTTTCACACAGAGAGTTGTGAGTCTGCGGAATTCTCTGCTTCAGAGGTCGGTGGAGGCCGGTTCTCTGGATACTTTTAAGAGAGAGCTAGATAGGGCTCTAAAAGATAGCGGAGTCAGCGGATACGGGGAGAAGGCAGGAACCCGGGTACTGATTAGAGATGATCAGCCATGATCACATTGAATGGCGGTGCTGGCTCAAAGGGCTGAATGGCCTACTCCTGCACCTATTGTCTATGGCCTATTGCCTTTTTGAGGCAGTGATTCCTGTAAATTCCTTTGATGGTGGGGAGGTCAGAACCCATGATGGACTGGGCAGTGATCACCAGTTTTTGCAACTTTCTTCACTCCTGGGTGTTTGAGTGGCCGAACCCTGATGCAACCAGTCAATATGCTCTCAACTGTATATCTGTAGAAGTTCACGAGCTAAAATGGACTTGCAAGTTCCTTTTCCTAACTATTATTGCAGTTGTATTTAAGCAATGAGGAACACTGTTATTTTGAAACATGTTTTGAAATATGAATTGTAAAAGGCAGGTCTCTTTCTTTAGGTAACTAGGGTGGTAGGAAAAGTTGAAACATTCTCTAAGTGTTGGGGAATTCAGCAGAAATAGTGGCAGAATATCCACCATTGTGCCCATCAACCAGATTGTGTATTGGAGTGCAGGATAGATGTCAAGTCCAGAGTGTTTTATTGTCAGATGTCCCAGAGAGAACAACATTCTTTATTTCATCAGCACAACAGAATATGTAAACATAGTATACTGTAAACAACATAATAAACGAGAAAAAAGGTTCAGTGTGTGTAAATATACATGTATATCTGCAGAAGGATCTCGACCTGAAACATCGCATCTGAAGAAGTGTCTCGACCTGAAAAATCACCCATTCCTTCTCTCCAGAGATGCTGCCTGCCCCACTAACTCAGCGGGTCATGCAGCATCACAGAGAAAATGAATAGGTGATGCTTCGGATCGAGACCCTTCTTTGGTCTGAAGATGGTTCTCAGCCCAAAATGTCACCTAATTTTCCAAAGATGCTGCCTGATCTGCTGAGTTACTACAGCTTTTTGTGGCTATCTTTGGTGTAAACCAGCATCTGCAGTTCCTTCCTACACACTTGTGTCTTTATTATCCTTTTGTCACATTTGGTGCCTCTAAAAGCTTTTTACAGACACTAACATGCTCCCTAGTTTATCATTCAATAAAAGTAAGCATGCAGCTACAGCAGGCAGTGAAGAAAGCAAATGGCATGTTGGCCTTCATAACAAGAGGAGTTGAATATAGGAGCAAAGAGGTCATTCTGCTGTTGTACAGAGCCCTAGTGACACCACACCTGGAGTATTGTGTGCAGTTTTGGTCCCCTAATTTGAGGAAGGACATTCTTGCTATTGAGGGATTGCAGCGTAGGTTTACAAGGTTAATTCCCATGATGGCGGGAATGTCATATGCTGAGCGAATGGAGTGGCTGGGCTTGTACACTCTGGAGTTTAGAAGGATGAGAGGGTATCTTATTGAAACATATAAGATTATCAAGTGTTTGGACACGCTAGAGGCAGGAAACATGTTCCCGATGTTGGGGGAGTCCAGAACCAGGGGCCATATTTTAAGAATAAGGGGTAGGCCATTTAAAGCGGGGATGAGGAAAAACATTTTCACCCCGAGAGTTAAGAATGTGTGGAATTCTCTGCCTCAGAAGGCAGTGGAGTCCAATTCTCTGGATGCTTTCAAGGCAGAGTTCAATAGAGCTCTTAAAGATAGCAGAGTCAAGGGATATGGGGAGAAGGCAGGAAAGGGGTACTGATTGTGGATGATCAGCCATGATCACAGTGAATGGCGATGCTGGCTCAAAGGGCCAAATGGCCTACTCCTGCGCCTGGTGTCTCTTGTTTATTGTCTATTGACTATACTAAATGAATGTTACTAAAATACTAGCTTTGTTCCTGATATACTGCTCAGTTTAACACAGTTACAGTCAACAAACACTTACATAGAACAGGATTTATCCATTGTCATCCAGTGTTTGTACTTCTGTGCAGTTGCTTTTACCAAAAGGATTGTTGGTCGTTTCAGTGCTGAGTGAAAGAGTGGAGCTCAGATGAAAAGAAAATGAGTACAAATTGGGAATGAATATACAGAATATTCATAAATGTCCATGAGTTTATGAACCAGGGGCCACCGTTTAAGAATAAGGGGTAAGCCATTTAAAACGGAGAGTTTTTCTCACAGAGAGTTGTGAGTCTGTGGAATTCTCTGCCTCAGAGGTCGGTGGAGGCCGGTTCTCTGGATACTTTCAAGAGAGAGCTAGATAGGGCTCTAAAAGATAGCAGAGTCAGGGGATACGGAGGGAAGGCAGGAACCCGGGTACTGATTGGAGATGACCAGCCATGATCACATTGAATGGCGGTGCTGACTCAAAGGGCTGAATGGCCTACTCCTGCACCTATTGTCTATGGCCTATTGCCTTTTTGAGGCAGTGATTCCTGTAACTTCCTTTGATGGTGGGGAGGTCAGAACCCATGATGGACTGGGCAGTGATCACCAGTTTTTGCAACTTTCTTCACTCCTGGGTGTTTGAGTGGCCGAACCCTGATGCAACCAGTCAATATGCTCTCAACTGTATATCTGTAGAAGTTCACGAGCTAAAATGGACTTGCAAGTTCCTTTTCCTAACTATTATTGCAGTTGTATTTAAGCAATGAGGAACACCGTTATTTTGAAACATGTTTTGAAATATGAATTGTAAAAGGCAGGTCTCTTTCTTTAGGTAACTAGGGTGGTAGGAAAAGTTGAAACATTCTCTAAGTGTTGGGGAATTCAGCAGAAATAGTGGCAGAATATCCACCATTGTGCCCATCAACCAGATTGTGTATTGGAGTGCAGGATAGATGTCAAGTCCAGAGTGTTTTATTGTCAGATGTCCCAGAGAGAACAACATTCTTTATTTCATCAGCACAACAGAATATGTAAACATAGTATACTGTAAACAACATAATAAACGAGAAAAAAGGTTCAGTGTGTGTAAATATACATGTATATCTGCAGAAGGATCTCGACCTGAAACATCGCATCTGAAGAAGTGTCTCGACCTGAAAAATCACCCATTCCTTCTCTCCAGAGATGCTGCCTGCCCCACTAACTCAGCGGGTCATGCAGCATCACAGAGAAAATGAATAGGTGATGCTTCGGATCGAGACCCTTCTTTGGTCTGAAGATGGTTCTCCGCCCAAAATGTCACCTAATTTTCCAAAGATGCTGCCTGATCTGCTGAGTTACTACAGCTTTTTGTGGCTATCTTTGGTGTAAACCAGCATCTGCAGTTCCTTCCTACACACTTGTGTCTTTATTATCCTTTTGTCACATTTGGTGCCTCTAAAAGCTTTTTACAGACACTAACATTCTCCCTAGTTTATCATTCAATAAAAGTAAGCATGCAGCTACAGCAGGCAGTGAAGAAAGCAAATGGCATGTTGGCCTTTATAACAAGAGGAGTTGAATATAGGAGCAAAGAGGTCATTCTGCTGTTGTACAGAGCCCTAGTGACACCACACCTGGAGTATTGTGTGCAGTTTTGGTCCCCTAATTTGAGGAAGGACATTCTTGCTATTGCGGGGGTGCAGCGTAGGTTTACAAGGTTAATTCCCAGGATGTCATATGCTGAGTGAATGGAGTGGCTGGGCTTGTATACTCTGGAGTTTAGTAGGATGAGAGGGGATCTTATTGAAACATATATGATTATCAAGGATTTGGACACGCTGGAGGCAGGAAACATGTTCCCAATGTTGGGGGAGTCCAGAACCAGGGGCCATATTTTAAGAATAAGGGGTAGGCCATTTAAAGCGGAGATGAGGAAAAACTTTTTCACCCAAAGAGTTACGAATTTGTGAAATTCTCCGCCTCAGAAGGCAGTGGAGTCCAATTCTCTGGATGCTTTCAAGAGAGAGTTCGATAGAGCTCTTAAAGATAGCGGAGTCAAGGGATATGGGGAGAAGGCAGGAAAGGGGTACTGATTGTGGATGATCAGCCATGATCACAGTGAATGGCAATGCTGGCTCAAAGGGCCAAATGGCCTACTCCTGCACCTGGTGTCTCTTGTTCATTGTCTATTGACTATACTAAATGAATGTTACTAAAATACTAACTTTGTTCCTGATATACTGCTCAGTTTAACACAGTTACAGTCAACAAACACTTACATAGAACAGGATTTATCCATTGTCATCCAGTGTTTGTACTTCTGTGCAGTTGCTTTTACCAAAAGGATTGTTGGTCGTTTCAGTGCTGAGTGAAAAAGTGGAGCTCAGATGAAAAGAAAATGAGTACAAATTGGGAATGAATGTGCAGAATATTCATAAATGTCCATGAGTTTATGAACCAGG
Organism: Raja brachyura; assembly: GCA_963514005.1. The sequence continues at coordinate 88,468,921 of OY740788.1, forward strand.
GGCCACCGTTTAAGAATAAGGGGTAAGCCATTTAAAACAGAGACGAGGAAACACTTTTTCTCACAGAGAGTTGTGAGTCTGTGGAATTCTCTGCCTCGGAGGTCGGTGGAGGCCGGTTCTCTGGATACTTTCAAGAGAGAGCTAGATAGGGCTCTAAAAGATAGCAGAGTCAGGGGATACGGAGGGAAGGCAGGAACCCGGGTACTGATTGGAGATGATCAGCCATGATCACATTGAATGGCGGTGCTGACTCAAAGGGCTGAATGGCCTACTCCTGCACCTATTGTCTATGGCCTATTGCCTTTTTGAGGCAGTGATTCCTGTAAATTCCTTTGATGGTGGGGAGGTCAGAACCCATGATGGACTGGGCAGTGATCACCAGTTTTTGCAACTTTCTTCACTCCTGGGTGTTTGAGTGGCCGAACCCTGATGCAACCAGTCAATATGCTCTCAACTGTATATCTGTAGAGGTTCACGAGTTAAAATTGACTTGCAAGTTCCTTTTCCTAACTATTATTGCAGTTGTATTTAAGCAATGAGGAACACCGTTATTTTGAAACATGTTTTGAAATATGAATTGTAAAAGGCAGGTCTCTTTCTTTAGGTAACTAGGGTGGTAGGAAAAGTTGAAACATTCTCTAAGTGTTGGGGAATTCAGCAGAAATAGTGGCAGAATATCCACCATTGTGCCCATCAACCAGATTGTGTATTGGAGTGCAGGATAGATGTCAAGTCCAGAGTGTTTTATTGTCAGATGTTTTATTGAGGTAGTTCCATAAACATACCGTCTGGTGCAGTGTAAGACCTCTCCCAGTTTACACAGACCCTATCTTCCCAGTAACGGCAGTGGGGCCGTTCTAGAGATTATAAAAGTATCAGTACGGGACTGGATACCATCCCTGTTGGGCGTTCCCTAGCTGTTGCTCTAGAGGGACGTAAGAATCATTTTGTCCTTTAATCTTAAAGTTATATACAGCAGTACAACTAGAACTAACAACACTACCATCTGCTTTTGTGTTGTAGACACAGCACCCTTATTTCCCTCTTTGTTTCTCACCTGCTTCCTCCTTCTTTGGGGGTTGGTGTCATTTCACTATCTTTATCCATTTCTTTATCAGAGATAGTTTAAAGCTTCCCCTATACGGCAAATCTCCGTTTGACCAATCATACAGATCGCTACTACAAGTTACCACATACAGTATCGGCCATCTCCGGTCACTTTTATTACAACATCAGCTGGTGATCCCGGCGTGATGGGGCAGATGCTTCGATGTTTGCACTTGTGAGAGAATCTTGACTGTGGAACATATTATAATAAATGCCCGGTCATTTAAAACACTAAGGTGTGTAGACATGTTTGCAGAGAGTAGTGAATTTCTGAAATTGGGCGGCAGGTGGTGCAGCGGTAGAGTTGCTGCCTTACAGAGCTTGCAGCGCCAGAGACCCGGGTTTGATCCCGAATGCGGGTGCTGTCTGTACAGAGTTTGCACGTTCTCCCCATTACCGTGTGGGTTTTCTCAGAGATCTGCGGTTTCCTCCCACACTCCAAAGGCGTACAGGTTTGTAGGATAATTGGCTTGGTTTAAGTATAAATTGTCCCCAGTTTATTTAGGATAGTGTTAATGTGCAGGTATCGCTGGTCGGTGTGGACTCAGTGGGCCGAAGGGCCTGTTTCTGCACTGTAGCTCTAAACTACACTAAACTCTGCCTCAGGGAGTTGTAGAAGCTAGACCATTTAAAGTACTGAAGGGGGAGGTAGATAACCTTTTGAGGGATCGAGATGATCAACGGCGATTGTGCACCGAGGATGAGATGAGTTCTGGGCAGATCAGCCATGATCATATTGAATGGTGAGGGAAGCTTGAGGGGCCTGGTTAGGAATTACCTACTTCTCTTTGTTGTGTGATCAAAACAGTGAACCAAAAATAAAAATAAATGTAGAAGCATTGGAGGCATGATGAGGGGAAAATGATTAGCAGAGAGTTGGAGGGATTGAGAACTAGCTGCTTGATCGAAACAGGATGGCGGATGCTGAGAGAATGTTTGAATGAAGGCTCTGTGGATTGGTTCTCCCCAGCCTCTTGCTTTACGTGAGCTTTAGAAACTATTCTTGTGATATTAACATAAAATACAAAATTTATGAAGCTTGCAGTTATTATCAAATATTGGCAGTGTTACTGATAGTGAAGAAGAATGTTTGCAGCCACAGGAGGGCAGCACTAGATTGTCCATTGATTGGGTGGCATGTGGAATTCAATCCAGAGAAGGGTGAAGTGATGGACCAACACAACATGCTGTAGTAACTCAGTGGGCCAGGCAGCATCTCTGGAGAAAAGACTAGGTGACATTTTGGGTCGAGACCCTTCTTCAGACCAACTACAGACCTTCTTCGTGTCTGAAGAAGGGTCTCGACCTGAAACATCACCTATTCCTTTTTCCCCAGAGTTGCTGAGTTACTCCAGTATTTTGTGTCTACCTTCGTTGTAAACCAGCATCTACAGTTCCTTCCTTTACACAGTGAAGTGATAGATTTAGGGCAGGGCCAACTTGGTTAGCTCCGTCTAGCCGAACGCTCTGGGCATTCGGGATCAGAGCACACCACCACTCCTTTGGGATTGGCATTAGAGAGCAACTGGACACTGGAAGATCCTGAAAAGATAAGACTATGTTTAAAATCAGTGGTGAGTAAAGGCAACTCTGGCAGGAATGATAGATTGGGATACATGAATAATTAATTTACATATACCACCAAACGATGTTCAATATAACTGGGATGACGCGTTAAGAAGAGAGTGGTTTGATATTGATGGATCTAAAATCTATGTTGACATATTTTCCCTCAATAAATTCCATCTTCCATAGTCTGGCCACTCAATGCCTCTGCCTGTATCTTTGTAATTTGCACGACATCCTCTGCTTCCTAATTCAGTCGTGTCTGTACACATGGAACATCATGTGAACAAGTGTGAACATCATCCGGTCACTGTCTAATTTATTAACTGAGTTTCACTCGCCACTTTGCTGTCTGACCCGCTAAATGCTTCCAGGATTTTCCTTCAGATCTGATTCTGCTTTTAAAAGTGCAGATCCCTCAGGATTACCAAGGATTGCCATTTGACACACTCAGTGAAGCATGGAACTTCTCTGTCTCTTGCTTTACAAAGTTACCTCATATTTTGTGTGCCCACATTTTTGGAGCCTAATGAAATGAAATCCTTCCTGCAAATTAAATGGAGGCAATATCCACAAAAGTTTCATCATCATCATCACTGACAATGAGGGAGAAGTTGCCGTCTTCAAGCCATATTACTGAGCTCTCTATCTCCTTCCCCAATGTCTGTGAAAAATACTGTCAAGTCTTTTAATGTTTTGCAGTTTCCCCGCTTGAAAGGGATTTGATTTATCTACCCCGAAATGATGAACTGGATTCACTCAGACCAAACACTTCTTTTCCACCTTTTATTTTGGCAGTTTTAGACTTTTCAGTGGTTTAGCCTTTAGCAGTTGTTTAGTCTTTATCAGGTGAAAAACCTTTAGACATAAAGGCAGAAAACACACATTACATGTAACCAAATATAACTAACAGAAAGTTCCATGTATCTGTTCCATTCTGCAACATTCCAACTCATAGCAGCCATTTTGTCTTTTGAAATAATTTTCACATTTCATTGAAAGAAAATAAAGATAATGCCCACTACTGTTACCAATTACCTAGCTTAATATCAGATGGATCTTTACTGTTTTTTAATACATTTTTTTCTTTTTTAAAAAGACAATTATTTAAGCTAACACCACACATAGCATATTAGCATTAGAGATCAGCTCACATTAGCCCTTAACCCCACATAGACAACAAACACTATTTCAAACTTTCTTAATCTCAACACACTAGCCAGACAAGTTTCTCGGACATTAACAGGTGAAACAGAGTCTCTGGGCTGCAGTCTTCGGCTCAGTTTATTTAGAGTTCAGTCCTTACCGGCTGCCAATCGGGTCTGTAGAAAATCAGTCCTGCTTGCCTCTTCTAGCTATCCCTGGCTTCTGGTGCTGTGTGCCCCTTTAAAAAAGCCCGGGCAGAGCCAGACAGGCTGGGGTTCCGCCCACTTTAATCACTGTCTTGTGATTTCAATTTAGCTAATCTCTGCACCTGTCCTTTCATTCCAGTTTGACTTGACACCTCCCACTCGATCTTCCAATGGAACCACTTGGAAGATCGACACTTTAAAGTCAAACTTTGAAGTCTATGTTTGAACTTGGTCTCCTGACGCATTTCTGTCTTGTTCTTCTACTGGAAGTAAGACAACCAGCCGCCTAACGTCCCTGTGAACAATCGTGGCTTGGATCCTCTCCTTCCCCTGAGTGAAACGCCTTGTTCTTCCCTTCAAAGCCCTTGTCAGAGGAATGGAGTAACTTGGGAAGACCCGTACATTCACGTCTCTCACGATGCCTTTGCAGTCTGGGTTGGAGCTGACGACTCTGCCCAGCTTGAATTGGCCCCTCAGTGTATTTTGGTCACTTAACCAGACAATGTCTCCGGCAGTAACATTTCTATGAGTGGTGTGCCACTTGCTCCTTATAAACAGGTTAGGACCAGCAAGTTGGCTCCAGCTCTTCCAAAACTTGTTCACCTCTGACTGCATTGTTCTAAGTCTTTTGTAGGGGTAGCTGGAAAAGTCAAAAGTCTGACAAGATTGCTGACAAGACTCTCAACTGTTCATGTACCAAGTCTCACATTTCTGCTCTCATTACCTCTCCATCCACCCAGAACAAGGAAAGCTTCCCCTTGTCCTCATCTCCCACCTGTCAGTTCCACATTGTTAATGAGGGTTTTCCCACAGAGCAATTGTGGCTAAGGACCTTGGCTTAGAATAGCAGATTCCCACTGGTCACAGACCTCCATCCAGAATATCTTCCTTCCACACCCCTGTGTCTTCTATGATTAAGCCATTTCTGAATGCATATGACCAAGTCATCGTGACATCCAGACATCTTCCATTTGTGGATCAGCTTATCATGAGAGAACTTGTCAAAAGCCTTACTAAAATCCATGCCTACAACATCCACTGCCTAACCTTCATCAGTCAATAGTGCAACTCCTCCAGTACATTTACCTCCCTCTACCACACCTGAAACATCAAAAACCTGGAACGTTAAGCTGCAAGTTATGTCCTGTTTGATAGCTTTGATATCTGTAGATCCTACATACTGAATAGGTTCTATATCAGTTCTTAAACTAATTCATTATCTATTTCCAGGCTTACTAAAAATGTTCTCATCCGGATAACAATATTGATTAGTGCGGGTGTCAGAGGTTATGGGGGAGAAGGCAGGAGAATGGGGTTGGGAGGGAGAGATAGATCAGCCATGATTGAATGGTGGAATAGACTTGATGGGCCGAATGGCCTAATTCTGCTCCTATCACTAATGATCACTGATGATCTTATGATATGATATTCATTTAGTTTGAGGATTTTGCTAGATCTCCATGTGCGGGCAGTAGAGGGTCAGGAAGTGGTAATGGTGATTGGCATTTCAGTGGGAGAACATGTTTGGGACAGTGTTCACAACTCCATCAGATTGTTAAGATAGTTCTGAATAAGGATACGTCTGGACTGGGGGAGAGCACATTACAACACTATTGGTCACCAGTTAGAGAGAGTAATTTGGGAGCAGCTGTTCTTGGGTCAGTCCACATCTAATGTGGGAGTCATTTGAAGACCAAAGTTCAAGACTGGTATGAGTAGGAAGGAATTGCAGATGCTGGTTTAAAGTGAAGATAGACACAAAAAGCGGGAGTAACTCGGCGGGGCAGGCCACATCACTGGAGAGAAAGAATGGGTGACTCTTCGGGTCGAGACCCTTCCTCAGACTAGTTAGGGATAAGGGAAACTAGAGATATAGATGTTGATGTAGAGAGATAACGAACAATGAATGAAAGATATGCAAAAAATAATGATGATGAAGGAAACTGGCCATTATTAGCTGTTTTCAGTCTTCCCGTGGATTTTGAAGCAACAGCAACAAAGAGAAGCAGGAGAAAGCACTGATTGGCTCTAGCCCAAGTGGGAGGAGAGTTCTCAGTGAGTCAGAGGGGGAGAGCAGTTAAAAAGGAGAGGCAAAGCACAGGCAGACTTCACTCAGTCTTCCCGTGGATTTTGAAGCAACAGCAACAAAGAGAAGCAGGAGAAAGCACTGATTGGCTCTAGCCCAAGTGGGAGGAGAGTTCTCAGTGAGTCAGAGGGGGAGAGCAGTTAAAAAGGAGAGGCAAAGCACAGGCAGACTTCACTCAGTCTTCCCGTGGATTTTGAAGCAACAGCAACAAAGAGAAGCAGGAGAAAGCACTGATTGGCTCTAGCCCAAGTGGGAGGAGAGTTCTCAGTGAGTCAGAGGGGGAGAGCAGTTCCTCAAAACTGAGGAATTTGGTTTGTAAATTAGGCAATTGAACAGTCAATATAAGCAAGGCAGCTCTTGGGGAGAGGCAGTGAGGGAGTGGTCTTGTGAGGGAAGTGCCCTGTGAGTAAAGTGTGAGTCTTTGGCTCGAGAGTCTTCGGCGAGGAGGCTGCGCAAAATACTGGATAGGGCGAGACCGAGGCAAAAGAAGATGTCAAGCAAGCTGATGCAGTGTGATGCTTGCAGTATGTGGGAGGTCAAGGACACTGCTGGTGCCTCTGGATGCTACAAATGTGAGAAGTGCATCCAGGTACAGCTCCTGAAGGACCGTGTTGGGGAACTGGAGAAACAAGTGGATGACCTCAGGTTCATTCGAGAAACTGAGTCGTTTCTCGACAAGTCCTTCAGTGAGATTGTTACACCCAAGGCACTAGAAGAGAGAAGGTGGGTGACGGTGAGAAAGGGAGGAAAACATGGGATGCAAAGGTCCCCGGGTGTTGTACCTCTTGTGAACAGGTTCACCCACGTGGAAGCTGCCGGGACAGAAGACGGTATCCCACTGAGCGGCGGACTGGCTTGCCAAACAAAAAGGGCTGATGAGCCAAACCCACAGAGGCCAAAGTCGGGCAACGCCATTGTAGTTGGAGACTCCATTGTGAGAGGTACGGACAGGGGTTTTTGCGGCAACATAAGGCGATTCCAGGATGGTGTGCTGCCTTCCTGGTGCCAGGATCCAGGATGTTACGGACAGAGTGCAGACAATCCTCAAGGGCGAAGGTGACCAGCCGGAAGTGGTCGTGCATGTTGGCACAAATGATGTTGGAAAGAAGGAGATGAATTTTTTGCAGCGGGACTTCAGAGAGCTCGGAAAAATGCTGAAAAGCAGGACTTCCAGGGTTGTTATCTCCGGTTTGCTTCCAGTTCCTCGTGCTGGCGAGAGCAGGAACAGGGAGATATGGGACCTGAATGTGTGGCTGAGGAACTGGTGCAGGGGGCAGGGATTTAGATTCTTAGATCACTGGGATTCTTTTTATAGTAAGGGGGAACTGTACAAAAGGGACGGATTGCATCTTAACAGGTGGGGGACCAGCATTCTGGCCGGCAGGTTTGCCACTGCTACACGGATGGTTTTAAACTGAATAAGGGGGGTGGGGTATCAAATGGGATAGTCGAGGACGGAGTTAGAGGGAAAGAGAGTAAAGCGATGGTTAATGACCCCAGAATTAACGGGGAAGAAAGCTCACAAAGGGATAGGAGAGTATGGCCAAGTGTAATAGGGATCGATGTGAAAGGGGCCACTTGTCAACATCATTGTATAAGGAGTAAGAGTGTTGTAAAAACAAGCCTGAAGGCTTTGTGTCTCAATGCGAGGAGCATTCGTAATAAGGTGGATGAGTTGAAGGTGCAGATAGCGATTAATGACTATGCTATAGTTGGAATCACGGAGACTTGGCTCCAGGATGACCAAGGTTGGGAGCTGAACATCCAGGGATATTCAATATTCAGGAGGGATAGACGAAAAGGAAAAGGAGGTGGGGTAGCGTTGCTGGTGAGAGAGGAGATTAATGCAATAGAAAGGAAGGACATTAGCGTGGAGGATGTGGAATCGATATGGGTAGAGCTGCGAAACTCTAAGGGGCAGAAAACGCTAGTGGGAACTGTGTACAGGCCACCTAACAGTAGTATTGGAGTTGGGGATGGCATCAAACAGGAAATTAGAAATGCGTGCAACAAGGGTAACACGGTTATAATGGGTGACTTCAATCTGCATGTAGATTGGGTGAATCAAATTGGCAGGGGTGCTGAGGAAGAGGATTTCCTGGAATGTATGCGGGATAGTTTTCTCAACCAACATGTGGAGGAACCAACGAGAGAGCAGGCTATCCTAGACTGGGTATTGAGTAATGAGGAAGGGTTAGTTAGCAGTCTTGTTGTGCATGGCCCCTTGGGCAAGAGTGACCATAATATGGTTGAGTTCTTCATTAGGATGGAGAGTGACAAAATTAAGTCAGAAACAAGGGTTCTGAACTTGAACAAAGGTAACTTTGAAGGTATGAGATGTGAATTGGCCAAGATAGACTGGCAGGTGATTCTTAAAGGGTTGACAGTGGATGTGCAATGGAAGGTATTTAAAGACTGCATGGATGAAGTACAAAAGTTGTTCATACCAGTTTGGCAAAAGAATAAATCGGGGAAGGTGGTGCATCCATGGATAACAAGGGAAATCAGGGATAGTATAAAAACAAAAGATGAGGCATACAAATTTGCCAGAAAAAGCAGCCTACCGGAGGACTGGGAGAAATTCAGAATCCAGCAGAGGAGGACAAAGGGCTTAATTAGGAAAGGGAAAATAGATTATGAAAGGAAACTGGCAGGGAACATAAAAACTGACTGCAAAAGTTTTTATAGATATGTAAAGAGAAAGAGACTAGTTAAAACAAATGTTGGTCCCTTGCAGTCAGAAACAGGTGAATTGATCATGGGGAACAAGGACATGGCAGACCAATTGAATAACTACTTTGGTTCTGTCTTCACTAAGGAAGACATAAATAATCTGCCGGAAATAGCAGTGGAACGGGGGTCAAATAAGATGGAGGAACTGAGTGAAATCCAGGTTAGCCGGGAGGTGGTGTTGGGTAAATTGAACGGATTGAAGGCCGATACATCCCCAGGGCCAGATAGTCTGCATCCCAGAGTACTCAAGGAGGTAGCCACAGAAATAGTGGATGCATTAGTGATAATTTTTCAAAATTCCTTAGATTCTGGAGTAGTTCCTGAGGATTGGAGGGTAGCTAATGTAACCCCACTTTTTAAAAAAGGAGGGAGAGAGAAAGCGGGGAATTACAGACCAGTTAGTCTAACATCGGTAGTGGGGAAACTGCTAGAGTCAGTTATTAAAGATGGGATAGCAGCGCATTTGGAAAGTGGTGAAATCATTGGACAAAGTCAGCATGGATTTACGAAAGGTAAATCATGTCTGACAAATCTGATAGAATTTTTCGAGGATGTAACTAGTAGAGTGGATAAGGGAGAACCAGTGGATGTGTTATATCTAGACTTTCAGAAGGCTTTCGACAAGGTCCCGCATAAGAGATTAGCATACAAACTTAAAGCACACGGTATTGGGGGTTCAGTATTGATGTGGATAGAGAACTGGCTAGCAGACAGGAGGCAAAGGGTAGGAGTAAACGGGTCCTTTTCAGAATGGCAGGCAGTGACTAGTGGGGTGCCGCAAGGCTCAGTGCTGGGGCCCCAGCTATTTACAATATATATTAATGATTTGGACGAGGGAATTCAATGCAACATCTCCAGATTTGCAGATGATACCAAGCTGGGGGGTATAGTTAGGTGTGAGGAGGATGCTTGGAGGCTGCAGGGTGATTTGGATAGGCTGAGTGAATGGGCAGATGCATGGCAGATGCAGTACAATGTGGATAAATGTGAGGTTATCCACTTTGGTGGCAAAAACATGAGGGTAGACTATTATCTGAATGGTGGCAGATTAGGTAAGGGGGAGATGCAACGAGACCTGGGTGTCATGGTACACCAGTCATTGAAAGTAGGCATGCAGGTGCAGCAGGCAGTGAAGAAAGCAAATGGTATGTTAGCATTCATAGCGAAAGGATTTGAGTATAGGAGCAGGGAGGTTCTACTGCAGTTGTACAGGGTTTTGGTGAGGCCACACCTGGAGTACTGCGTACAGTTTTGGTCTCCAAATCTGAGGAAAGACATCCTTGCCATAGAGGGGGTACAGAGAAGATTCACCAGACTGATTCCTGGGATGTCAGGACTTTCATATGAGGAAAGATTGGATAGACTCGGTTTGTACTCGATGGAATTTAGAAGATTGAGGGGGGATCTTATAGAAACCTACAAAATTCTTAAGGGGTTGGACAAGCTAGATGCTGGAAGATTGTTCCCGATGTTGGGGGAGTCCAGAACAAGGGGTCACAGTCTAAGGATAAGGGGGAATTCCTTTAGGACCGAAATGAGGAAAACATTCTTTACACAGAGAGTGGTGAGTCTCTGGAATTCTCTGCCACAGAAGGTAGTTGAGGCCAGTTCATTGGCTATATTTAAGAGGGCGTTAGATGTGGCACTTGTGGCTAAAGGGATCAGGGGGTATGGAGAGAAGGCAGGTACGGGATACTGAGTTGGATGATCAGCCATGATCACATTGAATGGCGGTGCAGGCTCGAAGGGCCGAATGGCCTACTCCTGCACCTATTTTCTATGTTTCTATGTTTCTATGTTTGTTGGGTGAAAACGGGAAGCTGGTGCGACTTGGGTGGGGGAGGGATTGAGGGAGAAGGAATTCTGGTGTTACTTGAGACCAATATCTTCCATAAGGAGAAGGGAAAGAATGGGAAGCAGGCGGCAAAACTTTGTAAATTTGGCCAAAAAGGAAACGGAAGCATTTATAATATGTGGGGAGATGAAATCAGACAGGAACTTTAAGGAATATAAAGAAAGCAGGAAGGAACTAAAGCAGGGAAGTAGGATGACCAAAAGGGCCATGAAATGCCCCTGACAAGCAGAATTAACAACAATCCCAAGGCATTTAATACACACATTTAAACAAGTGGGTAACTAGCGAGAAGATAGGATCACCCAATGCAAAATGAGGGATTTGATGCTTGGAGTCAGAGGATGCGGGTGAGGTACTAAAGGACTACTTAGCATCAGTATTCAACAAGGAGAAGGACATGTAGGAGAGCGAGATCAGTGGGGTTCAGCTCCTATGCCAGTACGTTTACAAATGACACAAAAATGTATGGGATTGTGGACAGTGAAGAAGGCTGCCAGAAGATCCGGCAGATTATAACCACATAACCATATAACAATTACAGCACGGAAACAGGCTTTCTCGGCCCTTCCAGTCCGTGCCAACCATTTATTTTCCCCTAGTCCCATCTACCTGCACTCAGACCATACCCCTCCATTCCCTTCCCATCCATATACCTATCCACTTTACTTTTAAATGTTAAAATCGATCCTGCCTCCATAACTTCTGCAGGAAGATCATTCCACACAGCCACCACTCTCCGAATAAAGAAGTTCCCCCTCATGTTACCCCTAAACTTCTGTCCCTTAATTCTCATGTCATGCCCTCTTGTTTGAATCTTCCCTACTCTCAATGGGAAAAGCTTATCCACGTCAACTCTGTCTATCCCTTTCATCATTTTAAAGACCTCAATCAAGTCCCCCCTTAACCTTCTGCGCTCCAAAGAATAAAGAGCTAACTCGTTCAACCTTTCTCTGTAACTTAGTTGCTGGAACCCAGGCAACATTCTAGTAAATCTCCTCTGTACTCTCTCTATTTTGTTGACATCCTTCCTATAATTAGGCGACCAAAATTGTACACCATACTCCAGAATTGGTCTTACCAATGCCTTGTACAATATTAACATTACTTCCCTACTCCTATATTCAATGCTCTGATTTATAAAGGCCAGCACACCAAAAGCTTTCTTTACCACCCTATCTACATGCGATTCCACCTTCAGGGAACTATGCACAGTTATTCCTAGATCCCTCTGTTCCACAGCATTCCTCAATTCCCTACCATTTACCATGTACGTTCTATTTTGATTTGTCCTGCCAAGATGTAGCACCTCACACTTATCAGCATTAAACTCCATCTGCCATCTTTCAGCCCACTCTTCCAAATGGCCCAAATCCCTCTGTAGACTTTGAAAATCTATTTCATTATCCACAACACCGCCTATCTTAGTATCATCTGCATACTTACTTATCCAATTTTCCACCTCATCATCCAGATCATTGATGTACATGACAAACAACAGTGGACCCAACACAGATCCCTGAGGCACCCCACTGGTCACCGGCTTCCAACCTGACAAACAGCCATCCACCATTACTCTCTGGCATCTCCCATTCAGCCACTGTTGAATCCATCGTGCTACTCCACCATTAACACCCAAAGATTGAACCTTATTAACCAACCTTCCATGGGGAACCTTGTCAAAGGCCTTACTGAAATCCATATAGACAACATCCACTGCTTTGCCCTCATCAATTTCCCTAATAACCTCTTCAAAAAATTCAAGAAGGTTTGTCAAACATGACCTTCCAGGCACAAATCCATGTTGACTGTTCTTGATCAGACCCTGTTTATCCAGATGCTTATATATATTATCTCTAAGTATCCTTTCCATTAATTTGCCCACCACTGACGTCAAACTAACAGGTCTATAATTGCTAGGTTTATTCTTTGAACCCTTTTTAAACAATGGAACAACATGCGCAGTACGCCAATCCTCCGGCACTATTCCCGTTTCTAATGACATTTGAAATATTTCTGTCATAGCCCCTGCTATTTCTACACTAACTTCCCTCAATGTCCTAGGGAATATCCTGTCAGGACCTGGAGACTTATCCACTTTTATATTTTTCAAAAGTGTCAGTACTTCCTCCTCTTTGAATCTCATAGTTTCCATAGCTACTCTACTTTTTTCCCTTACCTCACAGAGTTCAATATCCTTCTCCTTGGTGAATACCGAAGAAAATAAATTGTTCAATATCTCCCCCATCTCTTTTGGCTCTGCAGATAGCTGTCCATTCTGGCTCTCTAATGGTCCAATTTTATCCCTCGCTATCCTTTTGCTATTAATATAGCTGTAGAAACCCTTTGGATTTACTTTCACCTTTCTTGCCAAAGCAACCTCATATCTTCTTTTAGCTTTTCTTAGCTAATACAGACATTAATTATACATACATTAACACTATCCAACACACATTGGGGACAATTTTATATTGATACCAAGCCAATTTACCTACAAACCTATATTTCTTTGGAGTGTGGGATGAAACCAAAGATCTTGGAGAAAACCGACCCGGTCACGGGGAGAACGTACAAATTCGGTTCAGACAGCGCCCGTGGTCAGGATCAAACCCGGGTCTTGGGTGCTGTAAGCTCTGTAAGGCACAACTCTACTGCTGCACCACCATGCCACTCTTAAACATTAGGTTTAAGGTGAGAAGAGGAAAATTTAAAGAAGATACAAAGCCGTTTTTTAACTATATTTAGGCACCAGGAATGTACTGTCAGTGGTGATTGCGGATATGATAGTAGCATTTAAGAACCTTTTAGATAGGCAGGTAAATCTGCAGGAAATGGAGGGATGTGCCGGCAGGAGAGATTAGTTTAAGTAGGCGGCATGTTCAGCGCGGACATCATGGGGCGTAGGGCCTGATGTTAAGTAGGCGGCATGTTCAGCGCGGACATCATGGGGTGTAGGGCCTGATGTTGAACGCTGAAAGTTCTTGCTGTTACTCTGTTTTTCTTACAACTGCATCCTCCCTACAAATCTCCCCAAATGGAGCAGAATTGTACTGCAGATCTATCTTTAAGCCAATGGTCCACATCCAATACAAGAGCAATAGGGTTATAATGGTGGGGGATTAATACTTAGACAATAGATAATAGACAATAGGTGCAGGAGTAGGCCATTCAGCCCTTTGAGCCAGCACCGCCATTCAATGTGATCATGGCTGAACATCCCCAATCAGTACCCCGTTCCTGCCTTCTCCCCATATCCCCTGACTCCGCTATTTTTAAGAGCCCTATCCAGCTCTCCCTTGAAAGCATCCAGAGAACCTCCCTCCACCACCCTCTGCAGCAAATAATTCCACACACTCACAACTCTCTGTGAGAAAAAGTGTTTCCTCATCTCCGTTCTAAATGGCTTACTCCTTATTCATAAACTGTGGCCCCTGGTTCTGGACTCCCTCAACATCGGGAACATGTTTCCTGCCTCTAGCGTGTCCAATCCCTTAACAATCTTATATGTTTCAATGAGATATCCTCTCATCCTTCTAAACTCCAGAGTGTACAATCCCAGCTGCTCCATTCTCTCAGCATACGACAGTCCCGCCATCCCGGTAATTAACCTTGTAAACCTACGCTGCACTCCCTCAATAGCAAGAATGTCCTTCCTCAAATTAGGGGACCAAAACTGCACACACAATTCCAGGTGTGGTCTCATTAGGGCCCTGTACAACTGAAAAGAACCTCTTTGCTCCTATATTCAACTCCTCTTGTTATAATGGCCAACATGCCATTCGCTATCTTCACTGCCTGCTGTACCTGCATGCTTACTTTCATGGACTGATGAACAAGGACCTCCAGATCCCATTGTACTTCCCCTTTTCCCAACTTGACGCCATTTAGATAGTAATCTGCCTTCCTGTTTTTGCTACCAAAGTGGATAACCTCACATTTATCCACATTAAACCTCATCTGCCATGCATCTGCCCACTCCCCCAACCTGTCCAAGTCACCCTGCATTCTCATAGCATCCTCCTCAAATTCTCCCTGCCACCCAGCTTTGTGTCATCTGCAAATTTGCTAATGTTACTTTGAATACCTTCATCCAAATCATTGATGTATATTGTAAATAGCTGTGGTCCCAGCACCGAGCCTTGCGGTACCCCACTAGTCACTGCCTGCCATTCTGAAAGGGACCCATTAATTCCTACTCCTGTCTGCCAACCACTTCTCTATCCATGACAGCACTCTACCCCCAATACCATGTTCCCCAATTTTGCCCACTAATCCCCTATGTGAGACCTTATGAAATGCTTTCTGAAAGGCCAGGTACATTACATCCACTGGCTCTCCCTTGTCCATTTTCCTAGTTACATCTTCAAAAAATTCCAGAAGATTAGTCAAGCACGATACTTCTCCAATATTGACAGAGAGTGCATTAGTGTAAAGGGTTTAAATGGGGAAGCATTAGTAAAGTGCACCCGGGAAAGTTCAGCCAATGTGTAGACAGTCCTATTAGCTGTACTGGACCTAATCTTGGGCAATAAGGCTGGGCTAATGGTAGCAGTGTCCCTGGAGCATGGAGACACAAGAGATGGCAGATACTGGAATGTGGAGCAATAAACAAAATGCAGGAGGAACTTGGCAGATCAGGCAACCACTGGTAAGGGAAATGGACAGTTGAAGTTTGGGGTCCAGACATGTCCACATATGCTGCCTGACAGGCTGAGTTCTTCCAGGAATTTTTCTTTTTAGTAATGGTTCATTTTATTGGTGTTATTTTGCTTTAAGTTTCAAGACTGTTATGGAAAGGGAGATAATTGATGCAGAGGACAAGGTCCTAAATTGGGGAAGCCCGATTTCAATAAGACACCACCTGGTGGAAGTAGGTTGGGAGAATTTGGTTGTAGGTAGAGCAACATACAAATAGTGGGAGTCTTCTAATAGTGAGGTTTGTGCAGTTTCAGAGCTAACAATCCTGGAGAAGTGAAAAGTAAGGATAGTAGGATCAGGGAACACAAAACGACCAGAGGCGTTGAGGATTTAGTTTAGTTTAGTTCAGTCATGTAGTGATCCAGCATGGAAACAGGCACATCGGAACACGCAGCCCATGCCGACCATTGATTACCCGTTCACACCAGTTCTATGTTCTCCCACTTCTCATCCACTCCCTACACAATAGAGGCAATTTACAGAGGCCAACTAACCTACAAACTCGCACGTCTTTGGAATGTGGGAGGAAACCAGTGCACCCGGTGGAAACCCTTGTGGTCACACAGGGAGAACATGCAAACTCCACACAGACAGCACCTGAGATCAGGATTGAAGCCGTGTCTCTGGCTCTGTGAGGCAGCAGTCTTCATGCACCAACGTGGCACCCACATTTGATGAAGTAAAGGGAAGCATTTGGCAGGCAATGACAAATGAAAACAGGAGAAACACTTGGGTATAAAGAGAGCAAAAGACTACTTTCAACATAAATTAGGAGAGGAAAGGGACAAGAATAAATATCACTGACAGTCCGAATTAAGAAGAATCCCAAGGATTGAACAATTGTATTAGAGTAAGAGGGTAACCAGGGAAAGAGTAGGAGCCAAGGAAAGTGAGGCTGTTACAAAGAACAATGGGGACCCGGCATGGGGGGGACGGTCGTGAGGGACGGTGGGAGAACAGAGTGGGAACTGGTGTGTGGGGGCACTTTAGTTTTAGAATCCTCTTCTGCATTTGTTTGTTTGTTGTTTGTCCGTTCGTTCTGGTTAAGGCGCTGTGCACACGGCAGCCAGCCAACACTTTTAATTTCAAGTATTTGTGTACCTTGTGTGTTGTGACTGTTGGCAGACCAATTTCCCTCCGGGGATGAATAAAATGTTATCGTATCGTATCGTAAAAGTGCTGCCAGATGCTGTGAAGTTTGGTATCTTCTGCCCGACAGGAGAGGGGACAAGTAGGAATGACAGGGGAGTGAATGGTCTTTCACGATGTTGGTTGCTTTCCCGAGGCAGTGTGGAGTGTAGGGTAGAGTAATTGCCAAACTAGGCTGTGATGTCATCAATAGGATGCTTTATGTGGTCCATGTGTACACATTGGTAAGAGGTGTTGGAAGCATGCTGAATTTCCTTAGTCTGCTGTATCTGACTCTGCAACAGAATCTTACATGTACTAAATGAATGTTACTAGAACTGCCAGCTTTGTTCCTGATTTACTGCTCAGTTTAACACACTGTGTACAGTCAACACACACTTACATGGAGCAGGATTTAACCTTTGATATTCAGTGTTTGTACTTTAGAGCTGTTGCTTTTACCAAAGGTATTCTTTGTCATTTCAGTGCAGAGTGAAAGAGCGAAGCTCAGGAGAAAACTAAAGAGTTTACAAATTGAGGATACATGTGCAGAACATTCATAAATATCCAACAGCTTTCATGCTGCCTTTTGTTTACAATTATGTTTGTGCTCATCATCTGTTCTGATCTTTGGTTGTTATTACCCACAGGTCTAACGGCAAACACATTCCTGATCCAATCCCCAGGAGCTCTGGTGGTGCGTGAAGGTGAAACAGTGGAGATACGGTGTGTCCTGAACAGCACCAATGTGAATGACACTGTGAACAAATTCCACGTTCACTGGTACAACTCACGTAATGGAGGAATCAAACTTAGTCTTTATGTGAGTGGCAAAACTTACAGGTCACCGGGCTTCTCCGAGCGATTTCAGCTTTCCAGGGACATCGCCAGTAACAGCTACTCACTGACCATCAGAGAGGTGAAGATTGCCGACTCTGCTGATTACATCTGTGGCCTTTGGGGGTATATATTTGGAAATGGAGCCCAGCTGAATGTAACCAGTGAGTATTTAAATTGGTCCTATTTCCAATCCTAACATCACCAGGAATCATGACGTCATGTTGTCAGTTTTACAGAGACAGACATCATTAGAAGTTCACACTGCAAAATGGAGAATGAAAATAGGCCACAATTATCTTTTAACTGAATAATGCAGATCACTCGGCACTGCGTTCTGAGACCAGGATGGAGAATGTAATTTGACATTGCCAGAGAGGTACACATAGTGTGAACAGATGAATGTAAAGAAATTACAGTATCGGTAGGTTAGTTTCTTCATGTAGAATCACTTTGCTTGAGTTTAGTTTATTGTCACGTCTACCGAGGTACAGTGGAAAGCTTTTGTTGCCTGCTAACCAGTCAGCGGAAAGACAACACATGATTACAATCGAGCCATCCACAGTTTATACACAGTCACTGTTAGTTGCACCATCTGCCACACTGAGATCAATTACTCGATGGTCAGCATGGGCTCAGTGGGCTGAAGGGCCTGTTTCCATGCTGCATCTCTACACTAAAGTAAACTACACATTACCACCTCAATGATCTATCTGTACTATTTCCATACATGCTTATTCCTCCAACATACAGAGATCTGCTTATCTCTGTGTAGAGCGCAACAAAGGGCTAAATACACGACTAAACAAAGCTAAATGAAAAATGAAATCCCCATTGTGAGGCAACACCTCCCAACACTGGGGGAGAGGGAGAGAGAGAGAGAGAGTGAAAGATAATCGTGAACAGGGAGAAAGTTGCAATCAGTTGCAATCATGATTTTAATATCAGTTGCAAACCAAGTTAGCATCACTTTTACATCAGGTTATCTAATGACCAAGGATGAATGTATTTTAAGTTGAAACACATACAGTATTTAGCACCCCCAACATTAGTGTTCATCTATTGATATTTTCCCTTTCAAGTTGCAAACCCTCCGATCCTGATCCAATTCCCGAGGCTGGAGCGTGTCACTGAGGGTCACACGGCACGGTTATGCTGCTCCATGGAGAACGCTGAAGTGGGAAACACTGACGTCCACTGGTATCGAAAACTACCCGGGCAGGACATGGAGTGGGTTTTAACACACGAGGCAGGAGGCAGTGTACGAAGGAGATCAGGCTTCACTGAGCGGTTCCAGCCGTTCAAAGACGTCTCCAACAGCAGCTTCATCCTGAATGTCACAAACGTGATGCTGAATGACTCTGCCGTCTATTACTGCACAGTGTGGGGAGATATCAGAGGGAATGGGACCAAGCTCAACGTAACCAGTGAGTATAAATTATATTTGGATTTTATTTAGGGATATCAGAGTAAAGGGGGCTGAATACTTTTGCACGCCACACTTTTCAATTTTTTATTTGTAAAAAATTTGAAAACCATGTATCATTTTCCTTCCATTTCACAATTATGCGCCACTTTGTGTTGGTCTATCACATAAACTCCCAATAAAATACATTTACGTTTGTAGTTGTAACGTGACAAAATGTGGAAAAGTTCAAGGGGTATGAAAACTTTTGCAAGCCACTGTGTGTGTAACTATATTGGGTGTAATTCACTTCCCTTGAATTGGCACATGTACCGGAATTACTGAAAGAGTAAGGAGATCGTACTGGAGCTTTGATTCTGGAGACCAAAACATTGTGGCCCTCACTAATGGTGAGAGCACTGATATGGTAACTGATGTCAGATCTGGGTTGTGGGAAACAAACGTCAATGTGCAGTGTGTTCTTCATTTCCCTGGTTCAAGCTCACACCGGCCCTTGCTCCTTGTGTCTGACGTCTCCAGCTCTCTCCCGGTCATGCCAACAGATGAGCCTTTTGACAGGTTCCCAGTCCCGCCGACCGGCGAGCCTTCAGGCTTGTTTTCAACCACTGGAATATCAGGAATCACTGATACTTGTACCAGTCACAGAGCAGGGGCAACAACAACACTGTCACTGGAGCCAAGGCCAGGGATCTGGGACTGGCTGAGAAGAAACAGGTTACACGTTGATCACCTGTGTTCATGCCCTCCCTCAGGCTGACAGATCATTGTTGTCTGGATCTGAGTCTTTGCTCATCTGCATTGTGTTGATGCGGGCCCCTAATCCACATTAAATAGTGAGAAGCACGGTTGAAATTGCCCCTCAATATCATTTCCATGTTCCAGTGAAGTAGATAACTCATTGCACCATCGGCAGTAAAGGAAAGATAAGAATCCGACACAAAGGCAGAAGAATAGGGTTGGTGTAATTACAGAGTCAACGTGGATGTATGAAGTGGACATCATGGGTGAGTAATCTTTTAAAGCTCACGTTGTTAGATGTTTGTGACGAGCAAAGTAGGGTTGTGTTTATCAATGAGCCATGCGGAGACAGTAGCTGTAGACGAGATCGACCATTATTCATCACAAGCAGACACATAGATGGGAGAATCTCCTGGAGGAACTGGAATGAACAGCAGGTATTCAAGCTGAGAGGCTGTGACTAGTGAGAGGTGGTGCAGGGTTTGGTGCTGGGACCCTCACTGTTCACAATCGAGGATGAGGAGACCAAGTATAACATATCCAAGTTAGTTGGTAGGCGATGCAACATGTGAGGAGGCTGCAGGGGGTCACAGACAAGTACAAAGAGCAGGACAAGCCAGATGGACTATATCTTGGAAAAATATAATTATTCACTTCTGCAGGAAAATGGACATGCAAAGTATTTTTGAACGTTGTAAGACTGTGATGTCAGAAGAATCTGGGTGTTCTTATGCACAAAAGAACTTAAGATCAACATGTAGATAGAATGTACACAAAATGCTGGAGAAACTCAGCGGGTCCAGCAACATCTATGGAGCGAAGGAGATAGGCAACGTTTCGGGCCGAAACTCGATAGAATGAGCAGTTTGGAATGCAAACAATATATTAAAAAGCAAAAGGCACAAGTTGTTGGAGTAACTTAAAAGGTCAGCCAGCAGGTCCGGAGAACATGTGTAAATCTGACATCCTCGATAATCTTACTCTTCAATTATCCTGAGCCTCACTGGGAAGTATGTGATGGTATTCATATTTTAGAGACTGTTACACACTAAATGCTGGAGAAATATGATGCCTTCCATTGAGCTTTACGTATATTCACACAGATCCCCTGGATGATCCGGTCCTTATCCAGTCTCCGTCAGTCAGCAAGGTGGCAGAGGGTGTAACTGTGCAGTTGCAATGTGCCTTGCACAATGCCAGTGTGAATGACACTGACGTCCACTGGACCCAGCAGCGACCTGGGAAAAACAGCGAGTGGGTAATGAGCCACTTTGTGGATGGCAACGTCACCAGGTCCGGCTGTATCTCTGACCGCTTTAAGTCTTTCAGGAATGCCATGAGCAACAGTTACATTCTGACCATCGCCAATGTCTCCATCAATGATACTGCTGTCTACAACTGCAGTGTGTGGAGTTACATCTATGGAGCAGGGTCCCAGCTCAATGTAACTGGTAAGTCATTGTTTGCCTACACTGACGATAACAGCAGCTCACACTTCAACCTTCACACAATGACTCACCGACACATGGGAATTCTGTACCACTCCCAGTAAAACAGAGAGTGGAGAAGTTATCCTTGGAGCGTAAAGTGCAACAGCAAGGAAATAGATAAATGTGCAAAAGGACGAGTACAAGGGAACAAAAATCAAAAGTGTGAAAAGTCTCTACAAATGGTTTGTGGATGAACAACCCTTTGGGTTTGAGTTGCCAGAGATGGAAGATATTACCAACTAACAGCATAAAGTCAAATAGTCATAATGCGTGGGAACGTGCTCTTCTGCCCAACTTGCCCACACCGACCAACATGTCCCAGCTACACTAGTCCCATCTGCCTGCTTTTGGCCCTTATCCCTCCTGAAACAAATCAGAGTAAGGAGAGAAAGAGGATAACTTCATATGAGTTGTTAAAAGGAATAGATTAGCTCATAATGAGCTCATAAAGCTCATTAGTATACAAACTTAAAGCACACAGTATTGGTGGTTCAATATTCAAGATCGGGAACAATCTTCCTGCATCTAGCCTGTGCAACCCCTTAAGAATTTTGTAAGTCTCTATAGATCCCCCCTCAATCTTCTAAATTCCAGCGAGTACAAGCCGAGTCTATCCAGTCTTTCTTCATATGGAAGTCCTGCCATACCAGGAATCAGTCTGGTGAACCTTCTCTGTACTCCCTCTATGGCAAGAATGTCTTTCCTCTGATTTGGAGACCCAAACTGTACGCAATACTCCAGGTGTGGTCTCACCAAAACCCTGTACAACTGCAGTAGAACCTCCCTCCTCCGATACTCAAATCCTTTCGCTATGAATGCTACCATACCATTTGCTTTCTTCACTGCCTGCTGCACCTGCATGCCTACTTTCAATGACTGGTGTACCATGACACCTAGGTCTCGTTGCATCTCCCCTTTTCCTAATCTGCCACCATTCAGATAATAGTCTACCCTCATGTTTTTGCCACCAAAGTGGATAACCTCACATTTATCCACATTATACTGCATCTGCCATGCATCTGCCCATTCACTCAGCCTATCCAAATCACCCGGCAACCTCCTAGCATCCTCCTCACACCTAACTATACCCCCCAGCTTGGTGTCATCTGCAAATTTGGAGATATTGCATTCAATTCCCTCGTCCAAATCATTAATATATATTGTAAATAGCTGGGGTCCCAGCACTGAGCCTTGCGGCAACCCACTACTAACTGCCTGCCATTCTGAAAAGGACCCGTTTACTCCTACCCTTTGCTTCCTGTCTGCCAGCCACTTCTCTATCCACATCAATACTGAACCCCCAATACCCAATATAAAATCCTAAAGATGTATAAGTACATGGGAGAAGAAATATTATCAAATTCTTAGGAAGAAGCCAAGCTTGAGATTATGAGTTTGAGTTTAGTTTATTGTCACGTGTACCGAGGTGCAGTAAAAAGCTTTCGCAGGCTAACCAGTCAGTGGAAAGACAATACATACTTACAATTGAGCCATCCACAGTTTAAAAATACATGATAAAGGTAATAACGTGAATAACGTTTAGTGCTAGATAAAGCCAGTGAGTCCGATCAAAGATAGTCCAAGGATCTCCAATGTAGATCTTAGTTCCAGAGGAACTCAGCAGGTCAGCCAACATCTGGGAAGGTAAATGGACAGACAGTGATTCGGGTCAAGACCTCTTCAGACTGATGGAGTAGGAGAGAGCTGGTGGAAAGTGGTGATGGAGGAGGGGTGGGGCAAGAGCTTGCAAGTAACAGGTGGACTCAGATATGGGAGGGTGGATTGTCAGATGAATGAGGTGCAGGAGGGATAGGGGAAGATATTAACAAAGTCTGGAGGTGATAAGCAGAGAAGACAAAAGATTACAAATAATGAAATCTGATAAGAAAAGAAGGTGTGAAATAAAATGTAGAACCCGAGGGCGGCTGGTGAGGTAGACCGGAACCGGAAGGTGGAGGTGATGTGGCAGATATAGGAACCCAGAGGGGCTAGTGGTGGGTAATCAATAGTGAGTGGAAAGACAGGTGTGTGTGAGAGTTTATTTTTTATCTGCACCTTCTTTGTAGCTTGTTTCGTGCCTTCTGAAAGTCCAAATGCACATCAGCTAGTTTTCCCTTATCTATGTTGCCAACTACAATCTCAAAAAATTAACTGAGTTGTGGAATATGATTTCATTTACAAAACCTTTGACTCCACCCTGTCCTGATATATTCCAAATGCCCCACTTACTTAATAATAAAATGATAGATGACAGCTCTTCCCTCATCCACGCTTCCCCTCATAATCTTGTGTGCTGATCTATACTCCCAACTCATCCCTCACTTGCTGTGCTTCTTGGTTTAAAGTAATTGCAGTTAAACCTACCGGTCCTCTCATGCTCCCCCTCCCATCTCTGTCAATGCTTTCACTGGGCTTGCCTGTTCCATTTTCTACATATGAGTCCGCTGTCATTCTGGGTCCCAACCCCATGTCTCACTAATTTAAGAAGGAACTGCAGATGCTGGAAAATCGAAGGTAGACAAACATGCTGGAGAAACTCAGCGGGTGAGGCAGCATCTATGGAGTTTCTCCAGCATTTGTGTTTACCCTCACTAGTTTAAACTCTCTTGAGTAGCAAGAACAAACCACCACAAACCCATTCAGAACTTTGTTTGGCCCCATGCACAGGTTATATAATATTGCAGGATCACTGAACTCAGTAACATTGCTCTGGTTTTACGTATCACAAGAACCCATTCCTGTGCTGTACACATCTATGGCCCTAATCAAAAGAATTCCATTTTGCATGCTAGAGAATGATCTCTTCTTGCATACACCATGCACAGCCTAACTAAACACTACATCTATTTGTTTATGCATGTCGGGTTGATTGCATTAGTAGAAACAGGGTGGACCACGTGAAGGTTGCAATCTCCACCCTGTAGAATGACTAAAACAATTCTACAAATGTAATGCTAGATTCTGTGCACCCTTTCAGCATGGTTGTGCTGAGGTTTTTTGTTTAAGAAGACATATTTTCCATTAAAGTTGCAAACCCTCCGATCCTGATCCAATTCCCGAGGCTGGAGCGTGTCACTGAGGGTCACACGGCACGGTTATGGTGCTCCATGGAGAACGCTGAAGTGGGAAACACTGACGTCCACTGGTACCGAGAACTACCCGGGCAGGACATGGAGTGGGTTTTAACACACGAGGCAGGAGGCAGCGTACGAAGGAGACCAGGCTTCACTGAGCGGTTCCAGCCGTTCAAAGACGTCTCCAACAGCAGCTTCATCCTGAATGTCACAAACGTGACGCTGAATGACTCTGCCGTCTATTACTGCACAGTGTGGGGAGATATCAGAGGGAACGGGACCCAGCTCAACGTAACCAGTGAGTACAAATTATAGTTGGTTTTATTCACCTATGTGTAACTATATTGGGTGTAATTCACTTCCCTTGAATTGGCACATGTACCGGGAGTACTGAAAGAATAAGGAGATCGTACTGGAGCCTTGATTCTGGAGACCAATACATTGTGGCCCCTCACTAATGGTGAGAGCACTGATATGGTAACTGATGTCAGATCTGGGTTGTGGGAAACAAACGTCAATGTGCAGTGTGTTCTTCATTGTAGAGAAACCTAGAAACATTGTTGAGTGTAATAGCAGGGCACCGCTCACAGCTGTTTGAGTTAAGGTACAGGAGAGCAGAACGACAAATGTGGAATTTGGGGAACTTTATTTGGAAATGGAACCCAGCTGAATGTAACCAGTGAGTATTTAAATTGGTTCTATTTCCAATCCTAACATCACCAGGAATCATGATGTCATGTTGTCAGTTTTACAGAGACAGACATCATTAGAAGTTCACACTGCAAAATGGAGAATGAAAATAGGCCACAATTATCTTTTAACTGAATAATGCAGATCACTCGGCACTGCGTTCTGAGACCAGGATGGAGAATGTAATTTGACATTGCCAGAGAGGTACACATAATGTGGACAGATGAATGTAAAGAAATTACAGTATCGGTAGGTTAGTTTCTTCATGTAGAGTCACTTTGCTTGAGTTTAGTTTATTGTCACGTCTACCGAGGTACAGTGGAAAGCTTTTGTTGCCTGCTAACCAGTCAGCGGAAAGACAACACATGATTACAATCGAGCCATCCACAGTTTATACACAGTCACTGTTAGTTGCACCATCTGCCACACTGAGATCAATTACTCGATGGTCAGCATGGGCTCAGTGGGCTGAAGGGCCTGTTTCCATGCTGCATCTCTACACTAAAGTAAACTACACATTACCACCTCAATGATCTATCTGTACTATTTCCATACATTCTCATTCCTCCAATATACAGAGATCTGCTTATCTCTGTGTAGAGCGCAACAAAGGGCTAAACACCTCCCAACACTGGGGGAGAGGGGGAGAGAGAGAGAGAGAGAGAGAGAGAGAGAGTGAAAGATAATCGTGAACAGGGAGAAAGTTGCAATCAGCTGCAATCATGATTTTAATATCAGTTGCGAACCAAGTTAGCATCACTTTTACATGAGGTTATCTAATGACCAAGGATGAATGTATTTTAAGTTGAAACACATACAGTATTTAGCACCCCCAACATTAGTGTTCATCTATTCATATTTTCCATTAAAGTTGCAAACCCTCCGATCCTGATCCAATTCCCGAGGCTGGAGCGTGTCACTGAGGGTCACACGGCACGGTTATGGTGCTCCATGGAGAACGCTGAAGTGGGAAACACTGACGTCCACTGGTACCGAGAACTACCCGGGCAGGACATGGAGTGGGTTTTAACACACGAGGCAGGAGGCAGCGTACGAAGGAGACCAGGCTTCACTGAGCGGTTCCAGCCGTTCAAAGACATCTCCAACAGCAGCTTCATCCTGAATGTCACAAACGTGATGCTGAATGACTCTGCCGTCTATTACTGCACAGTGTGGGGAGATATCAGGGGGAACGGAACCCAGCTCAACGTCACTGGCAAGTTCAGTTTACACAATACTCAATGATCTCCGTTAGTGAAAATATAGAGTATGTCAGGGGTGGGATAACGGTTTTGCGTGTTCATTTTTATTTCAGTTTACAATATTGACAATATTAAAAACATTAAAACTATTGAATCTTTTAGTTTTCATAGTCATACAGCGTGAAAACAGGTCCTTCAGCCCAACTTGCCCACACCGATTCATTTTCCTGTATTTATTTACGCTTTCTAACAAATTAGACAGACAAATACACACCTGATGGCTATTTGTGGAGCATCACTTTTCTGCCCCGGCTCCTAACTCCAAGCTTACAGTCACACTTTACCTTATTGTGTTAGCCTGAATCTGACCCCACCATCTTGTGCTGACCGAACAGGGCCCCATCTTTCAACATTATAACCTTCCAGGGACAACAATTAATTAAATAATTTCCTATTGGACTCGCCACTCCCCACCCTCGTTACTGTTCCACCACTACACCTTCTAGTAACTGCTAACGTTCCTTCATTGGCAGCAGCATTGAGTGTCAAAGTCAGGATGTCATGCTACATCTTTAGAAACATTGGTTTAGCTGTATTGGGAGTTCAGTGTGAGTTCTGGTTGCCCCATTGTAGGTTGGATGTGGTGGGTTTGGGGCTGCCAGGGATAATGGTGGAGGCAAATATAATAGTGGTGTTTAAGGGACTTTAGAGAGTTTTTAGTTTGCCACCCATAAAAATGCAGTATATTGAGGGATATGTTTTACATGTCGGTAGAGAAGGTTAGGTTAATTTTACAAAGGGCCGGTTCTATACTTCCTGATGATACTGTTATAGAACTAACCAAGCACTTTCTGCTCCCTTTCTCCCTTCCCCCCTCCCCGCTCCCCTCCTCTGTTCCCCACCTGCACTCGCACATATTTCTCCCCTCCCCCTCCGCCTACATTCCTTCCTCTGGCTTCATAACTTCAATCATTTTGTCCCACATGGGCATGGATATGAGTGACTGGGACGTTGTAGCCAAGACTGAAACCTGGTTAAGGGAGGGGCAGGACTGGCAGCTCAATGTTCCGGGGTACAGGAGCTTCAGGAGAGACAGGGCTGAGGGAAAAAGAGGATGGAGGCTGCATTGTTGGTTAAGGAGGATGTCACGGCTGTGGTCAGAGGTGACATTACGGACGGTCCGTCTAGTGAGGCTCTATGGGTGGAGCTGAGGAACAAGAAAGGGATGGTCACCTTGTTGGGGGTGTACTACAGACCCCAAATAGTCAATGGGAATTAGAAGAACAAATGTGCCAGGAGATTGCAGACAGCTGCAGGTCAAATAAGGTTGTTGTAGTAGGGGATTTTAACATTCCCGATATAGACTGGGAAAATCATAGCATGAAGGGTTTAGATGGGGTGCAATTCATCAAAAGTGTTCAGCAGAGTTTTCTTAAGCAGTATGTGGAGGCCCCCAGACATGAGAGGGAAAAGCTGGGTCTAGTATTGGGAAAATGGGCAGGGCAAGTTAATGAAGTGTGTGTGGAGGAGCCTTTAGGACCAGAGTTCGATTATGTTTAAGATAGTTATGGATAGGGACAGAGAGGGTCCACGTGTTAAAATGCTCATCTGGGGTAAGGCCAACTTTGAGGGTCTCGCTAAAGTTGACTGGAGCAGGTTATTTGAGGGGAAAGGAACATCGGCCAAGTGGAGTGAAGGGCAAAGCAGGCAAACGTAAGGAAGCTTAGCTGTCGAGGGAAGTTAAAAACAAGATTGAAGCAGGGGACAGGTTTAGGCAGCTGGGATCAAGTGCATTCCTGGCGGAGTTTCGGGAACTAAGGAGTAAACTAAAAAAGGAAATCAGAAAGGCAAAAAGAGGCCAGGAGATAGCTCTGGCGGGTAGCATTAGCAGAGCTGCCAAGTAGTGCGGAGTTTCCGTATTTTGTATGGAAATGCGATACGAATACTGAAGTACGATTTTTGTGTTGTTAAATACGGATTTAAAATACGTTCAGTTCAGTCTGAAGAAGGGTCTCGACCAGAAATGTCACCCATTCCTTCTCTCCAGAGTCACTGCCTGTCCCGCTCCAGGTTTACACAGAGTGCTATCAGTTTAACGCGTGGGAATTTAAACAAAGAGCTGTCGGCTGCGCGCTATGGGTTCTAAATATAGTGCTACCGGCTGGAGCGCTCCAGGCTTTACACATCGCGCTATGGCCACAGCGCTATGGGTCACAGACTGTTCAGGAACATTCTCGTATCACAATGAGTCTTTGGAATTCTCTTTGAGCCTTTGATTATTTTTCAGGCAGTGGTAGAATTCTGGATAAGCCTAGTGGTGAAAGGGATACCAGTGGGATTGCACTTACATTGGGATTGGCCTTGATTTTACAGAACGGTGGGTGGGCTCAAGGGGGAGAGAAGGAGGGAGGGAGAGGGGGAGAGGGGGAGAGAGGGAGGGGGGGAGAGGGGGAGAGGGGGAGAGAGGGAGAGAGGAAGAGGGAGAGATAGGAAGAGGGAGAGATAGGAAGGAGGGAGGGAGAGGGAGACATCCAACATGGATTCTACGCCATCATCAGGTGCTCAAAGCAGGAAGCAGCCGTTCAAACAGCAGTATACAGAGAGGTGGCAATGAATGCACTGTTAAGTAAGGTGTGTAGAAGACATGTCACTTGGTAGCAAAGTTATGCATTCTTGTACTCTTACATGGGTATGGCAGCACATTAAAAAAAAAAAAAAAATTAACCAAATGGCACCGCATAAAAATACAGATTTCCTCAGCAAAATACTGATTTTACTTTAACTGGTCCACACAACCCATGTTTTGGAAGAACCAAACCCACGTACCTGCATAGTTACCAGTGGTCTAGAGGTAAACCCAAAGGCCCCTGATGTAGGTTCTATACCCGTCCTTGAATTGGAAGGTAGAACTGCGGGGGGTGCGTGGATTGCACATTTTCCCTGAAAGCCGGCTTGGGCCG
Source organism: Raja brachyura (assembly GCA_963514005.1). Next base: position 88,497,860 of record OY740788.1, read on the forward strand.
AGGCCTGACCTCTGCCCAGAGAATCAGCTGTCAAGCTGCTACTAGCTTCAGTGAACTGCTTACTGCCATTGGAGGCGTAAGGGTGCTATTGCCGCTAGTAACGCGAGGGGAACTCCGCCCCCCCCCCCCAGATATTCTGGAACCTTACTCATGAATTGTTGTGTGTACCATGGACATACGTCCGGGGTTGGGGTCAGTCAAACACTGACCCCTCGCATTCCCCTCCATAGAGAGGAGATATGTAAGCAGCCCTGAAAGCAGGTGCTGCCGTAGGCCCCCGAAGACCTGCGCTGACATGGCCCTGTTCCGTGGACCATATCAGGATGGGTTAAACTTCCGAGGAGTACCCTTGTATGTTGGAGGGGACCCCTCCTGGCCGGGCTCGTCCAGCCCAGGCTTCTCTGCCTCCATACTGGTTGCCCACCTTTTTGGGCAGCCGAAGTCGGAGTCGCTGACCGCACTGTCAGCGACTCGGGTAGCGAACCCGATGGCCACCGGCTACCTGCTTCTTCCGCAGTCCGTAGCCGGTTCCCTCGCGGTCTGTAGCTTCCCATGGCCTGTCCGGATTACGCCCCGTACTTCAATACCCTCGGAAGTTGCTGACCGCACTGTCAGTGACCCGGGTAACGAATCCAATGCCACCCGCACTTCCGCGGTCCGCAGCCGGCATCCCCATGGTCCATAATCGGTTTCCCCGCGATCCGTCCGGGTTTCGCCCTGTATTTGAATGTCCAGCAGGAAAAATCTGCGGAAAGAGAGTCCTGCAACAAAAGAACAACCTGAAAAGTAAGTTTGAAAACTTCCCTGCAGGATTTGAAACTTACCGCTGGAGGAGCGACGCGCCTGCCAGCCAGTCGTGCGCCATGCGTTAGACAATAACGACATGCATGCGGGCTAGCGGGCTCTTCACGTAGTCAGCCACGTGACTCCGAAGTAAAATCACTCTATGACTGGATGACAATGACCTGTTTTTTCATCTCTGGCCTTTGTCCAACCATCTACCTGTCAAACCCCCTCACCTGTATTACCTATTACCTGCCATGCTTGGTCCTGCCCATCCACTCTTCTAGCTTCCTCCCCCCCACCCCCCCCCCCCCCCCCCCCCCCCCCCACACACACATAATCAGTCTGAAGAAAGATCCCGACCCGAAATGTCGCCTATCCATATTCTCCAGGGACGCTGCCTGACCCGCTGAGTTACTCCAGAACATTGTGTCATATTTTGCAGGCAGAGCAGATTAGTTAACGTCATCATATTCAGCACAGGTGCAGCCTGTTCCTGTGCTACACTGCTATACAGTTCTATGTTTTATTACAGACATTCACTTTGTTCCACCCCTGCCCTCCCCCAGGTTCCTGGCTACTTAGACCAACCTGGTCTCGCAGACCAACCCGCTTGCTCAGTTCTGATGAAGGATTTTCAACTTGCAGCGTAGATTGCATCTCTCCCCACAGATGCAGCCTGATCTGCTGAGTGTGTTCACCATTTTCTGTTTTTTATCCCAATCTGGGTTGCTTTGGAGAATGCTATGATGGGGCATCAATGATGGGGCATCAATGATGGGGGATCAAGCCTGTGTGGTTGCTTAAAATGAGAGAAATAAACACAGGTTGCATCTAAACTCTATAAACCTTTGATATTTTTCAGAACAATCATATGAAAAGTCGTCTTTGAAAATCTTGGGCGCTACTGTAGCCTGTGTCCTCTTCATCCTCTTATTCAGCATCTTAGCAATAGCAGTGTGCTATATGAAAAAATGGGTGTGCTTTCAACACATATTTAAACCCGAAGGGTGAGTAAAATGTATTTTCACATCTTGCTTTAATATGATATTGAATTAAGCATGGTGGGCGCAGGCGTTGAATCCAGCAAAGACCGCAGGAAAGAGTCGTGGAACTTGGAAGTTTCATGGGATGGAACAGTTCTGGCACGGGTACAAAGGTAGGGTTGCTGCCTGACAGCGCCAGAGACACGGGTTCGATTCTGACTGTGGGTGCTGTCTGTTCAGAGTTTGTCTGTTCTCCCCGTGACTATAAAATGCTGTGACACCACATTTGTTTCTCGTGTCTTTTATCTTTGCACCACCTGTTGTACTTGTATCGGCTTCGATTGTATAGTATGATTTGACTGGATAGCATGCAAATAAAACTTCACTGTACCTCGGTACACATACGAACAATAAACCAAGACCAATGCAGTCTCGTTGTTGTTCTTCAGAGACATTCAACAAATATAAATAGTTCACTGACAGTGTGTTCTATATCATTTCGCTAGGAACTCTACTGAAGACCTGAACACAGTTTATTCCACAGTTACAGGTAAAAAGTTAATTTCAGTGCTCATAGTGGGGATTGCTTCAAATGTTGGCTATGTTCAGTAATGATTCCAAATGTAAGAACATAAGAAACAGTCAAGAAAGTCGCCCATTGTTGCACCATTCTCAACTTCAACTATTCAACCTCTATGGCTTTTCAATTCCTTTAAACACACTCAACAAATTAGCTTCACAGTTCTCCGACAGAGAAATGCACATATTCAAAGCACTCTTCAAAGAAAATTCTTCACAACTGCGTCATGGTGCACTAACCATATCTGAGTGAACCTGTGGAATCTGTTGCCATGGATGGCAGTGGAGGCCATGTCATTGGGTATTTTTAAATCGGGGATTGATAGGTTGTTGGTTAGTGAGGGTGCCAAAGTTACAGGGAGAGGATGGGATAATGGGGTTGGGAGGGAAATATCGATCAGCCATGGTTTAATGGTGGAACAAACTTGATGGGCCAAATGGCCTAAATCTGCTCCTATATCTTAGATCAATAGGGACAATTGGAATACATATCTGCTCTCTATTAGATCTTGTATCTGAACTATCTTATTCAAGCACTCAAGGTCTCCATCAAGGCAACTAAAATAGAGTTTTGGTCGATGTTTGGGTCATAGAAACATAGAAATTAGGTGCAGGAATAGGCCATTCGGCCCTTCGAGCCTGCACCGCCATTCAATATGATCATGGCTGATCATCCAACTCAGTATCCCGTACCTGCCTTCTCTCCATACCCTCTGATCCCCTTAGCCACAAGGGCCACATCTAACTCCCTCTTAAATATATCCAATGAACTGGCCTCAACTACCCTCTGTGGCAGAGAATTCCAGAGACCCACCACTCTCTGTGTGAAAAAATTTCTTCTCATCTCGGTCCTAAAGGATTTCCCCCTTATCCTTAAGCTGTGACCCCTTGTCCTGGACGTCCCCAACATCGGTCATGATTATAGAGAGCAGATAGCCAACAGAAAGAGGTGAAGGGGCGGTGTGAGGCAGGGCAGGCAGTAATAGATAGAAACAGAAGAAGTGGGGAAAGGGGCAGATGAGCCAAGTGGGAGCAGATGGTGGGAATAGAGGCTGAAAGTTACTGTGGAAACAAGAGATGCTGGAATCCTACAGATGTTGGAATCTGGAAAGTCAGAAGGTGATATGCGGAAACAATGGTCCAATAGTGCTTTTATTGTCACATTTGCGAAGTGCTAACACAATGAAATTATTTGTCATATAAACAGTCCAGTAGAATGTTGCCGATCCCTAATTAGCAAGTGTACAGATATAGTCTACTGGGCCCGCATGCAACAGGTGCCATCTAGTGGTGCTATTTTCAAAGTCCTCGCTCGAGTTCTGATGAGCAGTGCCTGTTCCAGGCAAGTCCCAGGCTGTTGGAGATCTCCAGCCATTTCCTACCTTCGACGCCACGCTACCTGATCAGATTCCAGCATCTGCAGTCTCTGTGTCCATAAAATAGAGAGCAGCCTGCCACCAAGTACTGCTGCCTCTGCCCTCCTCCACTAAATGGACACAACATCAGTCTTAAACTAATTATTGGATATATATCAATTCTTGCAGCCTCTCGAAAGATGCCTGCTGTAAGTGACAAATTAATGGCAGAATTTTAGAAAGACCAACATTAACACACTCTCAAATTTTAATCCATTTGATAGTGGCTGAATTTAAATCTATGATAGTGAACTAAAGGGCATATGTCCATGAATTAATTAAATGATAATCCTTTACATTCAATTGAGAAGTTTACGGATCCACCAAAAGGCAGCTTCTACAATACTGCACTGAAGCATAGGCCTACGCAGTTTGTCTTAACTCCCTATAAAGGGCCTGATCCACAGCCTGCAGACTCCAGAAGTAAGCCAGACGTCTAGCCTTTAAGACATATGTGAGCCTTGTCATGCCCCTGTCAAGAGTGAGAAACTCTTCATACAAATAGAAACATAGAAATTAGGTGCAGGAGTAGGCCATTCGGCCCTTCGAGCTTACACCGCCATTCAATATGATCATGGCTGATCATCCAACTCAGTATCCTGTACCTGCCTTCTCTCCATACTCTCTGATCCCCTTAGCCACAAGGGCCACATCTAACTCCCTCTTAAATATAGCCAATGAACTGGCCTCAACTACCTTCTGTGACAGACAGTTCCAGAGACTCACCACTCTCTGTGTGAAAAAAAGTCTTTCTCATCTCGGTCTTAAAGGATTTCCCCCTTATCCTTAAGCTGTGACCCCTTGTCCTGGACTTCCCCAACATCGGGAACAATCTTCCTGCATCTAGCCTGTCCAACCCCTTAAGAATTTTGTAAGTTTCTATAAGATCCCCTCTCAATTTCCTAAATTCTGGAGAGTATAAACCGAGTCGATCCAGTCTTTCTTCATAAGAGAGTCCTGACATCCCAGGAATCAGTCTGGTGAACCTTCTCTGCACTCCCTCTATGGCAATAATATCCTTCCTCAGATTTGGAGACCAAAACTGTACGCAATATTCCAGGTGTGGTCTCACCAAGACTCTGTACTACTGAAGTAGAACCTCCCTGCTCCTATACTCAAATCCTTTTGCTATGAAAGCTAACATACCGCTCGCTTTCTTCACAGCCTGCTGCACCTGCATGCCTACTTTCAATGACTGGTGTGCCATGGCACCCAGGTCTCGCTGCATCTCCCCTTTTCCTAATCGGCCACTATTTAGATAATAGTCTGCTTTTCTGTTTTTTCCACCAAAGTGGATAACCTCACATTTATTCACATTATACTGCATCTGCCAAACATTTGCCACTCACCCAGCCTAACCAAGTCACCTTGCAGTCTCCTAGCATCCTCCTCACAGCTAACACTGCCCCCCAGCTTAGTGTCATCTGCAAACTTGGAGATATTGCCTTCAATTCCCTCATCCAGATCATTAATATATATTGTAAATAGCTGGGGTCCCAGCACTGAGCCTTGCGGTACCCCACTAGTCACTGCCTGCCATTGTGAAAACGACCCGTTTACTCCTACTCTTTGCTTCCTGTTTGCTAGCCAGTTCTCTATCCGCATCAATACTGAACCCCCAATGCCGTATGCTTTAAGTTTGTATACTAATCTCTTATGTGGGACCTTGTCGAAAACCTTCTGGAAGTCCAGATACACCACATCCACTGGTTCTCCCTTATCCACACTACTAGTTACATCCTAGAAAAATTCCACAAGATTCGTCAGACATGATTTACCTTTCGTAAATCCATGCTGACTTTGTCCAATGATTTCACCACTTTCCACATGTGCTGCTATCCCATCTTTAATAACTGACTCTAGCAGTTTCCCCACTAGCGATGTTAGACTAACTGGTCTGTAATTCCCCGTTTTCTCTCTCCCTCCCTTCTTAGAAAGACGTGTTGCATTTGCTACCCGCCAATCCTCAGGAAATATTCCAGAATCTAAAGAGTTTTGAAAGATTATCACTAATGCATCCACTATTTCCGGAGCTACTTCCTTATGTACTCTGGGATGCAGCCTATCTGGCCCTGGGGATTTATCGGCCTTTAATCCATTCAATTTACCCAACACCACTTCCTGACTAACCTGGATTTCACTCAATTCCTCCTTTGACCCACGGTCCCCTGCTATTTCCGGCAGATTATTTATGTCTTCCTTAGTGAAGACGGAATGAAAGTAGTTTTTCAACTGGTCCGCCATATCCTTGTTCCCCATGATCAACTCACCTGTTTCTGACTGCAAGGGACCTACATTTGTTTTAACTAATCTCTATCTCTTCACATATCTATAAAAACTTTTGCAGTCACTTTTTATGTTCCCTGTCAGTTTTCTTTCATAATCTATTTTTCCTTTCCTAATTAAGCCCTTTGTCCTCCTCTGCTGGTCTCTGAATTTCTCCCAGTCCTCTGGTATGTTGCTTTTTCTGGCTACTTTGTACGCATCATCCTTTGCTTTGATACTATCCCTGATTTCCCTTGTTATCCACGGATGCACTACTTTCCCTGATTTATTCTTTTGCCAAACTGGGATGAACAATTTTTGTAGTTCATCCATGCAGTCTTTAAATGGCTTCCATTGCGTATCTACCGTCAACCCTTTTAGAATTGATTGCCAGTCAAACTTGGTCAATTCACGTCTCATACCCTCAAAGTTACCTTTCTTTCAGTTCAGAACCATTGTTTCTGAATTAACAATGTCTCCATCCCAATGAAGAACTCAACCATATTATGGTCACTCTTGCCCAGAAATATGACAGCACGATGGCGCAGTGGTAGAGTTGCTGTCTTACAGCACCAGCGACCTGGGTTCAATCCTGACTACGGGCACTGTCTGTACGGAGATTCACATTCTCCCTGTGACCATGTGGGTTTCCCCAATTGCTCTGGTTTCCTCCCACGCTTCAAAGACGTACAGGTTTGTCCCTAGTGTGTAGGATAGTGTTAGTGTACGGGGATTGCTGGCCGGTGTATACTTGGTGGCTGAAGGGCCTGTTTCCACGCTGTATGTCTAGACTAAACATATGTGTTCTGCAGAATGTTGCAGCTATCTGAATGCACTGGATAAGGGATGGCAATAAGTTTGTATACTGCACTATGATTACATTTTGACAACTCAACAGATTCTTATTTTATTTCAGTTGAAACCAAGACCAATACAGAACCAGCCCCCAATGTCACTATGGTAAGTACCAGACATAAATACAAACTGCTGGAGCAACTCGGTGGGTCAGGCAGCATATACGGAAAGAAATGGACAGGCGACATTTTGGCCCATGCCTTTAATTGAATGACATTACTTCCTTGTTCGACCTATACAAGCCATCTCAGGTTTACAAGTGTCCACCTTACTCCCTTACATATGAACCAGCTCCATAAATATCATTATATTCCAAGTCTTACGTACATGCATCACGTTCATACCTGTGACTAGTGGTGAGCCACAGGGTTTGGTGCTGGGCCCGTTACTGTTTGTCATCTACAGCAATGATTTGGATGAGAACATACAAGGCATGATTAGCAAGTTTGCTGATGATACAAAAGTTATTGTTTTGCAGATAGTGAGGATGGTTGTGAACGATTGCAGCAGGATCTGGATCGATTGGCCAGGTGGGCGGAGGAATGGGTGATGGAATTTAATACAGAGAAGTGTGAGGTGTTGCATTTTGGGACGTCAAACTAGGGCAGGACCTACACAGTAAATGGTAGGCCTCTGGGTAGTGTTGTAGAGCAGAGGGATCTAGGAGTACAAGTGAATGGTGCCATGAAGGTCGAGTTGCAAGTAGATAAGGTGGTCAAAACGGCTGTTGGCACTTTGGCCTTCATCAGACAGAGTATTGAGTACAGAAGTTGGGAGGTCATGTTGCAGTCAAGACGTTGGTGAGACCGCATTTAGAATATTGTGCTCAGTTCTGGGCACCATGTTATAGGAAAGATGTTGTCAAGCTTGAAAGTGTTCAGAAAAGATTAACAAGGATGTTCCCAGGACTAGAGAGTGTGAACTGTAGGGAGAGGTTGAGTAGGCTGGGTCTCTATTCCATGGAGCGTAGGAGGATGAGGGGAGATCTTATAGAAGTATATAAAACCATGAGAGGAATAGATCGGGTAGATGCACAGTCTTTTACCCAGAGTAGGGGAATCGAGGACCAGACATAGGTTCAGGGTGAAGGGGAAACGATTTAATTGGAATCCAAGGGGTAACTTTTTCACACAGACGGTGGTGGGTGCATGGAACAAGCTGCCAGAGGAGGTAGTTGAGGCTGGGACAAGCCCATCGTTTAAGAAACAGTTGGACAGGTACATGGATAGGACAGGTTTGGATGGTTATGGACCAAGCGCAGGCAAGTGAGACTGGGGTAGATGGGACATTGTTGGCTGGTGTGGGTGAGTTGGGCTAAAGGGCCCGTTTCCACTGTATTACTCTATGACTATAACTAGTTTGCTCCCTTTTCCCCTTTTGCTAATTGCTCTTTCTTATTCATCTTGTATATTTATGATGCCATTCGTTATAAACTGTGATGGTATGGAGTGATTTTGTGTATTTTCTGACTGATGAACAAACTCAGCTTATGGATTCAGCAGTCTCTTGTGCCATTTACATTCTGTTTTTCTGTTACAGTCGGCGGAATCGGAGATATTCTATGCTGATATTCAGTTTGTACGACAGAATGCCAAAGCTCCAACCTTAGCAGTCAGCGAGGAGACAACTGAATATGCTGCCATCAAACGTGCATAGTGACTGAGTAAATGTCACCCCTCAGGGTTCTTCTGGCTGGTATCTGTCAACGCACAGAACTCCCGAATGTCACAGATCTTCGTTCTGGTTCTTAGGCAAATGCCTCAATATTTTCTTCATCTTAATCTCACATAAAGTGATAGCCGACAGGTTGATCTACTCCTGTCACATTTATTATATTAATGTAGTTTCCCAGTCTACGCAACAACTCACAACTCATACATTCGCAGTTTCCTTTGTTATAATTTAAGACTCTAGTTTCAGATCAAAGCAAATAATTTCAATTTACATCACTCACTCTTCCCAAAGCTTTATATGCAATTAACCTAAATATACCACAAAGACGTACAAGTTTGGAGGTTAATTGACTTCAGTAAAATTGTAAATTGTCCCTAGTGTTTGTAGTGCATGGGGATCACTGGTCAGCGCAGATTCGGGAGGTCCAAACGGCCTGTTTCCGTGCTGCATCTCTAAACTAAACTAAACTATTAACAAACCTTTTCTCATTGCAGGTAACGAGTTGAAATTAACCTTTCCCTTTGTTGATTCTTCAGCATGCCGATATAGAATATCATCTTTTACACGTGCTGCAAATTCATCTATACGATTAGTGCTAATTTTATTTCCCAGACCCGATGTGAATTAAAGTCCCAAGATATCACTATGATGCGTTGCTACATTACCCTCTCAACTTGATTTCCCACTGATCAGTGGTCAGATAAACTGACTACAAATTAATTAGTCATTTTCATCTTAATATGCCTAATTTCACCCATTACCTGTTCGTTAGCTTATCCTCTATTTATGCTCATAAATTACCTACAATACCGTGACCTTTAGGACAAAAGGGATAGGAAAAGAATTAGGCCATTCGGTCCATCAAGTCTACTCCGCCATTCAATCATGGCAAATCTATCTCTCCCTCCTAACCCCATAACCTCTGACACCTGTACTAATCAAGAATCTATCTTTACTTTGCCATAAACATCCCCACAGACTTGGCCTTCACAGCCTTCTGTGGCAAAGAATTCCACAGATTCACCACTCTCTGTCTAAGGAAATTTCTCCTCATCTCCTTCCTAAAATAATGTTCTTTAATACTGAGGCTATTACCCCTTGTCCTAGACTCTCCCACTAGTGGAAACATCCTCTCCACATCCTCTCTATCCAAGCCTTTCATTACTCTGTATGTTTCATTGAGGTCTCCCTCATTCTTCTAAACTCGGTGTGGTAAATCTACAGAAGCCACGCTCATGCTCATGGCTGCTGAAAATCAAAATATATGTTCATCTTTCCACATTGTGCTTCATACACCTTAAAGAATGTAAATATTTATTGTCAAGTACAGTTTCTATTCATTAAAACCATGTTTTAAAGTGTGCTTTAAAGTATTATAATAGTCTAAATTGCGCTGTTGCAATGTAAGATGTATATTATTTTCTGAACTTTATGAAATATTACTGATTGAATGAAGGTGATCCACGTGTTGTGGGAGGTTGCGTTTCCTGGATAACAGTCCATATCACCAATTTCCGTACTGTCATCCACGCATGCATCAAGAAAGCAGAGTTGAAAGACAAGGTGAATTTTGTGTAACTTTGAGTTGTAATTTGTGAAGGTGAATTTCCATTAACAGGACTCTGTAACGCAGGAATCACCTGCACCAAGTTAAAATTGACAGCATATACAGGGAGGTTTGAAAACATGGAACATATGCCCAGGTGGGCAGATGTCATATGTGGTGTTCTGTCTTTAGTTATTCTATATTCAATCGACATATAGAAACGTTTAAACGTGATGGCATTATTGTTTGTGAGTCTTGGACTATCTTCAAATTGGTACAGGTTGAAGACCGATTTTCTGGTAATTGATGGTCGTTCCCCCCCCCCCCCCCCCCCCCCCCCCCCTCTAGTGCAGTTTCATGCCATTTCAAGCAGGGTGCAAGGCCACCAAATTCGAGTGCAGTTTCATGACATTGAACCTGAACCAGGTGTTGCTTCCCCTCTTCTGAGCGGGAGATATAACGCAACCCTGAGCCAGGTGTTGCTTCCACAGGCATATGACTGGAGCAGCCTGTAAGTGTCTCCTGAGCCAGGAGCACAATTCTATTATGTACTGACTGAACAGGTCGCACCTGCTAATGTCTCCGAGTCCGGGCTTGCTCCCTTCTGGAGCCTCAACGGAGTCTCGAGGGGAGGAATATAACACAACCCTGAGCCAGGTGTTGCATCCTACAGGCATCTGGCTGGCTCCCTATTTGAGCCTCAATGGAGGTGTATGTACGGCCGCACCTGTCAGCTCTCCGCGACCAGTCGCCTGCTCCCTTGGAGCCCCAAAGCGGAGGTGATCCTCAATGGTGGTAGCTGCACCGGCCGAGCCGTCAGCCTATTGATTCCAACCGCCTGCTCCTTTGCAGAGCCTCCACGGTGGTAGCTGCACCGGCTGAGCCGTCAGCCTACTGAATCTGGCCACCTGCTCCCACTTGGAGCATAACGGCGGTATAGCTGCACCGGCCGAGCCGTCAGCCTATTGACTCCAGCTGCATGCTCCTTTACGGAGCCTTCACGGCTGTGACTGCACCGGCCGAGCCGTCAGCCTGTTGATTCCAGCCGCCTGCTCCTTTTCGGAGCCTCCACAGCAATAGCTACACAGGCTGTGCCAGCTTCTCCGGGCCCGCTGCACCTATTTTCGGAGTAGCAGCCCGCTCCTGAAACAAAATTCCTTACCTGCCAACGTCTCTGACCCCTGGTCGCCCTCCTTATTGGAGCTTCAGCGAAGTTCCATTGCAGACCAAGTCTGACCACATCTTGAGCCCCATGCTTGCCACACAGCTCCCTTCTGGAGCTCAAAAGCGATTACTGTGCAAGACACGCCTGTCAGCATTTCTAAGCCCAATAGGACAGACTGCTCCTTCGGCCTACAGCCTCTTTGGAGCATTGCAGGAGCTTACTGTGCAGGGCACGCTACCAGTTTTACTCCCAGCCTGGTTAGCCAGGCCGCTCCTTCGGCCCCTTCTGTTCCTTCGGAGCCTTAGTACTCTGAGCTTAATTCAACAGCCTTCTGCCTTTTTTGGCAGATCGCGCTGCCAGTTTCTCCCAGCCAGGATCGAAAGGCTGCTTGTTTGGCCAGCTGCACCTTCGGAGCCTCAGCGGGGCTTACTGGACATGTCACGCCTGCCAGTGCTGTAAGCCTGGACCAACAGGCTGCTAATGCGGGGCCAGCTAGTGACTCCATACTGCTCCTTTCTGGAGCTTCAACGGAGGAAGCTGAGGGGTTCAGGCACAGTCAACTCGGAAAGTTTGGAGTGTTGCAGCTCTGGCACAATGGTGTTGAATGTAGAGCTAAAATCAACAAACAGGATCCTCGCATAGGTCCCCTGGCGGTCTAGGTGTTGTAGGATGAAGGGCAGGCCCAAGTTGACTGCAGCATCCACAGATCTATTGGCCCAATATGCAAACTGCCTGAGGGTCCAGCAGGGTGTTTGTGATATTTTTCAGCTTGGCCAGCACAAGCCTTTCGAGTGTCTTCATGACTACAGAGGTCAGTGCGACAGGCCTGTAGTCATTAAGACAAGTAATCCTTGCCTTTTTGGGTACAGGGACAATAGTGGAGACTTTGAAGCAGGCAGGGACAGTACATGTTTGCAGGGACTGGTTAAAAATGTCTGTATATACTGGTGCCAGCTGTTTGGCACAGAGCTTAAGAGTAGAGGGGGAAACATTCAAGTGCGGTTTCATGCCATGTCAAGCAGGATGCAAGGCCACCAAATTCAAGTGCAGTTTCATGTCAAGCAGGGTGCAAGGCTAACAAATTCAAATGCAGTTTCCTGCCATTTCAAGCAGGGTGCAATGCCACCAAATTCAAGTGCAGTTTCATGCCAAACAGGGTGAAAGGCCAACAAATTCAAGTGCAGTTTCCTGCCATTTCAAGCAGGGTGCAAGGCCACAATTTTTTTTTTCTAATTTATTTTTTTATTTATTAGAAGCAAATGTACAAGAGTAGAACCAACGGCATATAAAATTATAGTTATTGTACAGCTTCAATTTTAACTTTTTAGCTTTGAATTAGAAGAAAAGAAAGGAGAAAAAGCTAGAGAGAGAAAGAGTGAGATGTGCAAAGATAGGACCCCTAGACTACCAAAGTAGTGTAGCCAAAGAGTGAATAAAAAAAAGAAAGAGAGGAATAGAAAAAAATAAAAGGACAAAAAGAAAAAGAGAAAAAGAAGTGATGGTATACCTGTCTCTCATCCCTCCCCACCCACCTCACCCAAGCCATAGTTAGATTTAAATCCAAAGTTGTGTTGCACCATACTATCCTTGTAAGAAATCAGTGAAGGGTGTCCATCTCTTGAAAAAATGATCTGGTTTTTCTGCCAAGACAAGTCTAATATTTTCAAGATGTAGTGTCCCGGACATGTTTATAATCCACATCCTAAGAGCAGGGACTGATGTGTGTTTCCAAAATGTAAGTATTAGTTTTTTCACGGTTTTTAGGCCATAATTAAGGAAACGTCTTTGAAATAGTGATAGCTCAGAACAGGCTTCAGTACCTAGAATGATCAGTTCTGTGTCGGGATCCAATTTTATTTCTAGCGTTATAGAAACAATTTTGAAAATTCTTCTCCAGAATTTGCGTCATTTTATGCAAGAGGCAAAGGAATGGGTTATAGTTGCTTCCTGAAGGAGACATTTATCGCAAATAGGAGATGCATTTGGAAAGATCTTATTCAGTTTAGACTTTGAATAATAGAGTCTGTATAATATTTTAAATTGATTTAACCTAACGTTAAGAGAACAGTTGTGTATATATAGAAGGTTTTCCTCCCATCTGTCTTTTAAGATTTTTAGGCCAAGCTCATCTTCCCAAGCTCTTCTAATTGCTTCTGTCGATGGGAGTTGTATATTTAAAAGGGTGTTTTTAATGATATTAACTTGTTTGAATCCGAGTTTCTATTCATACATTTGTCTAGTGTGTCTGGCAACATAGATTGATAGCCTTGGATATATGATTTCAGATAATCTCATATTTGAAGATATCTAAAATATTGGCTACCTTTCAGAGTATATTTCGACTGTAATTCTTGAAATGAGAGAAGTTCCCATCTCATAAAGATCATAATTCCTAATCTTTCCCAATGTGTGAACGTTTTGTCAAAAATAGACGGCTTGAACGAAGGGTTGTTGGCAATTGGTGAGAGGAGAGATAGATTTCTCAGTTTAAGGGTTGACTTCACTTGTTTCCAGATTCGTAGGGTACTGTGGATAATCGGATTTTTCTCATATAGTGTTTTCTTCAAATTTCTTGGAGAGAGAAGAATCGCGCCTATATTAAAAGGCGAACAATCCTCTCTCTCCATTATTAACCATTTTACCTGTTGGCATGTGTTGTCCATCCAATAGATTATGTTTTTAATATTTGTTGCCCTGAAATAGTATTAAAAATTGGGGAGAGCCAATCCGCCAATTTCTTTGGGTTTACATTGATCTCGTTTATGGATTCTGTGTGTTTTATAATCCCAAATAAAGTTTGTGATCAGAGAGCCAAGTTTTTTTTAATTTTAGGAAGATAAATCGGTATTGATTGAAATAAGTACGGGATTTGAGGAAGGAAGATCATCTTTATGGCGTTTATTCTGCCTATGAGAGACTTTGGAAGCGTTTTCCAAAATTGAGTAGGGGCATTTAGTTTGGTAATTAATGGAGGAAAGTTTGCTTGAAATAGAGAAGTGTATTTTCTAGTTATGTGAGCTCCAAGATATTTAAATTTTTCCATAGCGATTCTAAAAGGGAATTTTAGAAGGTGTGTCGGATCTTGAGGTTTTATTGACATGATTTCACTTTTGTTCCAATTTATTCAATATCCTAAAAAGGAGCCGAATTCCTCTATAAGGTTTAGTATACTTGGAATGCTAAATTGGGAATTGGTGATATAAAGTAATACATCATCTGCATATAATGATATTTTATTATTAGAATATTTAGTGTTAGAGCCATGAATATTCGGATGTACTCTTATACTTTCTGCTAAAGGTTCAATCGCGAGGGCAAATAACAGGGGAGATAATGCACATCCCTGTCTATTGCCCCTGGATAGTTGAAATTTAGGTGAGAGTACATAAATAGTCAGTATTCTGGCAGTCGGCTTGTCGTATAGCAATTTTATCCATGAAATAAAATTTTCTCCCAGTGTGAATTTTTGCAATACTGTAAATAGATATTTCCATGCAACTTGGTCAAATGCTTTTTCTGCGTCTAATGAAATAATTGATAAGTCTTCCTTTATCGTTCTGTTATATTATATTAAACAGGCGTCTCAAATTGTTAAACGAGTGCCTCTTGGGTATAAACCCAGTTTGATCCGAATGTATTAATTTATTAACGTATTTACTTAATCTTCTTGCCAGGGTTTTAGCTAATATTTTCTGATCTGTATTTAACAGGGCAATTGCTCTGTAGGATCCCGGGTCTTCCAGATCTTTATCTTTTTTGGGTATCAGTGTAATAGTTGATTTGGCTAAGGTTTGTGGTAGCGTCTGTACTTTAAATGCGTGTGTATAAAGGTTATGTAACATTTTTTATAAAATTCATTACTAAACCCATCTGGGCTGGTGTTTTGCCATTCTTCATTGAATTGCTAGTCTCTTCAATTTCTTTAATTGTAATCTGTGCTCCTAATTCATCACGTTCTGCCACGTTAAGTGACGGAAGATTACAGTTATCAAGGAAGTTTGTAATTTTTTTTGTTTCTGTTGATGTTTTGGATGTATATAAATTTTGATAGAATTGGGCAAATCTTTCGTTAATATCTTTTGGAAGTGTGACCAGTTCACCTTTTTCTGATCTGATTTTTTGAATAGTATAATTTTCCACTTTTCTCAACTGACGTGCTAGAAGTCTGAAGAAGGGTCTCGACCCGAAACGTCGCCTATCTCCTTCGCTCCTTAGATGCTGCTGCACCCGCTGAGTTTCTCCAGCTTTTTGTGTAACCCCCCCTGCTAGAAGTTTATGCGGTTTGTCGCTGAATTCAAAGTTTTCCTGTTTAGTCATTTGAACTAGCCTGATAACTCTTGCAGGGAGAACTGGACTTAGCTTGAATTTTAATACTGCTATCTTATTATGTTTATCCATAGACGATCTGTCGCATTTTCTGAATCCAGCTGTCTGATCTGTTCTTCTAATTGCAATTGTTCCATCCTGTTCTTTTTGTTTTGATATGCTTGATATGAAATGATAGAACCGCTAATAAAGGCCTTAAAGGATTCCCATAATAAGGAAGCCGAAATACCTGGAGTATCATTGGTCTCAAAAAAGAATTCCATCTGTTGTTTTAAATATTCACAGCAAACAGGGCTAGTTAGTATTTGGTGATTAAACCGCCAGAACAACTTTTTATTGTACATTCCTTCTAGTTTTATGATATTTGGGATTAGTTGTAAAAGGTGTTCATTTTGTGTCCACCAGAAAATAGCCAATAGGTGTATAAGTTTTATGTATGGATGAATAAAAGGAATATCCTCTTCCGGACGGATTTGCAATCCTCCATACGTCTGTTTTATTTGTTTTTTGTGCGGGGTCACAACATCGGAGGCCTGGATCGCCTCAGCGCAGAGGGAGAGCAAGGAGAGACTTAAGACTTTTGCCTTCCACCACAGTGAGGAGGTGCCTGGTGAACTCACTGTGGTCGCTGTTAATTTGTGTTTATTGTGTGTTTTTTTTTTAATTAAATGTATGATGCAAGGAACAACATTTTGTTCAGACCGAAAGGTCTGAATGACAATAAAGGATACTTTACTTTATAAATGTGAGGTTGTCCACTTTGGTGGCAAAAACAGGAAAGTAGACTCATATTTGAATGGTGGCCGATTAGGAAAAGGGGAGATGCAACGAGACCTGGGTGTCATGGTACACCAGTCATTGAAAGTAGGCAGACAGGTGCAGCAGGCTGTGAAGAAAGCGAATGGTATGTTGGCATTCATAGCAAAAGGATTTGAGTATAGGAGCAGGGAGGTTCTACTGCAGTTGTACAGGGTCTTGGTGAGACCACACCTGGACTATTGGGTACAGTTTTGGTCTCCAAATCTGAGGAAAGACATTCTTGCCATAGAGGGGGTACAGAGAAGGTTCACCAGACTGATTCCTGGGATGTCAGGACTTTCATATGAAGAAAGACTGGATAGACTCGGCTTGTACTCGCTAGAATTTAGAAGATTGAGGGGGGATCTTATAGAAACTTACAAAATCCTTAAGGGGTAGGACAGGCTAGATGCAGGAAGATTGTTCCCGATGTTGGGGATGTCCAGGACAAGGGGTCACAGTTTAAGGATAAGGGGGAAATCTTTTAGGACTGAAATGAGATAAACATTTTTCACACAGAGTGGTGAATCAGTGGAATTCTCTGCCACAGAAGGTAGTTGAGGCCAGTTCGTTGGCTATATTTAAGAGGGAGTTAGATGTGGCCCTTGTGGCTAAAGGGATCACGGGGAATGGAGACAAGGCAGGTACAGGATACTGAGTTGGATGATCAGCCATGATCATATTGAATGGCGGTGCAGGCTCGAAGGGCCAAATGGCCTACTCCTGCATCTATTTTCTATGTTTCCTTTCAAAACGGAGTTTACCTCTTCGATTCGAACTTGTAGAGTGGCAATTTTTCCGCAGATTTCTTTATTCCCGACATCCATTTTTGTTTCTAGCTTTCCAAGCTTTTCAGTCAAAATTTATCCAAAGTCTTTGGGCATAGCATGTGTTAAAGCTTGTTCTTGTGTTTGCTCTTCCATGATAGAAATAAGTCCTTCTTCCTCAGATTCTCCAGAAGTTTCTTTCTCTTACAGAGCCTGCAGTCGGGTTCTTTGTCTGGTCTGAGGTTGAGTAGGTAGAAACCGCTTACTTATTTAAAATACCGATATCCAGTTGGTATGCGTCGATTTCTGATGATGTCACTTACGCGACGTCGGGCATCTGCCGATAAGTGTTTTTCATTCGGTCCGTTTTTCTTTTTCGGGTATTTTAACGCGTTTTAACGTGTTTTTCGGAGCGGTGCTAAAAGGAGCGCCTCTTAATGCTCCATGGCGCCACCGTAAGTGAAATTCAAGTGCAGTTTCATGCCATTTCAAGCAGGGTGCAAGGCCACCAAATTCAAGTGCAGTTTCATGCCATTTCAAGCAGGGTGCAAGGCCACCAAACGCAAGTACAGTTATCAAAATACAACACTGCCATTCCATCAACCATTCCTTGGCCCACTTTCCCAGTTGACTTGGATCCTGTTGTAATGTTAGATAACCTTCTTCACTATTCATTCTACCACCAATTATGGTGTCATCTTCAAACATATTAATCATACCAAATCCAATCTAATCGAAACCATTACTATGTGATCATATGTCAGGATTTTACAAGTATGGTCTCCGTACATAACCACAGGTTGACCACAATGTTTCCAGAGATGATGGGGATGGGTTGTCGTATAAAAAGGAAGATTAAACTAATTAGGTCTATGCTTCTGAATTACATAGAATGTGAAACCTAGAAACCTGCCAAATATTTAGTTTTGTTTAGAGATACAATGCGGAAACAGGCCCTTCGGCCCACCAAGACTGCACCGACCAGCGATCACTGCACGCTAACACTATCTTACACACTAGGGACAATTTACAATTTTACCAAGCTAATTAGCTACAAACCTGTACATCTTTGGAGTGTGGGAGAAAACTGGAGCACCCAGAGAAAACCCACACAGGCCATGGGGAGAACGTACAAACTCCGTACAGACAGCACCTATAGTCAGGATCGAATCCAGGTCTCTATGGCTGTAAAGCAGCAACTCTACCGCTGCACCGCCGTGCCGTCCCCTCGGACCTGGTAGAGTAAATATAATTTGATATTTCACCTAAGTGGGTTAACTGAACCAAGAATCAAAGTTGTAATAAATATGCATTAAGGTTCTTATTTTAAACCAAATCAGGTTAAAAAATAAGGATTTGCCCACTCACACAGATATGAGAAGGAATGTTTTCAGAAGGTTGTGAATCTTTGAAATTAAACACAAGTGGGGTTGTAAGCAACACAAAGTATATCAGACATGGCAGAATATATTTTAAGATATTCATGATGTCACAGAATATGAACAAGTAAAGGAAACTGATAATGAAGTAAAAGATCAGCATGGGCAGAATGAAAGATCATGTTGGCACGTGGGATCAAATGGCCTAATCTTACTCCTAGTTCTTATGTTTACACTTGTTACTTTTCTGCACCAAGAAGCATACTTTATATATCAGTGTGTATGTACCTTGAAGACCTTTATGCTCCTTTATGGCTTGTGGCATCACACACACAAACCACCCCTCCCCACACACACACTAACCACCTCACTTGATATTATATTAATATTATTCATTCGCTCCTTTTACCACATCCCCTGCCCTGCCACTCATGCATAGCCCCCCAACTCGCAGGCTAGAAAGGGAGTGGGAGGGGGGTAGAGAGAGAGAGCAGAGGCAGAGAGCACAGAGACTGAGAGGGCAGATACAGAGAGGGCAGAGGGCAGAGACAGAGAGGGCAGAGACAGAAGCAGAGAGAGGGCAGAGACAGAGGCAGAGAGAGGGCAGAGACAGAGCGTGGGCAGT